>KZ308244.1:1356105-1370539 GCA_000376725.2 Ladona fulva
ATATATATATATTAAAAGTGATATATAATAAAGTCATCCATTAAAGCATCACATTCACAAAGTAAATATGGTTACATCATATGCAACTTACGCATTAATATTAGCATATTAAAAATATGGTATAAATATTATGAATTAATTATATAATATGTTTGAAGGAAAAGAGACATCCTCAAACATGGGAGTAATTCCTCAAAATATCGCCAATGTTTGTGAATTTTATATGATAGATATTAATCATATTATTACATGGCCAACATGAGAAATTTTACAATGTGAAATATAGCTTAAATCACCAATAAAGTCCCACAAAAAAATTACAAATGTGATCGGTATTACCCAATTTGTACCATCATCAGGTGAACTTCGGGAAGTAATACAAGAATATATAAGAAAAGGAGGCAAAGGAAGGGAAAGGTAAAAGGGTTGTTTTTTGTCTCTAGAACAGTGCCATTTCCAACTTGCAAACAATCACATTCCGAACGAATCACTTTGCAATGTATTTAAGTTTTATGCTGTTGCAGCTCCCGTTGAATCCGTGAGTCCGCAGATGCTGCTTTCGGTGTGTCGAGCAATTTCACGTGAAGGAGGTTAGGTTGAGGTTCTTAGAGGAAACAGCGAAGGGCTAAAGGGGGATTTATAATGCTTTGTGGACAAGAAAGGGAGGAATGATTTGAGACAACAAAACCCTAATTAAGATTCTAGAAGGGAGCATAATTACGAGATAGCGAAGCAAAGCGCAGATAATTGAAAATGCTCTTTTCTTCACAAAGGAATGGAACAGTTTGCCTGCGGCTAAATTGCACCCTTTTTCGCCGTGATAAAAAATGTACGTCGAAGATCGTGCAATAAGATAAATAAGTAGGCGATTTGTTTATCCAATGGCAAGGATGAAACGGGCTATCTGATTTTAAACGAATACATTGTATTCTATTTCACCTTCGAGAGAAATTTCAAGTGCTTCAGAGAGACTGTAAATAACATTAGCATAGCATTTCCCAACTACTGCTCCGTGAGATTTACTTGAGGGCTTGAGGGATTTCGTAGAGGAACGCTTACTTTGGTCTAACATTCCCCACATCAAATCGCTAAATCTTCTTCCGCTCCTTTACTTTTTCTGCATTGCCGCTCTTCACTGTTGACATATTATAATAAATGGAATACTATTCATACGACTCCACGACGACCATGTACTACTATTACCCAGGTACTATATATGGTCATGATAATATGTCTGCTGACGTATGAGTGATACAGAATACAGTTCACTTCGTTTTTAATACAATAGATATTGTTGTGCCGAGGGTTATTGTGCTGCATGCACGTTAACTTTTTCTACCTCTAGTATTTCGGCTCGATGAGGAAAACTACCTCATATCAATCAGCTAGCAGGATTAGAAGTGAGGTATCTACTTCCTTGCTTCTTTTCCACCTCTTTTCTTTTGATAATTGTGTAAAGGTTTAGGTTGTCAACGACTTCGGCAATATACAGACAAGTTCAATTGATAGATACCACTGGATGTGGTTATCACCGGTGACCTATATCATTTGAATTAAAATATGCAGACAAATATTATTACACTAATAATACATAAGTGGAATAATATTCCGAACTCAGAATTGAGATAAAATGGGATATTTCAGGTTGTCATAGCTGTGTTTCAGCTATTCAGCCTCTGCCCAATATGTCGGAATAACACAATGGAACGAAACATTACTAATACAATACTATATGTAATACATTTAAGTGTGTAAGAGGCATCTGTCGATAGAAAACATTGTATAGACACGGGAGATGTCCTTTATCGAGTGTGTCACTCTTCATTTAATTTGAAATCGCGGAATTGTGCCCATAAATGACAACAATGAGACCAGAGTTCATTCGACGATCGCATGACGATGATGTTTCAGTGGGGTATCTTTCTCTAATTAATTTATTTTCAATACAATATTTTCAAAATAATTCCTCATAATAGCCTCTCGAGTATCAAAGTTGGCGAATATTAGTTTTGCCCGGATTAAAGTTTTCAAATTTCACATGATATACCTACTTTGAAAATATTATTTTCTGCTATATTTTGGGAGTTTTAGAGTTTATTAAAATGTGCTAAAATGAGGTGCAGATTAAGGGAAGTTTGAACAGCAATTCGTGGGAAAGAGGTTGTTTGCCTGAAGCTCATCCGTCTAATGCTGAATAGAAGAAGGAAAACAATTATACGTGTGTGCAGCACAATAATCCTAAGAGTAAGATATTTAATGGCATTAATCAGGAAGTGCCGAAAGCGAATGCCATTATTCAACGTCGCTCATACATCTGTCCATCAGTAAAGTATTCATTCCAAAGGCTGGGGCCTCATCCCCTTTACCGTTAGCTAGGAGACGGAAATGAGGCTTACTGGGTAAGACGAGGAGTGAGGTATTTCGCTCTTTCTTTGCCCAGTGATTCAGAGTAATGTAAGCTGAACAAGTCCACCCAAGTGAAGCACAATCAATCTACGAGTGACACTTTCCTTAGCATTCCTTAGGAAGAAACCTTAAATAATGTCATGATTCAGCATCCCCCATACACCAGTGACTTTCAAATCATCACAGCCATAAACATTACAGACGTAGAAGTAAATGAAAGAGGCATTTTACCATCCAGTACTAAAGCAAAAATGAAAAATATTCGATATTCATTCATCAGCGTATGATAACAGGACCAGCAATCAAAATATCACAATTGAGGAAGACGAAGGCAAAAGTGAAAGCAAATGAGATATAGGAAAATATTTTTTCTATGACGTATTAGGAGTGAAATGAAAAGTATTCCCCTTATTTAGATATGTTAACCGGAGCAATAAGATGTTACAGCTAAGGGAAGAGGCTGATAAGAAACTAGCACTATCAGAAGGGAACCGAAGAGTAAATTGAAGGTTGCGTCATAAGACACCTCTCCTACCTCATTCCTCGGCGTTAATCAGCTCGGAAAAAATACGAAATCTAATGACAGTTCGAATGCTCCCGAAAATGTTACTTTTCCCAAATTATCGCTCACGTTTTCATATCCACGGCAATCTCATTAAATCCTCCGAAAGACGAGAAGCCTCCTCCTGACATTTGATCGAAGCGTTCAAAAATGAATATTCCTCATCGAGAATTAAAAAAATGCAATCTGCTTAAATGTAAAATTGTAAACTCATTTGAGCGAATTCCTCGGTCTCCCCTGAAGCGCAGAAGCAATTAAAGAGGATGAAAGTGAGTGAAGTTCAATTAAAGGTAGGGTTAAGAGAAGTAAGTTGATTACAAAGGCTCTTCAGCGCGCACTTTGAGAAGGCAATGAACGGAGTCTACAAAGGGTGGTGCTTGAATAGTATCTGTAACGCTGTGGTCTGTAACCTCGGTTAACGACGGTCATCCATTCCAAGATTGTCGTCGTTAGCCAAAATAGTTGTTATCCAAGGCGCGATTTTCCAGAACAAACAGTTAAAACTCTTTAATATGTCATTAAAAAATAGTACATACATTTTATACAGTTATATTCGCAACATAAAATACCATTAATAACACGAATAATCATAAAATAAGCTTTAATTGTTAATATTCACCAGAAGGCGGCAAACCACAGCTTGCGTCGTTACCCGAGACCAATTTTGATGTCAACCATGCGTCGTTAAACAAGTAATTCGTTAAAGAAGGCCGTCGTTAATCATTGTAGTGGGTGGTGCGCGAATATTGGGCGTGCAATCGGTATGTTACAATATACAGACGATATAACTATAGTCGCTGGAGAAAAAGGAGACTTAGCAAGAAGTATTTCCTCGCTAGATGTAGACCTAGATAAGATTAAGAGCGGTAGGTGAAACATTTCTGAATCCATTTATTTTCCCTGCGGGCCTCCTTTTAGCATGACGCAGGGAGTTCATGCACTGGAAATCTACTTGTCTAACTGATCACTGTCGCGGTTAGTTCGTGGAAAACATAGATTCATGAAGCCAGTTGTTCTAGAAACAACTTTCCCGATTTTTCTCCTATAATTAATTCCGCCTATATAACAGAGAGGACGCATAATACCAGTTGTCTCCTAAGAAAGCATCATCTCTGAGTTTATTGAGCAAGCTACGCCTTCATAAAACTTCCTTCTGGGTTACGTAGCGTTATCATATGAGTAAAAACAGAGTTTTTTCGGCTTTCCTTTTATTCATTTGACGACACTGCGTAATCCAGGAGAAAGTTTTATCATGCAGTCAACCCGCAGCGAAAGTCATCGTATGAAATCAAGCCTTTATCTTGTGAACATTTCCAACTCACGTTCTGAAACAAAGTGGTAAGGCTTTCCGATATGTCAAAAAAATCTCTGATAAAACAAATACCGGTTTTGCTGTACCTTTTCCAATTCTCGAATGCTGCACTGGTTGACCATACGCTTCCGTGAAACGATCTGTGAGTAACAAATAAGTAAGCCTCCAATGTTTTATAACAGCGAGAGTCGCAATTCTTTAGCCTCAGCACTCCTGATTTATTCTTTCGAAAGAAACTCTGAAAAAAAAATGACGTGCATATTTTCCACGAGATTAAGAATGCGGTAATTTAATTGCAGAAACCGAAATTAGCTTAAAGAATCGACTGTTTGAGCCGTGACTTAGTGGTATGATTCCATGAGGTATTAAGAAAAAGGTGAACTTTTACCAAACACAATATATATTGTAAAACGACCGTGGTTTCGATAAGGTGATGACTATATGAGCCAAAATCACGGCTGTACGCATAAACCTGGTGTACGTATAGTTAAAACGTATACTTAAAATGGATTTTAACCAATGTTCACTTTAGGGTCTAGTGCTATAATGTTTTTTTAAGTTGAAGTAAAGATTATAGCTGATACCCACGCTAATCCATCTTAAATTTAGGAGAATAACCATACTCTTTATATAAACTCCAATAAAATATTAAATTACCTAGCCCTAAAGTAAATACTCGAGCAAACATTACCGTGCCATAGTGTCATCATCATGTAGTAAAACTTCAGACGTTTTGCAACAAATATTGTGGTTAGTAAAATGTCGTTTTTCTTGTTCCTTCATAAGTTTCCTGTCTTTACTGATATAAACATTGACTATTAGCTGAAAAATCACTAAGTAAATGTATTTATTTATTTTATTTTAAAATTGTTTTGGCGAACCAACTAAACAAATTTTGAATTAAACATATGAATATATACAATTGTATATGAATTGCAGCAAGCAATGAATAGAGATAATATAAAAGAAAAAAACAGGAGAATATTTATATGTAAAAACAAACATGCACAATGTAACAATGCACAAGCCATTACAATATAATTACATGCATTTGAAAGAAATACACAATATTAGTGATAACATTATATTTTCACGCGGAACCCTTTCATTGCAGAATATTACTTAATTGAGCTGCTTTGATTGAAATATGAGTTAATTTTTAGTTTGTTTAAGAGCGATAGGCAATGAATTACACAACATTAGAGAAATAACTAAAAATGACTTCTCATACGTTGAGGTTCTGTATGATGGGCAGTTGATGCGTAGTTGATCTTAATTTCCTGACACACTCGGTGACGGTCCTGTATTATTGGACGCATTGTTGGAATAATTGCTTTGTAACAAGAATACTCATATAAACACGATTCTGGGTAATTATTTCCTATATTTTCCGGTTTGCTTCACTTCCTTTGAAAATGGGATTTCCAATTCGAGTCTTTCAAATCTTCCTGTTAAATTTACGGCTTTCCATTTCGTTGTTGACCTTCGATGACCGAACATTCCCTTGTTATAAATTCCTCTTAATGAATCGCAAAGTTTCTCTGTCGTGAACCACTGTCAAAATTCAGTGCATGATAAATTTAACTTGTTTTCTTTGACCACATTTCGGCCAATTCAATGAAATAGATAAATCACAGCAAAGCTTCCCTATGTTATCGTTGGAATGGAATGTGATAATTAACTACATTCATCTACTTTTTACATCGGCATTAATACGAAATAATATCAGTTTGGGGATGATTCGGTAAGAAATAGAGAAATATCAATGCCAAGAGAGGATTACACTATCAAAGTTCATATTTAAAGGTGGTAGGAGAAATTACATTTTGATGTTAATAAATGTTCTATAGTAAATTTCTCTGAAAGAAAACAATTGCGTCAAAACTGCCCGTACTAAAATAATGGAAGGAACACCTATAAATATAGTCGGCCCAGTTGAATATCTCTGAGTCATTCTTACAAATAACTCAAACTGGAGCACACGTACCCAGAAAATCTGCGGTAAAGCAACTAAAAATCCCGGATTTATAAAGCACATTGCTGGTAGATATGACGTAAAGGTTAGAAAACTATGTGCAAACTGATGTTTACACCCACTGCCACACGCGGAAAGGTGGCTTGCGGAGAATTTATAAAGAATTAGATGTTGATGCTAATATAGAATACCGCTTCATATACGACATGCGAGGCTTCATCAAATGATAAGTTACTCAATCTAAATTGTTTTCAATTTAAGTGTTATATGTACATTGATACTCTTTTCATTGATCTAAATTGCTGTTCTTTGGGCTTTTATTGATGAATAACTTAGTGAACTAACGCCTTAAGCGCTCATAAAACCCTCTGCCTTTCTAGAGTAGTCGATTATCTTTATTTGAAATTTTTATGTCAACGTCACCGAATGTATTCGATGAGTCGGCGGCATTGGGATCCTCGGAAATTCTTCAAGTTGATCGATTATTCTCATAATTATCGGCACCAATATTGAGCCAAGCAACGATGACCTACTTCGTCTTTTTTGGAAAGTAAATCTCAAGGAAAGTGTCTAATAAACAAGGATATCCTCATCTTGTAAAAGGGCGGTCCGACGCAGCCCAGCTAATTCTTTTAAATGGAACACAAATACAATCTATCTAAAGATCTCAATTCGGTACGTTACGTCATTTTTCACTTATAAAAGCATAAGATGAGGTCACTAAATCATTTAAGCCCAATTAGTCGAATTTTACTTGTATGCAACAAAAAACTACAGCGCATACTTAAAACATTTTTAGTATCTGAGTGTTTAAAATTTATAACAAAAATTTGAGAATCTTTAAGGATTTGGCAAAAGTAAAGCATTTGATGTATGCGGTGATACCGAATTTATAGTAATTTATTAAAGGTGCTTCTACTGCTGTGGTCATTTTGCATGTGAACTCCCATCGGGAGTCGAGCCTGGAACTGCTTTCACCGAAGTCGAATACGTTCCTCACATGGCTATCCGAAATCCTGTTACCGATTACAAGAATTAGCATTTCCGTAAAATAAACTTAAATATTTTTGAGTATGACTGTATAAATGATGGATAACTAACTAACATTTTAGAATAACCGCATTTTAGTTGATTTTCTCAATTATTTTAGCTAAATTTTTTGACATTTTGACTACTACGTATTCCGAAGGTTTGAGATTCTTACGTCTGGTATTAATGGAAATATGTTCGGTTAAATGAAAGACTGCACATTCGAGACATTTCTAAGCGTTTTTGTTAACAAATATATGTATTTAACCAAACCAAAAGGTAAATAATTTCATATTTGACTGCCTGAGAGTCTTCTAACGATTCTTCATAGGTTACATAAACTGTATCACCTTTCTAATGGTCGAAAATATTCATAGAAATACTAGGGTAATACTGGGGTAATACTGACCCCATACGATTAATAAAGTAACTTCTTCTGACACCGCTAAACACGGGTTGAAAGTGGATCAGACGATGAAAGCGCGACCAAAGAAATCTAGATCGACGGTTTGTGTTTCAGTTAGCAAGAACACGGCCTGACAAAGCGTTAAGTCGTTCGTGACACAGAGCGCGACTGAGCCGCACGTAGATTAATATTCTAGCATCACGCAGCCATCCCCGCTTCAGTATATATGTGTACATCATCATCAGTTTCAAGATGGAGCGAGAGAACGGAGAAGTGTTATCAAGGCATGAACTATAATGAAGCATAAAAGGTAGAGTTTCATTCCTGTTTCTTGAAAACAATCTACTGCACAAATTCTTGATAAGGTGTATTCAAAACATCACTAAGGAATATTCACAAGTAACGAGTTAAAGAAAGTAAAAAATGTGGCATATGAAGTAGCGTAGATGAGAATTGGTGAATCAATGCACACCAATAGACGACCTGAATGAAAGGGGACTTTGCATTGAAACGTCGAAAGAATAAATGGAAGCAAATTGAATATGAAAAGTTTTAAATGGGCCCGGAAACCAATACAATCCTGATTGACAACATTCGATGAAATACAGAATACATATACATAGATTGTGGAAAAGAAAGATTGCATCAAAAGCCGTAGCGAACGATGCATTCTAGGTGGTGTACTGCGAACGAACGGGGAAATAATGTGCTTAGTATAAATCGGATTAGCAAAGATGNTGATTGACAACATTCGATGAAATACAGAATACATATACATAGATTGTGGAAAAGAAAGATTGCATCAAAAGCCGTAGCGAACGATGCATTCTAGGTGGTGTACTGCGAACGAACGGGGAAATAATGTGCTTAGTATAAATCGGATTAGCAAAGATGTATATTTTGTTAAAACTATCGACATTAGGGCTCCCGGACAGCCAAATGGACAACGTGAATATTCGACTTCCGTGAAAGTGGTTTCTGGATCGCCTCCCGGTGAAGGTCTACGTGCAAAATTAAAACTGCTGACGAACGATTTTCAATAAGGCTTCTACTATAGTCATTACTGAGACTAAAAACTCAATCCCACTTTCCCACCAAGTGGGAAGGTATTCATATCATTAAGTTACCAGGCCGAGTCAATTCCATGATGTTAACGCTATGCTTTGTGAGCGAGACAGGTGGCGCTCCCCATAGTGCCAGCAGGAAACTCCAGATGTCCTTATCGAGGCAGCCAAGAATTCCCCAGACATAAAACATCCAAAGATGAGACAAAGTTGTTACGCTTTGCACATGGGGTTGCGCCCCTAGTGATTCTAGAATATGAAGAGGTGTGAAATATATTTTTATTGAGGGACCTGAATATAGGCCCCTCAATATACAAGCATGTATTCTAACTACTTAACTACAATGCCTTCATGTCTTCAACTGTCTGAAATGTATTCCACCCTGTTGAGGGTATGCATTATTGTTGTTGATTCGCTTCTGTTTATCCTTGGTTTCCAAGGATAACCTCCATGTGCAAAGTATAACATCTTTCCATTATCATTAAAATTACTGANATTCGATGAAATACAGAATACATATACATAGATTGTGGAAAAGAAAGATTGCATCAAAAGCCGTAGCGAACGATGCATTCTAGGAGGCGTACTGCGAACGAACGGGAGAATAATGTGCTTAGTACAAATCGGATTAGCAAAGATGTATATTTTGTTAAAACTATCGATATTAGGGCTCCCGGACAGCCAAATGGACAACGTGAATATTCGACTTCCGTGAAAGCGGTTTCTGGTTCGCCTCCCGGTGGGGGTCTACGTGCAAAATTAACGCTGCTGTAGAACAATTTTCAGCAAGACTTCTACTATAGTCATTACTGAGACTCAAGACTCAATCCCACTTTCCCACCAAGTGGGAAGGTATTCATATCATTAAGTTACCAGGCCGAGTCAATTCCATGATGTTAACGTTATGCTTTGTGAGCGAGACAGGTGGCGCTCCCCATAGTGCCACCAGGAAACTCCAGATGTCCTTATCGAGGCAGCCAAGAATTCCCCAGACATAAAACATCCAAAGATGAGACAAAGTTGTTACGCCTTGCACATAGGGTTGCGCCCCTAGTGATTCTAGGATATGAAGAGGTGTGAAATATATTTTTTATTGAGGGACCTGAATATAGGCCCCTCAATATACAGGCAGGTATTCTAACTACTTAACTACAATGCCTCCATGTCTTCAACTGTCTGAAATGTATTCCACCCTGTTGAGGGTATGCATTATTGTTGTTGATTCGCTTCTGTTTATCCTTGGTATCCAAGGATAACCTCCATGTGCAAAGTATAACATCTTTCCATTATCATTAAAATTACTGATGTAATAGCATGAAAAAATATACATGTAAGTTCATTCGATATAGGTTTCGGTAAACAATAATCATTTACATAGAAAACGGGTAAGGGTAATCTAGCGCAAGATAGTGCGCACTCAGGAAAAATCCGAAGGATGAATGGACTTGAAAAAAGTCTGACGGGACAGGGAATCGAACCGGGCTCTCCCAATTGCCAGACGGGTACTCTGTCCGTTGAGCTATTGAGAACGTTCTGCCGGGATAGCTCAACGGACTGAGCACCCGATCGGCAATTGGGAGACCCGGGTTCGGTTCCCGGTCCCGTCAGACTTTTTTCAAGTCCATTCTTCCTTGGAATAATCATTTAAATAAGATTTCAATAAACAACTAAACTGCAAACAGTGACGTAGGCAGGGGCGTTTGGGTGTTAAAGTCTCACCAAACCAAAAAGTATTTAAAAAAATCGAAAATACTTTCAGTTACACACGCCAATGGTGATTCACAGTGGATATGTGTATATATAAATCTAACTCCACTTGTATTAAATTTGCCAGCAATATCTCGTTTACTCCATGGCTACGACCCTGCTGCATTATGAAACTTTAGGCATGTCGTTGTAACTAAAATGGCACCGAATAAGAAAGAATATCTCCGTCACATTTCTAGAAATCTTTCAAATTTCACCGATATTTCCATACAATATTCCCTAATCTCAATGCGCCACAACGTGAAACAACCAATAAAATGAGGAAGTCGCTTGTTAAACTGTAAATGGGAACATTGGGGCATTAAATATTAGGACGATAAGAAGCGTCAATCAAATGTTCACTTTCTTTCAAACCGAGTCCTTCATTTTGGGTATCTCTGAATTGGAAAATGCTGTGTTTCTGACATGGAATTTCATTTCATACATACTTATCAGTATTCCGGTTCAAACGATTTTGCGAAAGGGTCACGCGAACACATCGCCTTTTGGCTGATCCATACTCATTGATAAGCACCGAAAATTATTTTGAATGAAAACGATTTTTCCGTGGAAAAGTACATTTTCGAATTCGATTTTTAAATTTTTGTTACACCTTATCAGAAGTTAATTTCATTGAATCGATAATACATTCATGCTGTGTACTAGAAAAATATCAATTATAAAATCCATGCTAGTTTAGCTAAAGCTCGGGTACTAGATTCTGCTCAACCTCCAAGCTTGGCACATAAATAGGGATTCTGGTTCGAGATTTCACGGGAAATTCCTTCCAGGAATTCTCTGGAAATTTTTTTCTCGTGTACTTGGAATCTCTCCGGACCCGAGACTTTTTGGAAATGATACATGTACATTGATATAATTCATTTCAACTTCTCGAAAATAAATGGGCTGTTAAAATTTCAAATTTTGAACTCAAATTGAGATCTTCTTTATTCTAGCGACGCTAGTTATACATGTATTTCAGAGATTAAAAGAGAACCACTTTACTAAATGAAATATAAAAAACAACAACTTCTCATTTTTGGCCAAAGACGAATTTTGGTGAAGTGCGGCGATCCTGTTCGGTATAATCTATTTCTATTTCTTCTCATCGATATATATCTATGAAACTACTCTGGAGGCGCATTTTCTGATTTGACTTGAAAAACTTGAAACTAAACATGAACAATAATTTCGTCATATTTTTCCTGTTTTCTCCCCTATTACACGCTTCGATTGCAGTAAGGCATAATTCTAATTTTTGTTTATCAAATGGATACATTCTACTAAAATTTCTTCATTCTATCCAGCAATAAAAATAACAATTAATTAACACAAATTTCAGCCTTTCCCAACAACCAATTTATCTCGTGTAGTTACTAAATCGTGGTGTCACCCAGGCGCCGCGAACCAAATCTTCGAAAAACAAATAGTCGTGGGACCAAATCACCCCGGGACCAAATCGTAGCGGACCAAATCACTGCGTCTCTCCTGGACCAGGGAAACTACTGCCCTAAATCTAATGAAGATAGAATCAGATTTGCATTTATATAGATTCCCTGCGAATCAATAGTGGTGAGCTTAAGTGTAAATATTTAAATTGCAATAACAGTTTACCTATCATAACCTCGATTTTTTTCAAACTGAATTAAAGGGAGGGGTTAACATCCAAAAGCGCCCTTGCTACGTCATTCAATTCTGCATTTGCTCCTTGAATGCCTCGCGGCAGTTCAAAGCAAATGATCGAATTCTTTTTATTGCTATTGCCGCGAATGATAATAATAATATTTTATGATCATAATTGATTGCTGTACCTAATCTATATTTTTTACCCTTTTTAAATAGAATATTGCCCAATGAAATGTGATATTATAAATGAATTACACATAAATGCAGACTATTACTTCTAACAAAAGAAAAAGTCACAGAAACTAACGTAAATTACAATAAAAATAATGCAGACACGTTTGAATAAATCTTTCACTTTAAAGAAGAAAGCAGAGAATCGCAGAAAAAAATCAATATCTACGGCATTATTCAGAACCTCATTCGTTATTCTCATAATTCTAGCCACTGGTTTAAATAGAGAAACAACATCTCTCCCGAAAGATTCCCGAAACAGTGTGTAGATCGTGGAAAGAGATCAATTATTTCTTTAAATTATTAGCAAGAAGAGTAATTATGTAACGTTTGATTCGTTCCATCTTAATTTTTCTCCATCAACCCGAACTGATGTACGGCTAAATATGCACGGGTGGGGTCGTACCGATGCAGAGATTGAATCAAACTGCATCGGACGAAGTGTGCACAAACATGATTTGGATTGAAAATCGAAGAACACGCTCGAATTTGTGATCGGAAGCTTCGATGTCCACGGAGAGAATCCGTCGACGGACACAAGAAAGGATTTCCATGTCAAAGGGAATTTTCCGTTCCTTGGGAAAGAAAAAATAATGCTCGAACCCTTTTCGGGAAGAAAGGGATTTTTGTTTGCTTAATGGAGAGATTGGCAAAGGATATGGCCACACACAAAGAAGAAAAATAGAACGTATAAAGATATAAAAGTAAATTAGCGTTGAGTAAAAACATCGGATGGGAAAATAAGAGGAAATACTGAAACAAATAAGTATAGCATTTCCGCATGAAAATAACGTCCTTTCAGATTCGCATTTTCGCAGATTATCTTACCGATTACAATGATTCCACTGAATCCTTACTCGGTGAATATCTCTTCAGTACATACACATGTTCTCTTCTATGAATATACGGATACACTTGCATAATCGCTTTTTAAATAAGTACGTTTATTTTCGTCGTTTATTCACAACATTACTCAATACTTTTCGATCCTTGAATGATATTTCGTCGTATCTTTCAAACCGTTTTTTTAACCTAAAACCTACAGATGTATGTTACATTCAACCAGGTTTTATCTCGGTCTTCCTCTCCATTTTGTACCATTCTCTTCGAATATTTTCCGGTATTATTTCTCAGCCATAAAAAAAACCCAACCCATTCACGTGAAATCGGCTTCACGACAAAACCAAGAAAAAAATTGCTGTTATTCCGCCTGACAACTCTTAAAGGACAATTGTGGAACGATAACCTCCGCGTTGTATTCCACACAAAACATCAGTTTTCCGCAAATGCTTTCAGATAGACTTGAACAATCTTTCTTATGTAAAACTTCGCGCGTTACGAAACTGCTCTGATAATTTGGGAGTCCTTGATAGAAAAAAAAGGCGAGAAAATAAGCTGTAGTTCCTGAATTCATTCAGAAAAAGTAAATAAATCAGTTTGCAGGACGCTGGAGACATTTTACGAACAACTACTTCAGACAATCGGCGATAAATGAGACATACCTAAAAATAAATCATTTTATAAACACCTACAACTGCAGTCAGACCATTGGTCGCGAGCTCCGAAAGTGCACTTCTAATTCGAAGCACTCGTTTATGAGCGCGATTTCTATATAAGAAATAATGGAAACTCAGATGATTCTTTCCGAAACCTAAAATTATGCACATATAAATAGTGATTATAAGGAAATATATCATCACGTGACCCTCGGCAGATAAAACAGCATGTATGAACTCCCTGTATTGCCTGCATTACAAGACCTCCTTCCCATATCAAGTTGAAATGAATCAAATAAATTTTGCTTGTCTTGCAAAACACTGGCTAACGAAGTTACTCACAGACCGAGGTTTCACTGTACGTGAGTGGCGTAGTATGACGTGTGGCAGGAGGTGAAAAAATCAACCATTCGATGAATTTCCTTACCTTGTTGCTCCTGCTTATTGTTCGCATAAAGATTTTGAGCTTAAAACGAATCATATTATATATATTATTATAAAATACGGTAACTGTCAGATCGGCCGAAGTAGCAGAGGAGTCTCATAATACCGTTTTCGTCTTCTACAACTGTACTTCCTCT
>KZ308244.1:1378889-1403949 GCA_000376725.2 Ladona fulva
TGTTCCTAACAGATCTACCCGTTTGACATCTCTGCTGCACTATACCACACCTCGACTCTCACTTATTAAGCGTTCCCTTTTCTTTCGCCTTCCTTCATTGCTGAATTCCATTCCTCCCTCTGTTGATCCTTTTTTCTTGCCCAAGGGGACTTTTATAAAATTAGGTCTAACTCATACCAGATCACTGTAACTGCTGCCTCCTATTTCCTCTTGCTATTCTCCTGCTTCCTGTCCTATTTATTGTTGCTGTTTTGGTTGTTTTTTTTTTTTGGCTTACTTGTTATGAATATCACTTTCAATTGGCTTTTAATGCTGTATGTGATAAATAAATAAATAAAAATAAATAAATAAATGCGCAGTTACTTCCCATAGTCTCGGAACTAGAGCATGAAAAGAATGTTTAATAGCAGATTCACCCTCAACTATACGTACGTGCATACATCACAATTGGCTGTAACCGTGTATTTATGAAAAACTCTTTGTCCAATCATCCCCTTGGAACATTAATCGTAATGCATACCTTAAATCTATCCAAAAGCCTGGAAATGCCACTTCGTCGTTAGAACTCCATCTGACGCATGTAGTTCACTCTCAGATTCTGGTAAATCCTCGGCACATGTAAGGCAAATCACTAGTCCAACGAAGTCATCATGCAATTCACACAACACACTGAAATTAACGCACTTTTCTATCCAAAGGGGATACGAACACGAAGTGGATCACCACTCAGTGGAATCACAGAGCAGTCACAAAAGTAATTTCAGACGAAATAAAAGTATTTCCTCAGACTTTTCGGATCAACACTCACTTTCGCCAGAAGTCAACTGAGATTTATTCAATGCAAATTAGATTTCCTTAAAGATTGCATGAAAATAGTGCATTTTCCCTTTCACTTATAAATGCATTTAGCTGAACGGTCGACGGACTAACTGAGACCTCCTCAGAGACACCCTTGTAGTCACGTGACTCGAGCCATCCTCCCCTATTACCACGGCGCGAGGGTTTAATGACTTGACCTTTCTTTACTGCCGGTACTTCGATGGCGGTTCTTCGCAACATTTGACCGGAGCCTACTTGACCATGTCCTTCTGGTCATGGCCTTCACCACCGTTAACTCAGCTCTCCTCGTAAACTACTCGCAGATTAGAACGCTTCCTCTCGATCCTAAAAGGAAACCATTCGCTAAAACATTATGTGACTTAGCGGAAAGCACCTGACGTTGCTTTAGGAAAGATATTTGGAATTGTGACAAATACTATGCGTCTTTTCTTATCATAACAGCATATACACATGGTATGAAATACACACGGACGCTTCAATATCAGTTTTTAGTTAATGATGAATTCACGTAAAATGTATATGTATATGACAGACAAGAAACATCGAACGTAAAAGCAGAGCGGACACGAAGATTAAATACAAATTAAATAAAGGAGATAAAAATGTATCAAGCGGAAATCACCCAAAAAAATCGCATATGAATGCTATATTAGCTACTAGCCATTGATAACAGCCAATCGGTCAAATTAAAAAATTTATCCATTGAAGTCATGAAATATATATCAGCATCGAGGAAGTTCTTGAATCTAAAATGAAACACAGTAAAGAGAGGACCTCAATCGAATAGTCTTATCAACTGGTGCGACCAAACGTACCAGACAGTACTAGCTAAACATTTTTATAAAAGTTCGTATATAAAATATACATAGCATTAAACGTTCACAGACCTTTTAGCAAATGTCACGATCATTCGGACAGAAAAGATAAGAGGAAGGAAACAGGAAACTCGGGCAACAGAGAACAACAGAAAGAGAGAAATTTCTATCAAACTGAAATCACGAGATATAATATTTCATGAATTTTCTTCGCGACCCACTACCTAGAAATTTAAACGGTCCACTTCCTTCCTTCCAAAATTAAGATCTGCGTAAGCAACTGGGGTAAACTCGATTAATTTTTCAATAACCAGTAATGCAATAGGATTCGACGAAAGTTCAACTATATTTCCCAATCAAATATTATGGTACATGAAATGGTGCAAACCGAATTAAGGAAAACTATACATCAAGTAAATAAAACTAGATAACAACTAGACGGACACAACTAGAATACATAAAAGAAACTGTAATGTATAAAGTAAATGAAGTAAATGTAACAAAATTTGTTATCAATTCAAAAAATCCTGCACTTTCAAGTCAAGTTATGAAATAGCCATATTCTCAAAGACAAATGGAAATATATTAAAAACGAACAACAACATTCGATATCCATAGGCGCATGTTGTCTCCATTGACGTATCATGTCATCGTATATGTATATTTTCATTTCGGATCTACGTTGACCTTAAAGACCCACTACCTAGAAATTTAAACGGTCCACTTCCTTCCTTCCAAAATTAAGATCTGCGTAAGCAACTGGGGTAAACTCGATTAATTCTTCAATAACCAGTAATGCAATAGGATTCGACGAAAGTTCAACTATATTTCCCAATCAAATATTATGGAATTGCCTAAGCATCGAACTGAAACCGAATTGAAAACCTAAATCGGAAAAACCGTAATCTTCAAGGGAAACAACTGCTCAATTTATCCCTGAAGATTTATTCTAAAAATTTACTAAAAGAAATCGAATATCCTAATAAATACCATGCATAATCCTTGCACGGTGATAATTTAATCGGAGCGAAAAAAACATAGTCTACTAAGAGGTTCGACGGTTGCTGCCGGATTAGGAATGAAAAACTCTGTTACTTTAATGAACCTAAGCGAAAACTAGAACAACAATTATTACGGTTTGAAGCATTGGGAATTATCTCCATCCAAGCGCTCATCAGAGGAGTGAATTAAGTTATGTCAAACCGATAATTTCACAAAATATGATTTCATCGTATCAAAGTTTTGACGCATTCGAATCGACAGCATAAATAGAATACAATGGTACGTAATAGAATAAGTCATTCTTCATGGCGAGATTGAGACTAAAATGTCTCCTATAACATTTAACCCTTTATGGTTTTAAAAGTGGGTAAAGATGGAGAGATAAAATAGCAATAAAAAATAGGAAAGGAAGAAACTATAGCGTATTTATATAAAAATACTCAAGTAAAAATAAAGTCGCATATGCAATAAAGAAAACATGCCCACTGCAGGAAAACACCTAAGCCGTAAGGGGGCGTAAAAAACCGGCTAAACCTACAGATAGCGATAGCTATATTTTAAATTATAAATTCAAAGAAAATTACTCTCTATGACCTGAAAAGAAAAATAAAAATATAGGGAAAAAATGCGTAGAATGGTGTGGCAAAGTTTCCACACCGGAAGACAACGAGTATTGAAATATTANTTCAAGTCAAGTTATGAAATAGCCATATTCTCAAAGACAAATGGAAATATATTAAAAACGAACAACAACATTCGATATCCATAGGCGCATGTTGCCTCCATTGACGTATCATGTCATCGTATATGTATATTTTCATTTCGGATCTACGTTGACCTTAAAGACCCACTACCTAGAAATTTAAACGGTCCACTTCCTTCCTTCCAAAATTAAGATCTGCGTAAGCAACTGGGGTAAACTCGATTAATTTTTCAATAACCAGTAATGCAATAGAATTCGACGAAAGTTCAACTATATTTCCCAATCAAATATTATGGAATTACCTAAGCATCGAACTGAAACCGAATTGAAAACCTAAATCGGAAAAACCGTAATCTTCAAGGGAAACAACTGCTCAATTTATCCCTGAAGATTTATTCTAAAAATTTACTAAAAGAAATCGAATATCCTAATAAATACCATGCATAATCCTTGCACGGTGATAATTTAATCGGAGCGAAAAAAACATAGTCTACTAAGAGGTTCGACGGTTGCTGCCGGATTAGGAATGAAAAACTCTGTTACTTTAATGAACCTAAGCGAAAACTAGAACAACAATTATTACGGTTTGAAGCATTGGGAATTATCTCCATCCAAGCGCTCATCAGAGGAGTGAATTAAGTTATGTCAAACCGATAATTTCACAAAATATGATTTCATCGTATCAAAGTTTTGACGCATTCGAATCGACAGCATAAATAGAATACAATGGTACGTAATAGAATAAGTCATTCTTCAGGGCGAGATTGAGACTAAAATGTCTCCTATAACATTTAACCCTTTATGGTTTTAAAAGTGGGTAAAGATGGAGAGATAAAATAGCAATAAAAAATAGGAAAGGAAGAAACTATAGCGTATTTATATAAAAATACTCAAGTAAAAATAAAGTCGCATATGCAATAAAGAAAACATGCCCACTGCAGGATAACACCTAAGCCGTAAGGGGGCGTAAAAAACCGGCTAAACCTACAGATAGCGATAGCTATATTTTAAATTATAAATTCAAAGAAAATTACTCTCTATGACCTGAAAAGAAAAATAAAAATATAGGGAAAAAATGCGTAGAATGGTGTGGCAAAGTTT
The DNA here is from genome assembly GCA_000376725.2 of Ladona fulva. NCBI lineage: Eukaryota > Metazoa > Arthropoda > Insecta > Odonata > Libellulidae > Ladona > Ladona fulva. The sequence continues at coordinate 1,383,351 of KZ308244.1, forward strand.
CCACACCGGAAGACAACGAGTATTGAAATATTAATTATAAAAATAAAAAAGATTCCTTAAGTGATCTTCTTGTTATATGCGACCGTTACTTTTAGTTTAAATTTTCTAAAGAAAAAACAGGCATAACTTAATTTAAGTGCATTTCTCTATAAGGCTAGTTGGAGTCGAACTCAGGTACCTTTGATAAAAGTTATGTAGCAATTTGAAAGATTAGGAAATATATTAGTTACATACTGAAAGGAGGACTTTTGATGAAACGGAAGTGAGAATAAAATGGAAGAGGGAAAAGACAAAGACAATATAAGTTTAATTATTTATAAAGAGGGATAGGTTACCAAGAAACGAAGGAAAAGACATTGAATACGGCAAAAAACCTAGTGGTACATTATTATCATGCATAATGTAGTTGTTAATGGATATAAAATGCTGCGCCGATAGAATCAACTGCATTTCTTAAATACAACTCAGCTCGACGACTTCACATAGAAAAATTAACAATTCCACGCTCATTCTTTCATGTTGGAATAGATAAAACGGTATTCCTTTCCGAGAAGTGTTTAAACAAAGGCTGTTGAAAAACGGCACTTTTTGACGCAGTTTCCGCGGCATTTAAAAACTCGAAGGCGCGAGAACGACTTATGAATCTATAACCGCGTTAACATTGTAAAGAGGCTTTAGAATTTCAAAAATCAAACACATGGTCGTCGATGGCGCAAAAGTTACGCGTCGGAGTTGATTTAAATCAATCCCTGCATTTTTTGCCTTTGGAGCATTGGCACATTAGCCGTAATCCAAATAAAATTCTTCGGTCGCATAATTCGCTCACGCCGTCAGATGATTATTAGCGATGACTTTGGTTTCGGCTCTGATTTTTATTTCCGGTTCCTCTTCAGCCGCCATTTCCCATCAATTTATCAGAAGCTGACGCCCATTTTGAAATCGGGAGTCCCTCAGCCCTACTCCTAATATTTCAGAATGTTCAATTGCGGTTCTGCTGGAAAATTAGTGAATCGTCACAGTGGATTCAGGTAAACAGTGTAGTCACATCACGACATCCATTATTTAGTAAGATAAAAGCAGCTTTGTGGGAAGGGATTCCCAGATAAAAAGGGAATAATAAGATCCGTGTAGAAGTCGATTTTATTTTGCAAATGTATAATGATAATAATATTTATTACTGCCCTGTGGTAGAAAGACACCTGAGGAAAAAATAAAAATGTATCAAACAAATCCTTATACTTTGTCGCAGTGAAACAAAAAAGAAATAATTATACGATACAATTTAGAATGATATAATATATATTAAATTTTAAATCACAGTGCACAATTGTATTACAGCGTATTAAATGTATCTGTAACTTATGTAAGCCGCTATGAAAGTTAGCGTTTTATCCCTTTAATTACTGACAAATATGTAGAAAACTAAGTCGCTACTTATGAATAATTATTTATTACCGATTTGGGAGACAAAACACCCTTCATGAACTGTTTAACGGTCTAACGTATCAAAGTTTATTTATTTTCGCATTCATTTAATCATTTCTTTGTGTTTGTTTATTTATTTTATATGAACCCAATAACAGCACGACGCTTTTACATTGGATTTAAAATCACTGAAGTCAAGTAACAACACAGTCAATTCATTTAATTAATTGACTCTGTTGTTAATAATTAAGGAATAATAACTTATGAATCCATTGACTGTGTTGTTAATAATTAATGAGTAATAATTAATGAATTAATTAATGCATAATAATGAATAATAGATAATAGATAGACAATAGAAATATAAAAAATAATTGAAATACAGAAAGACAATATTATAATGAAAGGAATGTAACAAAATATAAAAACTATGCTAAGCAAATGTATATCGAAACAGTAAAAAGAAACAAGTAAATGTTGAAATCTAATATACAAATGGATCTGAAGAAGTTGAAAGAGATATTATAATATTGTACAGATGAGATAGGCGGTAAATAAGGGAATCAAAAATTTAGTAGTATTCGAGGTGTAGGGTAATGAAATAAAGAGTTTAATCTAGTAGAACTAAAAGGCAGACGGAGGGATACAATGGAAGTAGAATCATTAGTCCTAAATTTACCATGAACAATTTGTAGGAAGAAATTTAGGTCATTGCGAATCAAACGGTCAGAAAGGGAGACCTCTTTCTCACACAGCCATTGAAGATCCTATACCATTTGATTTTGCGCAGATCCTTGCCTTTTCGAAAAACCGCTGTTATAGCAAGAAAATAAACAATATCGAAGCAAAATTCTTGGATTAATCCTCCAAAAAAATATAGCGAAAAAAAAATGTCTCGTTCTGTAAGCAATTTCTCGAGTGGGAACTCCTTACATTCGAATCACTTTCTTCTTCAGAAGCATTAAAACGTGGTTCTCGCCCGCAGAGAAAGAATAAGTGCTTCCGATGAAACCTGAGAGAATTTATAAATATATAAATAAATATTTTCAAACCTTCCTTTCTCCCCGAGATAAATCAGAGGTGATATACTTTATGGATGCTTTAGGTCCATAATTCACTCGGCAGTAGCAATTTCGCGCAATAATTCTCGGCGATGGGAATGATACTTCGCATCGAATGAACCGAGATCAATTGGGAATCCAATTTCTTCTCCATAAATCCACTGCGAAGGCGAGAGTAAATCATGGCAACTTATGGCCTTTTCTTCTTCTTGCAAATACATTATACCGCTGCCACCTAGCGCCCCGAACGTGAAATATCATCCCGAAACACTTGAGCATCAAACAAACAAGTATGGAATTCCCCAAATTGAAAAAGGGAAAACTTTGGCTGGGGAGAGAAAAAAAGAAAAGGATCTTTTCCGGTGAGGCTCTTATTTCCTTCGAAACCGCTGCGGAAAACGAAAGACCCGAGGTTTCCCTTTCCCGGGAAATCCATTTTCCGTCCCGAGGAAGGGAACCATTGTTGACCATTATTCTTGTTCATTCGTACTAGTTTATTCCACTCCAGAGTTTGGTACGGCTCCCGGATAGCTTAGTGGGCAGTTCGACTTCGGTGAATGTGTTGCCGGGTTCGATTCTCGGTGTGATCCCATATGTGCACAATGACCTCAGCTATCAAAGGACTTTAACCAATACTTCTGCTACCGATTTTGGTACAAAGCCATGCACAGTGACTAACTACAAATATCAATGTTATTGTAAAACTCTTGAGTTAGGTAGGGCTCCCGGATATCCTAGTGGGAAACGCGTTCGGCTTCGGTGAAAGCAGTCCCGGGATCGATTCTCGATGCGAGCCCACATGTGCGAAATGACCTTAGCTATCAAAGGACTTCAGCTATCAAAGCAATACTTCTACACCTGATTTTGGTACAAACCCTTTCACAATAAATGAGTAGAAATATTAATGCTTTGTATAATTTTCTTCGCGTTAAGGGTGAAAGGTATCATTGCACGTAAAGCCGTGCATCTAGAAAAATCCGTGTAGAAAAGAATACGAGAAATAGTTTTGGAGAAACGGGACTCGAACAAGAATCTCCCACTTACCTGCCATATGCTATACCCGTCAAACTATCTTGTCATGACAAGGTACAATCATGCTTCTGTCAGATTTTTCTCGTGTCCGTTTTTCTTTTTCTTGAATTGAAATCACTAGGAAGATAAATTAACTAAAACTAATTCAATGCAACAAAAAAAAATTGTGAAATCGGTCCCGAGTTCGATTCCCGGTGAAGGCCCATGTGCGATATGGCATTAACTGTCGATGCACTTTTTACAATACTACTACAGTGAAACCTTTTTAGAACGGAACCTGTATACAGCGGAAACATGTCCATTACGGAAAAATGACTTGGTCCTGTCCTGTGGTATTGATATCTGCCTGATTTGTGTAATTCGCATGATTCAAACCTGTACATTGCGGAAACATATCCATTGTGGAAAATTTTTGCTACCATCATGATATTCCTCAAGAGGCAGGTTTCCGTTATGAATGGGTTTGAAACACGAAATCACTCAAATATCAATAGGGGGCAGGGCACAATCAAGAAATGTTTTCACAATTAACAGGCTTCCACTGTGTACAGGTTTCGTTGTATTTAGGTTTCTTTGTAGTAGTATTGTAAAATGTACCAAAACTAAGGCCATTTCGCTCTTGCACCCTCACCGGGAATTGAACCCGGGACCGCTTTCACCGAATTTTTATTGTTTTAGGAAATTAGTTTTTCTTATCGCTTTAGTGATTTCCATGCACACTGTTTCTTTCCCATCTTTTAGCTTCTACTATAATCAAGGCGTACTGTAAAATTGATATTTACTGGAAATGTACTGGGAAAGGGCTTTAGGCACTTGGCACGACAAGGCATGCACCTAGGAAAATTCCCAAGAAGAAACGGACATGAATAAAGCCTGACGGGACCGGGACTCTAACCCGGGACTCCCAACTGCCGGTCGGTTGCTCTATCCATTGAGTTATCCCACGAGAACCGTTTGGGAGACTGTCCGCAAGGGCGCGTTAGCTAGAAGTTTATTCAAATATTTTTTATGGTTAAAGTTTTCTAAAAAATCAAAACCCTCACGTGGTACAGGCGATTTCTGCATGATTCCTTATCGAAATTTATTTTAGTGGTCGAACCCGAGGGAAGCGGAAATTATTAGCTCATTGAAGGAAATATTCGCCTAAAGATTTCGATAAAATGGCTGCCAAAGCGATCTTTTGCGAGCGTCTTAAGAGGGAGGAGAAGATGGATGAGGAGAAAGGCTGTGTCCAATCGAATTGACGAAGTTGGATGATGAGAGGAAAAGGCGACCGGAATACGGAACAAAAGCTTAACTGGATTTATTCGGGCAATTTTGGGTCGGAAAAAGTTGCCCTTTCCCTCGACTGAAACGGAGAAGAAACATTGGGAATGTTTAATAAAGTGTCCCCAATTGTTAGTTCTTCTCGCAATGGCAGACACGCGTGGGTTTGCGATAACAGCGGTAGAAATCGATGCCGCATGGCACGCGCACTACATTTTTTACGTATTTTAGGCTTAAATGGAACGAAATTGATACAGGAAGAATCTTTGACGTGATGTGGAATACGAACTTACAGCATATATTTCGGATCTAAGACGCACCAAAGTTTCGAAAGTTACGTAGGAAGTAGAATAAAAAATACGCAATTGCAAGACGAAATGCCGTAGCTAAGTGGGGTAAAAACCCCTATAATAACAGAAACAAAAATAAAAAAAGAATGCGAGAAGATAGCCTCTTTTAGGTACTCGGCTGGAATTCCCAGGGTATACATGTTAATATAAAACAGTTTCTATTTACATGAGATTTTGGGCGGAAGTATTCCTACCCCTGGGTTATAGGCAATTGCCAGTATTTCTTCAAGGGGGGGTTTGAAACCACAGGGTAAACATTACATTACCTAGTTATCAAGGAGCAGGAATATTTCCACCAAAAATCTAATGAAAATATAAAATAATTTATTTTAATATCTATACCGTGTGAATCTCCAGCGGTGTTTGTATGGCATAATTGCAAGAGGCCATCCTCTCGCATGCTTCCGTTTATTGTTGGCTCCGTTATCATCCGTTTCGGTTGAACCCCCCAAACCACCTCCTTGGTTACGGCGTTATTGCCAGTGTTCTTCATCCTCACATATTCCTTATATATCTAATAAAATCCATCGATTCCAGCACGCAAATTCTACGCCTTCCTCTCCCTCTTGGACCAACCCGCAAACAACGAGATATATTTTCGCTCACAGAGGGAGTTAGCCCAATGCGCGATGATTTAAAAGAATCACAGCGATAAATTATAGAAGCGTGGAATTGTTTCCGAAAGTTGATGACAGTGGGTGCAAATGAGACGGGAAGAAAGCAGCGAGAGTGGTGAATGACAGCTAAAGCCCTAATCCGTGGTTCTGCGGCGAGGAAAGGGAAATGGATAGAGATTAAAAAGGAAAGTGGCGGCGGAAGTGGAGGCTTTCATTGAAGCAGCGCTGTGCACAGGAAGCGTACGAATCAATAGCAGAGATCATCCACGAGAGACAAGTGTGCGTTTCTCACTTTATGTCCTTGCGACGACGAATTACAGCGGGGAATTCGGGGAGATATCAATGGGAGGCGGAATAGGGTAACGCCGAGCAAATCCGTCTTTTTCTATCGGTTTCACGATGCAGCCAATGTCTGTCTGTCCTATACGTTTCCTGATAATCTCGAATGAACAATTTTGTGATGTATTTATACAAATTTAAATTTCCGCAATGACACTGAACATTTCTCGGTTTACTTTGTTTGCGCCTTTTTGTACATAATAAAACATTTATCAATAAATTAATGTTCAAACAAAATGATGACCTTATAATTATATATTTCATCTGCTTATTGCACTAGCATCACGAATGCATATGACTGTGATTCCAACGTTCATAGTATGCACTAAGTTTAAGTTTCTTTTGTATTCAAATTTCATTGGCAAAGAAGAATTATATTCTGATGTTCAAAAATTAATCGAAGCAGCCGTTACTATGTGGAAATCCATCACTGGAAACTAAGCACTGCATAAATTCCACAGATTTATTCACAAACACACCAAACACGGCCGGTTTCAACTACTTAACAGTCATCATCAGGTGATGTTTGCTCATTTTGTGTTTGGTGTGTTGGTGTGTTTGTGTAAATTGTAAAACAAATGTAAATTCCATTTGTTTCCTGTTCTGAAATTTATTGCACATGATTATTAATTTTTTAATTTACAATATCCTTGATGTAATCTATTTCTCTTCCATTCACTCTTTCTTTAAACTTTTGCAGGATTATCGCGCTCTCTTCTCTTCGTGGGCGTTTTCCTCTAATGGAAACATTTTTCTGTGAAAAAAAAAAATCAGTTTTGTTTTCACCACAAAACCATACCTTCCTTTATTTCTATTATATATTACCCCCTTCCACACGCCGAAAGGCGGCTTGTAGGGTATTGATGTAGACAGAGCCGCGCCGTCCTATGGGTGCAAGGGGTGCATCGCACCCGGGCGGCGGCATCCTAGGGGCGGCAACAGAAGCGTAACCAAAAATTACTATTAATATAACAACATTATTTGTTGTTTTCCGTGTGATACGCACTACTTACCTAGGAGAGATTATGATAAGATAATAAAGATTGGCAAACATTTAGATGATATAATTAGGGATAACTCAAGAAGGGAAAGGCATATTTGTTCAGAGCATTTATTAGGTTTATTTAGGAGGTTATTCACGTTGACATACGATTTTTTCATATTTAGTTGCAAGAGGTCAACATCAAAAATCACGTAATTTTAATTTATGCGCATTACGATGATAATGATACTCCATGGTAATGTGAACAATTAATTCATGATGATAATTTACTAGGTCAGCATACGGAATATGAATTATTAATTCTTAATGATGTTTTGTGAACAATGTAAGCCAGGGAAAGGTTTTCATAAACATAATTTTTTTCAAAATATCTCAAAATAATTCTTATCTGTAAATCAGGAAATGTGTGGCTTTGGTATTTAATTTGAAGGGGCGGCAGGTTATGTCTGCACCCAGGGCGGCAGATAGGCCGGCTCTGGACGTAGATGCAGATGTTGATTTCTATTTCCATTGAGCCTTTTGTAAATTATAAAGCATAAGGAAAAGAACACTTCTACCGTTACCTCAGTATTTTTATTAAAATAAATAATAATAATAAGAAATAAAAGTAATTAATCAATTCTGGCGATATCTGGTGGAACTTCTCCATGATTAGTAAATAAAAACACAATCTTACAATCAAATATATCTTCTGTAGACGGAGTTAGATTGTGTTTTTATTTACTAATAAGAAATAAAAGGTTATTGTGGTAGCAGTAGACGTGTTATTTTTCCTTATTCTATAAGGAATAATTATAAGGATTATAAGGAATGAGGAATAAGTACAAGGATTATATCATTTTATATATTCGTATCTTCGCACTATTTTGACAAGGTTTAAGTGGAAGATGGGACTATCTATTACCAATTTTGCTCAGTAACGACGATTGTATGTACATATTTTATGTATGAAAACAGCTTTTGGCGTGTAGGAGGTGGTGTAAATACCGAAATCCCTATCTATATTCAGCTGCTATAAGTTTATCTAAGCCTCCGTGGAAGAAACGGTGCTCCCTGTTAGCCAAGTGGACAACGCGTTCGACTGTAACAAAAGCGGTCTCGTGTTCGATTCCCGGTGGGGGCACCTTCTTGCTGAATAACCTAAGCTGTCGAAGCACTTTTAACAATGCTTCTAATACTCCGTGGAAGTAACGACCAGAAGTTGCTATCCGTCCCGGAGAATCTTCCTTGTATCGCGTTTCGGCTTTCTCTTGGTGCTCGCGAGCATTGCTACAGGTGTAACAGAATCAACTATCTAGTCGACGAGATACGTGCTGGTTATTTTTTCGAGTAGATTTCATCAGCAATCTAGTATTTTGTGCGAACCCAACCCGAGGGGCTCTATCATAGCCGAAACACAGCTGTCAAACTTGAAACCTCCTTTAGCAAACCTAGCTGTTCTCCTTTGAACCATCTCTTGGTTGATGTATCTATCGGATTGAGTCATTGCAGGATAATAATGAGAAACAGCGAGGTAAATGGGTCTAAATGGACTTGCGTGGTTTCCGAAATGGAATAGAATGCATCAGATATACATAGATGAGAACGCAGTAACTTAGTGCAGGGAAGAGCACATGTTACAAACTAAAGGACAGGGGAGCAATTGCTATAAGGACACTGCGCATGCGCGGACGTTTCTTTCGAATGCCCGCTTACATTCCCGAGCATACAGCCTTTAGAGTGTGGTTACAACAGGTAAATATCAATCAATAAACTCCATTCCACACTCTCGAATTTATTCACGAGAGAACGGAGTGCTTCCCGCGACAAAAAAAACGTCCGAAAAGAAGCGGCACCGCTGATTGGTTATCAAAGTTTCAAAGTGTCGCGCTCCCTTTGAAAGAAGCTCTTATTGTTAGCGGAAAAAACCCGAATTTCTCGCTCCGCTACACTTGAGCGAATACCCAAGCGGAAATTTGAATCAACCGGAGTTGCTCTTCCGTACAGATGGAAAACCCGACGCGGAATACATTTTTCTCTTCGACTCGATGTAACGAATGATGTTGAACTACAGATACTAATAATAACGTTGGTATTATAATGAGTTAAACAGGATCTAGCGTGAGCCCACATAGAGAGTTTTACTCTGCAAGCCGCCAGTGACGTACAATAGGGGATGAATAAAGACCAACATCCCTGCTACTAGTAGTGCCTTCCCGGGCTGTGGAGATCTCAAGTTATTGTACTGAGAATTGTAGCTCACTAAACTTTCCCGGGAAGTTATCTCTTTCCGGGAAATAGTGATGTACCGGGAATTTTACTGACGACATATATATATATATATATATANNNGATGATATATATATATATATATATATAGATGCAGAAATGAAAGAGAAAAAGCCTGCCGTAGCCGAGAATCGAACCCGGGACTCTTCGACAGAAGTTCTGACCTATAAGCTACCACAGAACAATCTCTCTTTCAATTTTAAAATTGAAATATATTATTACGAAATATATTAAAATGGTTCTCTTGTGGTAACTTAGAGGTCAGAGCATCCGCCCGGAAGGCGGGAGACCTGGGTTCGATTCCCGGCTATGAGCATACTTTTTCTTTTTTTCCTATATTTTTCCTCTTTCATTTCCGCGTCTAAACTCAAGCATGTGAACCATGAATTATTCTATGCTTATACATATAGACGACGTTGAAATTTAAACAAAATTGATAGGGTATAGCATGAGCGTAGATTACTCCATTTAACTCCGAAAACCGGCAGATGCGTATGGCAGGGGGTGCATTATGACCAACATACTTACTAGCATTGCCAGGTTTCCGAGATCTCGGGTTACTGTGAGAATTATAGCTCCGTAAAATTTCCCGGGAAATTATCTCTTCCCAGAAAGCCCTGGTGTAGTGATGACATAGATGAAAATGATGAACATTTTAATCGTGGTATAGATTTAGAATATGTTTTGTGAAAGCACCTTGATGAGGATTAGTTCAAGAAGATACTAATACTTTGCTTTGATTGCAGGCAAATGTTGGCGAAGAATTCAACGTATCTGAAATAAAAAAGTTTAACAACAAGAGTATATAAAAGCAATCCAGATTTCGAGGAAAATTGTTAACTGGATTGGCTTCGAGACAAGGGTAAAGAATTACCCCCCAATATGTTCTCTTTGAACAGTATTTTCCCCGAAGAATGGTTTAGAAATTTTACAACAATCCCATAAATGTAAATGAAGAGCTCTCAATGAAGATATTCGTAACGGTCTGACGTCAAACCCAGGATCCTGTTGGGAGATATCCATATAATTAACGATACTATATCTAGTCCTATAACGATACCTTGGGTGAGGATTCTGTATCTTTCCAGGAATTTCCTCATGGGTCTCATTGCATTGTTGCGTAAAACCCGGGTTCTAATAAAATCTATATTCGCAGGCGTGATTTCGTGGAAGGCCATTGCAGATTAAGACACTTGGCAATTTTCCACACAAGATTTTATTTTGCGACCGGTTTCGTAAGAAGACTTACGAAACCGATCTCTGATTGGAGGAAAAGAACCAAGTGTCTCATTCTGCCAGGATTTCTATATTTATTGGGTTCGAACTCATGATTTATGGGTCAGTTCTTTAATTTTTCAGGTGATTGACGATCGCTGAATTAAAAAAAAAACTCAGCAACTCATTCATAACATTGTTTTAGGCTCTGGATATTTGCTGGCAGATACACATTTGCGATTATTACGTTAAACTTTAAGGCTACTTGTAGCCCTTTGTCGATGTTCTCCGTGAGTGCGTTATTTACTGGAACTACAGTGTCTTCAGCATTGTCTAAAAGTTTCGAACCAATGAATTTTTCGAAAGGCTTCCGTCGGTAATGTATTCTTTACACTTGGAGAGATTCAACCTGAGGGCTTTTATAAGCAGATACAAAATATCAAGATCGAAACTCTGACAGCTTTGCTATTATTCTACTTTACAGAAGAACGACCTAAGTACAGTGTATTTGTAAATGCTAGGAATTTTCCTGAGAATTTTGTGTATGTACACACCGAAGTGAATTTTTGTGAAATTATTCCTAAGGAAAATAGAATGGAACGCTCTAGTTTAATGTCTGTTTTATTAAAATGACTGAAGGGAAAGGGTTAAAGGTAATTTTAGCGTTAGAGTGTGTGACTAGGAAAATTCCCAAGGAGAAGCAGAATTGAAAAAAGCCTGACAGGGCCGGGGCAGAATCCGGATAACTTGGGTCGAACCCGAATCTTCCACTTTCCGGGTGACTGCTCGAGCCGATGCCCTTGCCTACTATGTCTCCTGAACGTTACGTGTAACTGTTCTGGCAAGATAGCTTAATTTGCTAGAGCAGTCATCCGGAATGTGCTGGATTCGGGTTCGAGTCCCGGTCAGACGTTTCTCATGTCCGTTTCTCCTTGGGAAAACTGAATCAGTTTATCTCTTTACTTTTCGATGAACGTATTCATTCAAATTCCAAATTTTGTTTTCTTTTTCTGTAAAATATTTCGGGTGCAATCGTTCGATAATATCCCATAAAAAATGAAGTCGAATGATCCAGGAAAAAAGTAAGTGGAGTATGAAGACGAATGAGTCCCCCATTGGGGGTCTTATCGACTCATTCTGCAGTTAATTCGGCGTAGTGTCGTTGGCTGAGGAATAATTCCTTCATTATTTCCAGATGGAGACAAATCAGACCATCAATACACCTCGAGGAGAATCTGATGGGAGTCATAAAAAACTGGACGTTTTCATTTCCAAGCCCCTTTCCCTTTGAATATCAGCTCTTCATTCAGGCTGGGGATCGATTTAGGTATTCATTGTAATAAGTTAAATCGTGAAGGGCAACTTTTAACTCCACATTTTAAAGTTCTTGTGGTTACAGCCTTGTAACCGTTTCTATGGCAAAGTGAGTCGGTAATAAGTCATTGAGAATTGGTGTAAATGCTATTTGCAGGCAGAAACGAACTCATATTTAAAGGGTAACTTTTTAGAAACCCTGTTTTGTAAGCTTCTACAGTTGGTAAGCAATGTTATTTTACGCATTAATATTCTGTGTTTGTACATGAAAACCTTTGAGGAATTGCTTAGGTTGATTTTTAAATATAAACGCTGATTTTAGTTGTTGTAGATTAATGCGTAAGTTATAATTGTTTTAATTGTGATTTGATGTAGTTTGTGTACCGATTTAATCAATTGGTGGGGTTGTTTATGCAGTCACAAACTTGATTTGTATGTTTATAAATTCGAAGAAGAATAAGTGAACCTTGTGATTTTACCCAGTTTGTTACTTCGGCGGAAATGTATAATAAATTCATATTTACGTACGTAGCCATTCACGCTATTTTGCCTTCTTGTCAATAGTCACATCTATTGACAGCATTCTTCTACACCGTCTTAATCGTTCACACATCTTCCACTGAGTACATTCATCTCATCCTCAACATCTTCTACACATTTTCTCTTCCAAAATTCTTCACACTCATTCATATTTTTCTACCTCTCCCTCGTCCTTTAGAACCACTATCCATGCACAGTAACCTAATTTATCGTCATTAGTCCTTCCCAATACTTGAATACATATTTCGACAAATGTTGTGTTCCATTTTCTTTCATTATTGAAAAAAAATCTTCAACATATTCAACGAGCTTTCATATTAGGGTTACGTCAGAATGAAAAGTCAGGTTGAAATATGCATACAAAAAACCCCTGCTAAGTGTCCAGAGGTGTCTATCAGGTGGCTGACATAACCATAGATGAAGAGGAATAGAGCAGCTTCTCTCGGTTGAGACCAGTCATAGTTACCGACATTTATATTTCTCATTACATTTTAACAATGTTACATAACGTATCCCTGTGTATTACAATATTAATATTTCACTCTATATCTCGACCCGCAACGTGAAGTGTGTAATTGCTGTCAGAAGTGTTGTAATTCCTTACACCTTGCTTTTTCGTTACATTTCGACATTTTTTGCATTGCTTACGTTGTTGCGTGACTTAATCTTTATATATCATTCTTTTGCTAGTAAATGTATGTAGACGTTATGCTTAAAGTTGACAATTCAGCGATTTTTCCGCTAAATCTAGCGATTATTTCATACTTTTAGCCATCTTTTTTCTGTTTCAACGACATTCCTATGGAGTGTGTTCTATTACGTCGGCGTTTCTTATAATACTCATGACATTACATGTTTGCCTTACATTAAGTTAGAATAGTATTGCTTTCAATCAATGAAAGGCAACATTCAAACTATGAATTTAATTTATATAATTACCGAAGTGATACTCCACTCATAGCGGGAAATTAAACATATTTTATTTTTAACTAATTTTAGTGATATTTTTTTCTGAGTTTAACAACTTTTTAGCTACATTACAGCGACATCTAGCACATTTATAAAGATTAAATAGCAACTGTATTGACGCTCGCGTCTCTTTCCGTACAGAGTCCTTGAAGCATGCATCAGATTTTGATATTTATTACTACACTCGCAATGGACAAAGTGAGCCTAGTTCGCATTCATGCATAAGCCTGAAATTATACATTTCTCACTTTATAAAACTATCCTTTATCTTACAACCACTTAAATGAAATTGATTTATATCTAATGTAAGGAATAAACAAAGATTAATCCAGCGGCGAGTCGTTGTAACATGCAGTTAAAAAAGTCTCAACTTTCTGAAATTCAATGTTTTCCGTTGTTCGGTACCCTTGTGCCCTCCGTTGCGCAAAATGGCGGGAAGGAGACGTACAGATCAGCCCTGGGAAAGGGACGGAATATTCACCGTAAATAATGAGGAAGAGACGACGTGTCGTGAGCAGGTATGGCGAGACAATTAGACTGCGAAGTTAAGAGTAATCGACGTGAATTTTTCAGATCGCGAAGGGGAAAATATGAAAAAAATAAATAAGCTTGCGGGGAAATTATCCGCTTTTGGATAAGCGAGGGCTGACGGAGATTGATTGCAGTGCCCTCTTCAGGGATATAATGGAAACACTTTTTTAAACAAAAAACCGTTATTCTTTGACGAATTTGATCTCGTCTCGGAATAATGAATCTGGTGGAGGACCAATAAATTCAGGGAGTAGCTCGATGAAGAGGCACTTTGCATCGCATTTACCTTTTTGTCAGAGCTATTCGCGCGTTGAATATTCCAGGATAGCAGGTAACCTACATTCAAATAGCCGTTAAGTTCTGGAGTCATATTCAACGTTCCTCCAGCGACATATATAAATCCGCAATATCCTAAATTCTTTCGTATCTCCTCAAGTGCTAAGGACGATTTCGAGATTTCGAGATTTCATTTCTACCGCATGCATTAGGCCTCCGCTATGTAAACGTACAAATTCATTTCTTAGAGTCATAGCGATCTGGAATGCATGGCGTGCTCGTTGAAAAACTTTCCAAGAAAATGGGAAAATAGAGAGCGAGAAAAGTAAGTATCAATTATCTGAAATCCCGACACCTGCTTTAGGGCATTTCGCACCACTCTAAAGTAGAACGCTAATCAATTGGATGTAACCAATCTTGCACAAGGTTTCTAATAGTTCTCATAGGGCATCATCTCTCATTTTTAGATTTTACGGCTGGAATAGAAAACTTAAGTTAAATGTAACTTCTAAGAAAGTAACTTAAACCTTTCCAGCTGAAATTCAGGGTGGTAAAAATCTACAAATATGGCATTCATGTCCTCCCTTTGCCTAGTTCAGATGTATTTACAATACTCCTACTATACTATCCTTGCAGACATATTTTTTTGTAAGTTTATCTTCATTTAGTTTAGCATTCAGTTTAGCTTTTTTTGTAAGTTTATCTTCATTTTTAATTTTTTACTTTTGTGTTATTATATAAATGTACAGAGCGATTTTTAAATGCAAAAATGATTATGTTTATATATGTATATATTGACTGAGTATGTATGAATGGAAATCATGTTTCTTACCATCTTTTTAGTTATGACTATCGGTAGGTTTGCGCAGGTTTTTCACACCCCCCTTCTTAGTGGGTGTTTTCCTGCAGTGGATAAATTTNGCAAAAAGAAAGAAATTATGTTTAGTTAAAATACCTAAGAGCTTGGGTAAAGATTTTCACAGCAGGAAAACACCCAAAAGAAGGGGGTATGAAAAATCTCCGCAACCTACTAATAGTAATAACTAGATTTTAAATCAAAGAACGTTATTTCTATAACCTGAAAAAAAAGCATTGAAAATAACTCAAAACATAGGTACATTTATATAACTTATTATTATTATATTTCGCTACATCTCTCCGTACATTCCCTTTTTACAGCAAATAACCGTAATAGTGTTATTTTTATTCACACTAAGGAGTTAAGTCTACATTTTCCATTAATAAAGGATTAAAGATTGCACATCGTAAACGAATTAAGAATCAAAACTTCATCAAAAAAACAAAACTTCAAATAATCATGAACAATACTGAATTTCATTGCCTTAAATACATGTGCTATCTAAAAGACGTGACAATCATAAAAATAGCAACCGTGTAATCGTCTCCTATTTTTTACGTGAAATTTGCCATATCCAGAACATTTTGCTGCAGGCGTATGACTTTAGCTACCTCTTACTAAATGATTCACTATCATATGAAGTTTTTATTAGTTGTAATCTAAATCACTAAGAAAACAATCTTTTTCATTGGTTTTCTTGTAAAGCCGTAAGCCTGAAGCCTGGTTAAATCCTCATATCTTCCACAATGAGCCATCAAAAACTCTGAGGCATGAGGCATGGGAATGAGGCTTACTAAACAAGTGGAGATTTTAAGGTAGTATACATATAGATTTTTAGATTTATATTTTTACCCTGAAAGCCGCCAGTGGCGTTTGGCAGGAGGTGTATTAACACCTTACCTTTTCTACCTTATTATGTTCTCTGATGCTATTCGGAAAGAACCACCAGAAGTAACCATCTGATTTAGCGATTATTTCCTTGTAACGCTTGGTCGTCGCCTCTCGAAGATCGCGCTCGATGTATACCGGAATAACTATATCCTTTACTTCACCTAAAAATTCTGGACCGATGAATTTTTCGAAAAGCTTTCGTCGGTAATCAGATCTTCTCTCATGCAGTGAGTTCTACCCGAGCGATTTTATCATGGCCGTAAGGCTACTGTCGAACCTGAAATCTCCACTGACAAAGCGGGCTGATCTACATTGAACCATCTCTAAATCTGAGACTATCCCTACTTCGTGTGGATTCCAGACCGCGCAGCAGTACTCTAGACTTGGTCGAATGAGAGGAAAGTACGCAATTTCTTTAACTCTAGATGGATATCCTCTCAGGGTTCTTTTTATCAATCTTTGCATTCTATTCGCTTTTCCTATAGAATCTCGAATATGTTCCTTGAACGATAAACTACTGCTGAGTGTAACTCCTAGTTATTTATTGTGACGCACGAACTCTAAAGGATATCCTGAAATTTGGTATTGCTTGTTAATAACATTGGTGGAACGCGTGAAAGTCATAGCAATGCACTTCTTCGCATTTAAATCATGCTGCCAATCTTTGCACCAACTTGATATTATTCTTAAGTCGCTCTGAAGGACACTGCCATCATCTTCTGATACAATCTCTCTATATATGAGAGTATCATCAGCAAATAAACTAACTTTGCTTTTTACATCATCCACCAGCTGTAGGAAAATAAAATATGATATGAACACTGTACAAGAGGAAAGAATATTTGGAGGACCTCATCACATACACTGGAATTGGCTGGTAGGAGGTTTGAGATAATGACATTCAAATCATACTCGTTCAAGATGCTGCCAGATGAGTTGAAGGATATTAAGGGTAGACTGTCTCTAAAACTCTGGATAAGTACTTGCTTTGTTATTTTATAGTGTGGAAGAATTCTTTTACGAAAAAATATTTGTGTAGGGATTCTGTGTGTAGTACCTACACATATCGATTTAACTACTGTCGTGACGTAATTATGGATGTAGTGTAGATTTGTAATTGGTAATGCAATTAGTAATTAATATATGTGTCAATTAGCTGCAATGTGATTAATAAAAAAAGTTCTGTAAGTACTTTTGTAAGTCGTTGGATAAATTGATTTATTAGTATTATTAAATATAATGGAATTCAGACGAGTGCTAAATTAAGTATAAAACAAAAGGCGAGTGGAAATGCCCTCTCTGGTTATAGGTGGAAGTGTTCATAAATAGTCTAAAACAAGAACCAAATATAAGCTTCTTATACTCTTTAAAAAATTCATATCTTTCTGAATAACGAGCGCTAAGCTTTGGGATTCTCGAACGTAAGGAATATTCACTTTTTTAGTCTTTCCTCTAAGGCAAGCTTTACTTTCCCTTTCAGGGAGATG
Organism: Ladona fulva; assembly: GCA_000376725.2. Lineage (NCBI taxonomy): Eukaryota > Metazoa > Arthropoda > Insecta > Odonata > Libellulidae > Ladona > Ladona fulva. Next base: position 1,400,794 of record KZ308244.1, read on the forward strand.
CCAGGAAAAGGAGTTATTAATGCCGTAAAGGAATTTTAAATTTACAATGAATTAGGAAACGGCGCTGTTTTTAGTACATATCAGTCTCGTAAATTAGTGTTATTTGTGGAAAATATAGGCTTTTTGGCAAATATCAGTGTTTAAATACCGGAAGAAAAGTGACCGGTATCGGTAAGATAGCATGGACTGGAATAAATGCTGGAAACTCATACACTTAAGTCTAACAGAAGCAGCAAGTGCAGATTGTATGCACCCCTCAGAGTGCCATTTTTATGCCTGAATAACTGTAGATTGCCGCATCCGAGTATTATTTCGATCACTTGTTTGAAAAGGAGACGAACGCCAAGTGGCATGGCAGCGGAATCTGGGTCACCCGAAAATGACGGGCGTCCACGGAGTTTTATTCTGCAGCAGATAATGTTGCAACGGCGAGCACTTATGCAAATAACCCACTCCATCGGAAACCATCGGTTGAAATGGGTGCCATTTGGCGCATTTAGCGAATAAAAAAAGTGACGCATATGTTTCCGGATATTAAATTTGAATAGCGTTGAAATAAACGAGTTGCAATTATATGAACGGGGATCTAATAACATTGTGATATTTTTACTGCCATTATCGCAAGATGCAGTTGAAGGCTTGAAGTGTAAAATTCCACCTCAAAAATTATTTTTTCATAATTTTAGCAGTAAAAGTGAAGTTTCGCAGTTTTTGTAGGAGTTTATTTCGAGTTGGTTTGCCCGGGATATTCAGATAAATTTGTGCCGTAGTGTGTATGCAAGGATACAAAAGTAGAATAGTATAAGAACCTCTTTATTGAGGGCGAGATTGGGACTATTAAGGCCTTTTTTTACAGCTCCATCCTCTCTTTATTTTAAAAATTAAACGGCTTAGGTTTTTAAATCCAAACCGTTTAATTTTTAAAATAAGGAGAGGATAGAGCAGCAAAAGAGAGTAAAAAGAAAGAAATTATGTTTAGTTAAAATACCTAAGAGCTTGGGTAAAGATTTTCACAGCAGGAAAACACCCAAAAGAAGGGGGTATGAAAAATCTCCGCAACCTACTAATAGTAATAACTAGATTTTAAATCAAAGAACGTTATTTCTATAACCTGAAAAAAAAGCATTGAAAATAACTCAAAACATAGGTACATTTATATAACAGCGTGAAGAATTTTCCACTCTATAAGAAATGAAATATTGAAAATCACAATACAAATTAAATGGAGGATCATATGCAATGCATAGTTATGTTACTGCTAATAAAAACATTAGATATTGCCATATTTGATGATACGCGAAACAGAAACTATAATTGCATATATAGCTATCTATCTCGCCGAATAAAAATACAAACGTTTAATTCGGCAAAATGGGGCTAGAGAATCCCGCCCTCCATTTAACTCTTAAAAAATGTTTCGGCCGGGAATGGAAGCCGGATGAAGTGCTTGGAAGGCCAAATATGCTGACCATTACATCACTGACGCCGTTAAATACGCCAAACCTTACTGACTGCGATTTAATAAAAGCAGCTTATCCGTCACTTATCAGGGAATGGTACACTGCTTTTATACATTTACAGTGTGAGCAGCAATAGGCGTTTGGCGGGGGGCCTATTATCATTAACATTCTTGTCAGAATTTATAAGTTTCTTTAATATCTGTTAAAAAACTACCGGAATTCTCAATCTCTTTTTTATCCTTTTATAATCGAAATACCAACTCTTAGGTATCTGTAGTGTCATAATAACTCTTATGGATGTTCATAAATATGGTATGTTAGGCAAATGCAGTTTAAGGTGTGGAAGTCATAACTAATCATAAATCATTCTATAGGTTGCTCGCGTTATATTGTGATGGCATTCATCTGTATACAAGCATATTATCTCCAATAATTCTAAAATTCCCTTTACACTCTGTGACAGGTCGTTAGAGTAGATTAGAAAAAGGTGTCCCCAAAACGCTTCCCTGTGGAACACCTCGTGTGGTTCTTGCTTCACCGACGAAAATTCCTATCAAATCAACCTGCCAGAAAAAAGGCTACGTTAATTCCGAAACGCTATCATAGGCAGCGTAAGTCTTTAATCTATTCGACAGTTTTACAGGGTGAACTCGCCGGTTGCTGCGTCATCAAACATTGTACGTACAACTACTGCTGAGTACTCACGGATAAGAAATATAACCTAAGAGGAATGTTTTATTCAGTATACTTTACCGTTCGAATGAATAAAGAGATAAGTCAGCGGGAAGGGTACATGCGAACGGAGGTCGTCAAAGAAATTCCGCGACCGAAGCGCTATTTCCGGCTGAACGAAGCGGAAGAGCTTACAACGCCACGCTTCGCCGAACAGCCGCGTGGTAGCGCCACTGTCTTTCCACTCTCTCCGATCAGCGAAAGAAATCACAGCGTTCTTTAATTCGCGGGATAATTAGGCATCCTTTCACGCACGCACAGCGACACGGCCGTGTCCGAGCCCATTATTTTCCAACCGACAAAAGACTCGCCCCTGCGTCCATTGTCCATTATTCAAGGCTACGCTTTCACTTTCTCCGGTCCCCTCTCATCTTTAATTGATGAACGAATTATTCCGCCGCCATTTTCTCTTTCGGGAAATCGTGTGCTTTAACGGGTTAATAGAGCCGAGCTCACTTTAACCCGCCTGTGTTTGTTGTCCGTGTTTAATGAAAGCGACGCTGCGGTGGCCCTTTTAAACCGTCTTAAAGCCAATGCATTTCCTAAACGGGGAATAGCTTTAAATAGAGAGAATCGGAAAACAATAGGAACGGCCGGAAGATATACGCAGCACTTTGTTAGAAATGCCTCAGGTGACAGAATGTTTTATCAATAAAGTATTTTCATCAATAATAGAAATTTGGGTGTTTTCCCGCACAGTGGGGTTTATTCCATCTTCAGCCTTCAGTTGAGAATATTTTTCCTGACAACCCCAATGATTTTATTTTTTTATGTGTCCTAACTTAATATTTACCTAATCCTCTGAACCTAAATATTAAATTGAACTTCTGCATTTACAATATAGGTTAGGTGATGGTTCAACTTAGGTCTAAAATTGCCACAATACTTGTATATATTAATAATTAACTCGTGATCTTTATTTCAAGCGATCTCTTTTAAATTTCATTCCATGAAGGGTAAGATG
>KZ308244.1:1414564-1439168 GCA_000376725.2 Ladona fulva
GTATTTGATTTTCATTTATATATTTTCTTAGTTTATAATTTTAAAGTAGCAATAATTGGAGTAATTATATTGAAAAATATCTTAATAAACGTTAGTGTCGAAATTTGTTTTGTTATATGTACCAATGAATGCTCTTGTAAAAAGAGGAATCTTTCGAAAAAATGGGACTTTTTAGAGTAGTTGTTCAGAAAGGGCGCCTACACGAAATTTGGACGCCCATTTATCATGGTCGGTCATGATTACAATAACGACACTTAGTCTAGTTAGTCTTCAAACAGATTACCTTCGGGCATGTACAACTTGGCTATCACAGTTCCTACTGGCTCAGACTTTACAGCAACTGCAGAAACCTGTAAGAGAGTCAGAGAGAGTGAGAGAGAATGAGAGAGATTGGGAGAGACAGTAAGAGAGAGGGAGAGACTCGCGAGCGTGTGTTAGGCACTGATAAGGTTGGACAGAGTGTTTCATTTGAGGGGATGAAAATTTCCTTGTGATTATTTCAGCGGAGATATTCCTCCTCTTTTTTTCCGTGATACATTTGTCTGTTTGCACGCAGCGGAACTTTCTCCGTGTCCAACTATCATCTCAAAATTAATGACGGCCATCCGCAAACAATGGCGTCCGAAGATAAGCTTCTGTCGCATTTCTTAAATATTAAGAGACCGCTTCCCTTCCAAATTCCCCGTTTTGCTTTCTGCTTTTCTACGATTACTTGGCATTTTATCTTTCGCCATCTTATTCCTTAATGTTTCTTTTTATATCCCGCGTTTGCTAACCGATTTTCTCTTAATACTGAGGAAAACGCAGTTCAACACGTGCAGTTTGAAGTTTTAATGTTTTTAGTGATTTAAAGAGATTTTGATAGCAATAAGTTTAGGAAGGATTACGGGAGGAGTATCGGAGGGAAAGATAAGATACAGAAAAGTAAAGAAAAAGTTGATGCGAGCGATGTAACTTGTCGTTTATAAGGCCTCATCAAGAGTATCTATGCTATCCATGGGTTGTCTAATCAGGGGCTGATTTAAGCTAACAGAGGCTCTAGGCGCAAAGATAAGATGGAGACTCCTCTAGGAAGCAAGATTCGAATTAAGTTCGAAGTTAATATTCAAATTTTTCATAGAATTCGCAAACACACGTTCCATAAAAAACGTCAGTTGCTTCACCACAGCAAGAATAAAAAAAAATGTTTTTATTACAAGTATAATATTTCTGTAAATAAAAATGATGCATAGACTTTATAATCTAATATATCCTATAAATATATTACGTAAACTTACTCAACAAATATTAATTAATTTCTTGCAGCGTAAGGACAAGTTTACTGAGAGTTTATTAGCATAGCCTTACTGAACCCCATTGCAAATGAAGCCTTTGGATAGGATTAGGGCCTATAGCACCTAATTATAAATCTGCCCATACGAATAGTGCTGTATTGAATGATTAGGAAAGGTACAACGAAAGCAGTACGTTTTGCGAAGGATTGCTTCTGCAAATCAATAAGTTACTATAATGCTTCTGACGCAGGATGGGAATCTTTAGAAGAAGAAAACTTAAACAAAGCCTTAATTAATTTCATAAATAAAATAATTTGTTAAAACTGTTAAGAGATTTAGTTATATATGCATACAAAGGTTGTAAACAATGGAGATATCTGTGAATAAAAGAAGAGAAATTAAATATCTACTGCAAAAGGGAACAGCTCCAAAGTTATGCGCATACCTGCATTGCAATATTCATTGCATTTTGGGCGAAGGTATTTTCCTTTAACATATATTTCCACACCACAACCTGAAACTCAACCCTTCCATAACCGCAAAAGGCAATCCTACGCCCAAAAATCCGTGTGGTGTTCGTTTTACACATAATAAGCCAAAGCAACAGAATCGTAACAATATGGTCGAAATGGTCATAATTTTGGGAAAAAAATTCTGTGCGAGAAATAACGAGGAAGCGTTTTTATGCAGCAATATCCTGACTCACGTGAGCTCGAGGTTACGTGGTTCTTAATTTTCCTCTCCCGGAAGAATTTCGACCAATCCTTTTGAGATGATAAGAACGATACAACGATGATCATATCGCTCATGTGATAAAAGTTGTTAAACTTCTAAATGGAATTGGATTTGGAAGTCGAAGGTGATAATCAACAGGGTATACTCAACGTGATTGGACGATATCTGATGGAACGCCAGGACTAAATTAAACGATCAGGACTCTACAAAGTCCTGATCTTTCTTATAATCAACAGGGTGTTAGATTCACATAGCCAGAAGCTGACAAAATGCGTGAGCGGTACGTTACTGAAAAATCCTTAAGATTTTACTGAAAAAAAGCTAATGATTTACTCTCTCAAGATAAGCTCTCGGCTGTTGCAATCTTGAAATAAGCTCTCGACTCGATTGACTAAGGCTTACGAATATTAGAAAAAATACAGCGAAGAACGCGTAATAGCAAAAATAAAGGAATAAAAACATATTAGATGGACGAGATGGAGAGAAATGGATGGATTTAAGAAATATAAATGAAATATTATTGTAACGTAAGACGATTGTTTTACGTAAGAATTAATACGTATTAATGAGAGTTAATTAATAATATTTTGACGTAATAATTGTATTATTGTAACGTAAGACGAGATTTTTCGATTTTATGAAGACATCGAGATCGTGATACTTCGTTTTACGTAACTCATAAAATTTTCCATATTTTGTATGCATATATATAAATAAATCAGGCTTATATGAAGTTCCTAGTGTTTTTTGTTATCACTTAGTCCAATTTAAACAAATGTTAATACGTTTATGAGCAAAAATATACCCCTGTATACTTAAATTCGATTTGCGCTATTTTCTTTGGTGTCACATATGGCGTAATTTCGGGGTGTGGTTGCTCTTATCTTTGAACTCGGTTTCAAGTCTGAATAGAGATCCTGCACTGGATATTAATGGACTGCATTAATTTGTCCTCATGTCTCGATCTGCCCAAATAGTCATTGGTCCTCACAATTCGGATTGTTACCCGAAAAAGGCCTTCCTCTAAATTTACCAAGCAACTTTAGCCTAACTACTAATCTCCTTTGCTTATACTCAATTTCAATATTTTTCACAAATCGGCGCTTTGCATTGCAATATTTTGATTTCATGGGTACTCGTTTTATCTGCTGAACCCATATACTCGCCGCATATTCCATTAGGGCCCGACCGAGGTGAAATTACATCGCTCTCTAAACTTTTCATCGCATCTGCCGAAAAAACGCTCTATATAGCTGCGTAAGCTTACCGCATATTTTCCGAAAATGTGTGTTCTATAATTGTTTTTTACAATGTCAATTCCTTCAAGGATTCCCCAACTGCGACAGAATATTGCTTAGACCTTCGTAGTACCTAACATAGTAATTTTCAACTAAACCCAACACCTTGGGCTGAATATCCTCGTGTAATACATAATAATGAATGTATCCCTGCCTCCATTTCATGAACGAATCTCTTAGGTGTCTTCTCGTCTGTCCGTTGCTTCACAAGTAGATCAAAGGGTGAAAGGGGTCATCCCTTTATCCTTATAGAGAAAAGGACGTGCCTTCAGGAAGCAGGGCACCCTAACCCGGGAGTAAGCAAAGCGCACCGATTTCGGTTCGCCGAAATTGGCCAGCGACCCATAAAGGCCCCTCGGGCGATCTACACAAAGTCTCAGTCCCAGCGTAAAAGGATGACTCAAATGCACGCTCTTAACAGGAGGTAAGGAAAATTTGCGAGTGCCATCCAAACAGCAAATCAGAGGTCAATTTTCTTTCTATTGCCGTACTGTTGATACAGAAATACTTATATCCGTAATGGAAAACTGAATTGAAGATCTCCGAGCGTATGTGGAGAGGTGTTTTTAATTGCAGACAATTTCGGAAAAGTTCTCTTAACAATAATCAATAGATGAATACAGAGGTGATAAGTAAATAACGCCTTATTTTAGGGCGAAATTGAGACTATAAGGTCTCCTGTTCCATTTAAACGATCGTCAGTGTTACTTAAATCGAATTCATAAGCGATTCAAAAAATAATTTAATTATAGAAATAATTATTTTAGGATTTAATAAACCTAAATGAAACAAAGACTGTTCGCTGAAGGAAAACACAAATGGAGGAAAAAAAGGAGGCAAAATCAGCACAAACCTACTGATAATAATAACAAAAAGACAGTGTTTAAGCAAGTGCACGTATAACCTTAAGATTAAAAGATGGTCGAAGAAAAATAACAATCACTAATAATATACACTACACTTTCATTAAAATACACTACACTATTTACACTTATAATGACGAAACATATTTCACGAAGAGTTCACTATCAATAGTTTAAAGTTAAAAATATCAGGGACACATACATACAAAAATCATAAGTGAAAATCACACTATGAGAATTATTTGAAAATAAACAATTCACCCAAAACAAATTGAGATAAGCATCATTTAATAGATGAAGTAGGGAATTTGTATTTATCTAATGGCGATGGGAGTGATCGGGGTTCAAATCTTAAAATTCTTATAAACCTGGAGATATTTTAATCTTGTCAGTACGTTCATTGCCCTTCCATATCGAATATAGGATCGTATTTTGCTTGCTAATATTCTGACTTTATTGCTTACACAATTATTTAATGCAAGTATAAGCGTTAGAACTGTAAATTTCAATAGTAGAATTTCATTAGTGCTAAGGGTGAAAGGTGACATTGTACGGAAAGGAGTGCACCTAAGAAAATGCGCACTAAAAATGAACATGAAAAAATGATGAATAATAATTTCGCAGAGCCTGGACTCGAATTGGAATCTCCCACTTGCAGGGTGGTTGCTATAACAACCTAGCTATCTTTCCATGAGAAGTTCCTCTCAGACTTTTTAATGTGTGATGGGTGATTTTAAAAGTGCTTCGACAACTACGGCCATTTCGCACGTGTGTCCACACCAGGAATCAAACCCGGAACTGCATTCACCAAAGTCGAACGCGTTACCCGCATGGCTATTTGAAGACCCTTCTGAACTGATTTTCGATCCTAGTTATCAAATTCAGATTTCCTAATAAATCAAGAAAATTTTGACCCGGAGTTTCTGCTCTTTCACCCGGAGGATCTTCCTTAAAACCGGAGACAAAAGCCGGAGATGTAGCAACAGTGTGTATGATTGCAATTGAAGTAGTCGGTAAGTAAGCTGAAGAGACAGAAGGGCTTCGGAAAACTTGTAGGCTGACTAAATGTGCTTGGGATAAAATAAATAAGGTGTATATCTGTCGTAAAGGGAACAGAAAGACGTTAATGATTGGGAAATGGGTGGAGTAAAAGATGTGCTCCATGTCTAAATTATTAAATAAAGGATTATTTTAACTCTACTTGGACATATGTTAAGAAAGATGAATGGAGGCAGAATTCCTAAAATGATGTATGAGTAAAATATGAGCGTCTCCAAAGGAGAGAAAAGTCGAGTAAAAGCTGGTTTAATACGGTGAACGATATTTTGAATCGACGTAAGTAGCTTCAAGAACAGAGGAGAAAAATATTTCAGGATTTGTCTAAAGCGAAAAGAGATGTTTACCAAGATAGGAGAGCATGGAGGTGTATTGTGAAAGAGCTTGCGCTGTCAGAAAAGGTGAAGATTGATATATATGCATGCCCAGAGCTTTGGAAGTTCTGATTCTTTTTTGGTAACTGCCCAATAAACGAATCGATAACTCTTTTCAGTTTTCCAGATTATCGTCAAAACTTTTACATAAACTTTCCCTACATCTTCACATGCACTGCGTTTTATTCTTTAAAGCTACTAATATCCATTCAGCATTCCATTCACCATATACAATCATCTCATACTTGGTCTACTTATCCCTTTTGAACCATTCATACTTTTCTCATTTTAGTCAGAATGTTTCCTTAATTTGCGTGAGTCAAATGTGAAATCTAAACCTCATATTTCACATATTAGTGGCTCAGCTTTCCTATCAGTCTACAGTCGTTCATTAAAAATTCATTAATGGCTCCTTTAGTATAATGTTTTATCCTTAAGATATCTGTCAAGCGAATCGGGAATTTGGGAAGGAGAGTTAGACTCAATTCGAAAAATTAAAAGGCAAAGAAATATATAAAAACCATGACAGGAAAGTTTCGATGAAAGAACAGAAAAATAAATTTTATAGTGCATATAATCTCGAGAGAAATTGCTATAATTATAAAATTTCCACTTTTTAACAGAGTGAATATTTACAAATAACAATTTTTGATCCCGTTTTTGAATGTGTGATAACTGAAAAGAAAAATTTATCTGAGGAGTTTTAAAACCTTGCCCCGGTTTGATTGAATGCCTTTATAAATACACATGAGTTCCACTAATCCAAATCAATCGAGACTGGACATTTCCGGATTATCTGAAAAATTGCAACAATACCAAAATAATACATTCAAATCAATTTATTTGGTGTATTGATACAATATTGTATAAATATCTGTACCTTATACAGTATTGTATGACAGTTATTTTTAATTTTGTTACGTAGCCTACGACTTTTTATTTGATACAGTAGAACTATCCGAACCATGGTAGTTTTACATGTACTACAAGTTGTAGAATTTAACGAAAGAGTTGTTTTACTATGTTTTCAGTTTCATTTTGTTCCGTTAATCCCAAGCCAAGCCAAGAACTACATTTTAGATTTATTTAATTTTACGAACATTCTGTTCGGATTATAGGCGTTCGAATATGTGGGACAATTGAGTAAAATTACAATAAATTTGTAAAATGACCATAATATGATATTAATATAATACATATAATTGACTATAATATGGTATATGAAGTTTGTTAATAACTATAAAGTCAATTTTGCTTAAATGTTATAACGTTAAGTGTCTAAAGTTGTAAATTCAATCCATCATTTTGTAATTGAATCGTACAACGTACGCACGCTGTAATGTAATGCATTCTGGATATTTTAGAGGAGTTGTCTTTCGGGCTAAGGTTACACCAGGAAGGGCGTAGTCAGAATTTGTCCAAGGGGGGTTTTGAGACCTATAGTGAACATTGTATTTCCTAAAATGTTGGGGAAGGAATACTTCCTTCCAAAATCTAAAGAAAATAGGAACTGATTAATTTTAATATACATGTATATCCTGCGAATCTCCAGCAGTGTTTCTATGGCATAATTGCGAGAGGCAATCATCTCACATGCTTTCGTTTATTGTTGGCTCTATTCTCATGGGGGATGTTTGAACCCCTAATACTACTCCCTTGCTACACTTCTGGTTATTTATATTTTAATCCTCTCTTTATAATCATCACCAACTAGCCTGTCAGCTATTATGTAGTAGACTTTGCACATGAATAAATATATATACAACTCATTCCAGCTGCGTTTATCATTCGTTGAGTCTCTAAATAGACATATATAAATTCTCCACTTTCGCTACCACACAACATAAGGACACAGTTCAATGTCAAGCCATATTCGCCTCTTCCGACCAATCTTTTCCCTTAACTGCGGTACAAATCTTCAAAAAACTATCGAAGTGAAGAGCGCCGTGGATTCTTCAAAAGAGAGAGGGAGATAACCCAAATCAGAATGTAATTCGACATGAGGCACATTTCCAGAAATTCCCTTCGTCAAAGGATTCGCTAAACGCAGTCCAATGGACACTTCAGCGCCATCTTCCAAGTATTTTCTGCACATTCCGTCCGAAATCCTTTCACTTGAGAAGGAGAAATGGCCAAAGGGAAGCCCTTATATTCCGGATGTTTATTTTTTCTGCGCCACTCCCCCATAAAGCGGGCATTTACGGCCGTTAGCGGCCCCTTCCGTCTTTTGGTCAAGAATCCTTATCCGAAAACTATTTGGAACCGAAGGGGATAACGCGCCGTACTTTTTTATTGCCCTCTTTTTTTCTACTTTGGAATTCTTTCCTGTCCGACGCTTTGCCTTATCTCGCTTTTTGGTCCATGGATGCAGCATCCCTCCGTCTCTGAGATGCGTAAAAAGAGTTACGAAGGGCCCGCAGAAAGCGGCTCGAGATAAATACCTAAATATATATGAAAGGAATGGCTGAAGGGCATGTCTGTTCCCAGAGAGGAATTTGAAAATTAGGGAAGGAAATGCTTGTTTATTGAGAAGGGAATTCAATGTTTCACGAGTTGGTTTATGTTTCAATATATATTGGAAAGCGTACGAATTATAAACAATAAATATCCTTGGCTGAATATAAGCTACTGATGGTTATAATTCGAGCGAGGGGACGAACGTTAACACCTATATGTGAATAAGGGAGATAAGTTCTGTACGAAACTCTAGAATTGAAATATAAGAAATTTACTTTTGCAACTAAATAACCTACAAATGATATACAATTAGAGAAAGCGATACACCTACATTCACCCTGCCTCTCGGCATGTGGCAGGGGCACCATGACTCTACTTCCCAAATCGATTGCTTTCGCATATCTTTCGCGGAAAAAATGAATTTTAGAATCGATTCGTTCTAGCGCCTATCTCTGATTTTCCTCTCAGAGTCATAACGGCATACGTAACAGGGATGACACATAATCTCGGCTACATCTTCTGCAAAAGTACATACCTTATCTGAACTTATTTGGTAAATATTCTGCCTTCTAGAGAGCCCCATCCTGCGTCCTGAAGCGTTTGAGTAACGCTCACTGATTTGGCTATTGAGTTAATTAAATCGAAAACAGAATCAACTGCTAGGCTGTGACATGCTGACCGTGGTTGGACTCCCACGCCAAATGGTGGGGTATTGGAGGATATTCATTTAGATGAACAAGAAAAAGCCAAAACTTTTAAAAACCACTATAGCGGAAACCATGATCATCTCCCGATAAATATTATGGTTGGTAGAAGTTTCATTTTTTCTTGTTTGTTTAGATTTTTTCTTTCCTAAACCAAAAATTTTTATATGTAAATATATATTCTAACTTACTAGATGTTTCGGAACAGAATGGAAAAGGCAAAGAAGAATTACAGACTTATATTGAATCTCCATTGAAATGATTCATATCCGCAAGTCGGATCTTTGTTAATGTTGATTAAATATTTTCGATGAAACCAGATCATTAATTCCCAGTGCATTCGGAAGGTGCCTATCTTCTGCATATATTATTTGTTGGGCGCTTTCGAGAAAAAAAATGGTTACCCTTAATCGTGTTCTTTAAGGCCCAGTGCATTCGGAATTTGCCTATCTTCTGCATATATTATTTGTTGGGCGCTTTCGAGAAAAAAATGGTTACCCTTAATCATGTTCTTTAAGGTAAGGCAATTATATTCTTTCATAAATATATTCTTTAAGGAATACTCGTGATTCTTGGATGGAGTTAATATGTTTAAAGGTAAAGGCTTAGTTTTCTTACGTAAGATAACGCTGCACGCTATAAACCCAATGGTCATGCGTACTCTTTTAGAAAAGCGAGTCTTTGAATCTTATCCTGGACCAATAGATGAATAAAACCTTGCAAAATATATTACAAAATATCATACAATCACAACCATTTTAAGTAGTTCGAAAGCTAAGCAGTTTATAAATTTACGTAACATTATAATCGGTGAAAGGATGAAGGTGTGATGATTCAGCAAGTTAAAATAAATGGTAAGAGAAAAATATGCGAAAAGCATGAAAGGGAAAGAAAGGACGTCGATTGGATTCGTGTGATAACTAAACGTAGAGAAAACAAACAACCATACATAAAATATGATATTGCAGCAATAAATAGAACAGAACAACACGAAAGAAGCATTTACTAGCTCGATGTTCTATTTTCGCATAGCTCCCATGGCCTATAGTTGTCGCTCGAATATCACTAACCTTGGGTCGTTCAATAACAGCTGTGGGATACTCAATCTTCCCACAAAACCCGACGAAACGAAACCAATTGCATCTCCACTGTTAGTGGAATTCCTCGCCAATGCTTTTCCCCCTTTTTCCAGAATAAAAGAACAGATTCGGTTCTTTCTGTATATCTTTGTTGGATTCAAGAGGGGAGGGGCGAGTTCCCCTTTGCTTCCCCTTGATGACAATGTAGTACTAGCAATTTGACTAGGATCTGACAAGGAACTTGAATCAAAATCAGATTGTAAAGTTTTCCACGATCGTTATACATTTACTATATTTATCAGGACAAGAAAGATAGCTTATATGTTAATTGGGGTTGAATTCAAAAGGGAATTGTCTTAAACCCCCCCCCCCCTCCCTTCCCTGGCTACATCGCCCCGCCCCTTTGGCAAGTTTCTAGATACGCCCCTGCTGTATATTCAACCTCTTATACCTCAGCAACCCTATCCTTCCCTCCGATGAAGTCTTTTCTAAAATGTGATCAAAGATTTATTCTCGTCAACTTTCTAAGGCAATTGAAACATTTACAATTTTACCTTATCTGATGGCGATGAATAAGATAATTTTCCTTCCGGAAAACTTTCGCTATCATCCATGGTTTTCTGTAAAGTATTTTGAGTAAATTTTCATAATGAAGATCACGGGTTAGGGAGAGCATCTGGCCTAGATGAAGGTGTGGTGTTTAGGTAAAGTGTTTACTCAATCACTCAGTTCAGTTTTTGGGTATTTAATGGTTTTTGTTTTAAGTTCTTAATCCCAGATTGTGATCAATAAGGATTTTGCTCACGTCTTAGTTTTGAGTTGATTCTTTTGGTTGTTTTATTTCAAGTTGTAGAGAGAGGTGTTATATTACGGTACTTGTATACCTCGAAAGTACTGGTGTGATATGAAACGTTCAAATCCATTCCGTGGTTTTTATTTCGAATACAACATGATTGATACATTACTAATTAAATCATCTACTGGTAATTTTGCAGCATGATAAAGAGAGGAAAGAATGGCTTAAGGCTGCTGCTGCATCCTTGTCAACGAATTTGTATCGTTTGTAACAAACATTTTTGTGAGATACGAGTAGCATCCACATTCTTATATCGCTTACAGTTACTCTACTACTGGCACCGTGTGTTCCTGGCTATATTATTTACAGTCAACATGATCACGGCAGCGTGGGTAACTTTCAGTTGTCTATAATTCAACATTAAAAGGAAAGAGTGTTTAATCGGCAATTGTATAATTTCTTTCTTCCGATACCTAATCCATGAGCACAAAATACGAGTGGAAAAAGCTAAGATTATCAGTGAGCTAGAAGAGTATTCCGTTGTGAAGGAGGAGAGTGAAATTGCTCGGCAGGATCCTGTGTCCTGGAGAGGGCGCGTAATTGCCTTCGGAGCGGCGCTTCATTGGAAAATAACTTGGATGAGGAGTTTCCGAAGGGCGGATGCGATATCGATGCTTTAATGGACGCGGACTCATTAAGTCCGCAATCATCTGAAGGAAACGAGTTTAAGTAGGTTTACTAATTTAGAAACCGTATTCGCATATATGTTCTTTGCTCCTTAAACTGTATAGATTAACTTCAGGACCGATCTTGATTGCTCACTTGGGATACATTTCGCTAACCCTTTTCCCTCACGAGACATTGGACCGTTATTTGCCTCCTACATGCACATTACTCCTCCATAATATCTTTAATTACACCTTTGCTAGATGTTTTCGTTAGTTTCCTTTTATTATTAAAGCCACTAATTCCTTCATTTAATATATTAATAACATAAAGCGGAAAACGTCAATTTACGGTGGTAATTTAACAGGTACGACGAGTGAGAAATGACTTAAATTCATATAAAAAATATTAAGAGACGACAAAAGCAGGGAATGCTTTACAATCATATAGCAATCGTTTTAACACCATTAAAATGTACCTTTAGGTAAGAAAAAGGATCAACAGATCGAGGAGGGGAATTCTGCAAAGTAAACTCACAGTTTATAAGAAAAGGTCTAGTCGTGAAATAATGAAATATATATAAAACGGCTACATCTTATATCAGCAAGATAATTTAGAGGAAATATTGCGAGAGGAAAGTCAGAAAGGGAGCTAAGCAAAAGAGAAAGAGAATCCAAGGAAAAAGAAGATAGTACTGTTAGACGCTTACTGGAAAGAAGAAACTCCGGAACTCAGATTTGTGAAAAAAAAGTTCATATACGTCTTCATGTGTATGTAAGCCACCACATATGCCTGCAAGCCGCCTTTCGGCGTTTAGCAGGAGAAAAGTTCTTGATTCTCTCTAAGAACACCCTCCTCTTTATGGGCGATTTCCTGCAGTGGAAACATTTTTTCTGAGTTAAAAAAATCAGTTTTTTTTTTCTCCACAAAACCATTCTGTCTTTCCTTTGTTTGTTTCGACTTCAACTGAGGTTCTTAAAATAAGTATATATTAGTTTATAATTTTAAAATGTTATATACTCGTATTTGTGGATTATTTTGAGAAAAGCTAAACGGAAGATGGGACTCTCTAGTCCCTATTTCGTCCAATAAAAATGACGTTTGTACTGTACTGTAAAAAGGAAGGGTAAGTAGCAAAGGACATAGACTAGGTATTTGATTAAGATCGAAGCTAGATAATTCACATTAATTACCATTGGAATTACATATAAATTACAATTTTATCGCTTGGTAATTTCAGCTATCGCCTAATGACCAGTCTGACTATGTACTAGGGGAGTCGAAAGGGGATTCAGCAACGAATATAAGAAGGATTTTAGTTCGATTATCATAAAGAGAGACCAAGGAAGGACTAGATATTTCATTTATAGGACAAGATATTTCACTTCTATTGGAAACTAGGTGGAAAGGAGAGGGTTTTTACAAGTTTGCGATTTTGTCAAAGGAAAATAGGTGAATTGCAGAGTGCCAGGTATGGAAGCAGTAAGATAGAAGAGGAAGGAGGGAAAGTACAAGGAAAGTGCCAATTTATCAATAAAACGATAAGGACATCAATTCTGATACTGCGAGGAAAATCAGAGAAATGGATACTAGAACAAATCGTTTCAAAAATTCATTTTTTTCCGCGAACTATACGCGAAACTAATCGATTGGTGAAGTAGAGTCATGGTGGTTGAACCCCCTGCTACACGCCGAAAGGCGGCTTGCAGAGTACTTATGTAGATGTAGATTTCTTTAACACCTCATCCAGCCGACGATTTTGACCTTCCTCTTCCTTTGACACCACGTAAATTCTCACCATCTTTGGGACTCCGCTTTTCGTTAGATAAACCAACATAAAACACCCATTTCAACTGCAAACCTTGTCACCAAACCCTCATCCAGTATTCATGAGTTAGCCAGCCATTAAACACCCCGTCTCTTCTAGTTTCAATTTTCATAGAATCCATCCCTACTCCCGTCTAGTCTTTTACCTCTCATGAAGCACACACAGCCATTTACGTTTCTCTAATAATACATATCAATTTATAATCGTATTTTTATAGAGGATTGGCACGTTTTGTCACCTTTGTGGAATAAATACACTGCTCACACATGTAGAAAATTGTAGATTTTTTTCTTTTCGGTAGAAAAGTATGTTTTTCTAGGATTCTATAAATATAATTTAGAAGAAGAACAATACTGGATGATACGATGAAACTTGCGCATGATTCGAAACGAAAAAATCTATTCTTCAGTTGGGTTGGGTTGAACCAAGGTAATTTTCGGTGTAAATATTCCATGAAACCAAGAGAATAGGACTTATTGAAGATAGAATTACATTGAAATACTTTGAAATGGTGAATATTTCTCGATATATGTATTATTATCATATAACAATGACGGTGATTTTAATTCTTCTAACTCATTTGCTCAAAATAAATTCCTTTACCCATAAATGTCTCTATTATGAGCAAAAGAAGGTTAACATTCCCGATGAATACCAGACTATATTCATAGACGGAAAGATAATATAAAATACACGCAACAAAATGGCGATAGCAGATTGTCCTAGTTCCTTAAAGTAAACATTCCCGATAAATACGAGACTATATTCATAGACGGAAAGATAATATAAAATACACGTGACAAAATGGCGATAGCAGATTGTCCTAGTTCCTTAAAGTAAACATTCCTGATAAATACGAGACTATATTCATAGACGGAAAGATAATATAAAATACACGTGACAAAATGGCGATAGCAGATTGTCCTAGTTCCTTAAAGCAACACACTTTATGCATTGGACAATTCTCATAACTATCAGACATTCCCTTAAGATGTAAATTTAATTAGACTACAACTGTATACGAAATATCCCCTTCCCTAATAACCCTAACCTAAATAAGGCGGCACAATATCATTAGAAATGTTTTCGCCGTTCAGATGTGGTAAACGCAGCGGAATCGGCAGAAGAGAGCATTTGCCAAAGCGACAAAATCGCTCTTTTGCCAACATAGGCAATCTGAGTCATTCACCAGTCTGCATCGCCCTAATGCGGTTTAGGTAAATTATTAAAGTCTTGAAAGAAGGGAATCCGAAGGCGTGTTTAGGTGAATATTAATTGATGCAGGGGGAGCAGGTGCGCAAGCCACGAGACAGACACCCGAAAGCGGGATTTTCCGCGTCACAAGTTCAGTAGCAGCAGCTTTACATGTCAAACTACATTGTGTTGCGGAAGCGAATAAGCTGATTACCAAGACTGCCGTTGCGGCGCCACTGGTCAGCGCAACTCTGGCAAAAGCCACGTTAATAAACATTCCTCTTTGAACAATGCGATTGGGGCTTAAGGACTGCAAGATGAAGCCAAGCACACAGCTTTGATTCGTATTTCATGGAATTGAAAGAAAAAGTGGCATTCTTGTAGAGCGCGATCAAAGCGGAGACCAGAGCAATATTGACGAGGAATGCGTTTCCTTTAAAGATTTGCCGTTTTTGGCACCGATGGCTGAAACAAGAATGTGTGTTGTTATGTCGTTTCCAGAAGGGGAAATATTGCTAAGAGAGTGTTTGAATAGTTGCAAATCTTAAAGAAGAGGCAAAAGGGAATATTTAGAGTGATAAATATGCTTGTTTGTAGACATACGCATTCTTAGTTTAATGTGATATCAATTAGCAATTATTTAACAAAGTTTATTAAGAGATAGGAATTTGTGAAATTATATGGCAGAAGACACAAGCATATAGTGTTGGAAAGTATGAAGGATGACAGTGACTTTACTTGTCTGCAAGTAACTTAACATATTGATACGCAACCGGTCGCATCGCGTCATAATAACCGGAACTTTTAAAATTACTTTTTATGTGTTTATCCCAATAAGAGTCTTCATCTATATATGTACACTGCAAACCTGTACTCTGCCTTTCGGTGTATGGCAGAAAGTAAAGACACAATGGCCCTACTTCCCTAATCAAAAAGGCTAAAAACATAGTCCGAACGCCCGGTGTTTTCACCCCCTGCCACACACCGTAAGGCGGCTTGCAGGGTATTTATGTAGATGTAGATCAATTACTTTCGCGCATAGTACGCAGAAAAAATTAATTCACGAAACGACTAGTTCTAGCATCTATTTCTCTGATTTTTCTCGCAATATCAGAGCTGCTTTCAGTAACAGGGAGGACGCATAATATCGGCTACATCTTCTAAGAACATACTTTCTCTAAACTTATCAATAACTTATTAGCACGAAAATTTAGTAACCTTACATTGATTTATGGAGTGTTAGCAATGACGAGTTTTGTAGCAAAATTTCTGTTAAACGACACGTATTTTATGATTACAATTCGCTACTGTACAGTATAATTATGAAAACTGCTATAAACGCTCTTCCCCTCGCCCATGATAACTCCCTTAGGGTTAGGCAGTGATTTTTTTATAATACAAACACTCGCGTCGGATCAACACGTATTTTTAGGCGAGCTGCATGTATCAATTTTGGCAATAAAAATGGCACATCGTAGTAGATAAAAAATATACGTTAAATTCTTGTTTTTGTACATCAATTTTTAAAACTTCAGGTATACAATTTTCACTAAAAATATTTGTTCGCGTCGTATAGACCCTAGGGGACTTTTTAAGGCTAAGGGAGGCATATAACGTGCTCACCCTTAAAATTATCAAACATTAAAGTTGCAAATACGTTCTCTAGGTGCGATCTGTAACCAAAGAACGTAATTTTAAGTTAACACAATCATAAGCGGAAATGTAAAAAATATATAATCAACACTTAAATTTCAATTTAACAAAGTGGATTTTTTAAACCGTGTTTAACTTTTCATAAAGTTACCCTACAAAGTTACAAAGCTCGACACTTTGCCTCACGCATAAATAAATTCTATGTTTTGGAAGAAATTGTTACCTAACATCCTAGCTTGGTTAACTCCAAGAACTGGGAGATTATATTTTATTTGTAACTTCTAACAAAACGGTGGCACCTCTTTCATGATTCTGGAAATTTCTTCTCTAATAAACATTGCGAAATGAGTGTCCAATCTTTCCTTTGCACTGTCCAGCACAATTCCCTTTCTCTCCCTCCTTTTATTTGCCAGAGGACGCTCATCAAAATCTCTTTCCCCTCGCCATTTATCTTCCACCCCTTTTCCTCCTTATATTAGCCCCGTGGGACATTCAAAACCGCCTTCGCTGTGCTTAACCCTCATATCCCAAGCGTCTACAAATCCCACTGCGTCTACTGTTATCACTCCCCAAGGAGCCAATTCAGTTCTTTCGACGATAAACACTCCTCCAATTTTTCACAATCGCCATTTTATCCCCGCACCTTTACACACAATCAGCAGATTAATTTTGGCCATCGAGGTAACCATAGAAATCATGGATGTGGAAGAGATATTCTGCTACGTGTATTTCAAGAAATAGAGCAATAGTCTTGATTCTTGCTACTATGACTTGATGAAGATGAAGACTTGATATTTCCTCTCTCTGGTACAGCAGTGAGGAAAAGACATTCTTCATTTACTCTTGTCTCACTCTTGTTCTTAGGTGTGAAAATACGATTGCTAATGACTTATGAGTGATTCCGAGTCCATCCAGATCATTCTACATAGATTGTTATAAAAATTGTCACGCATAGGGTCATTGCGATGCTATTATGTGGACTTAATCCGCTCCTGTTATTCTGGAATGTTAGGAAGGCAGAGTACCTCACTCCTCTCCTTGCCTAGTAAGCCTCATTCCATCTTCAAGGATCTCCATAGCTAATGGTGGAAGGGTTCAGCCAAATCAGGCCAAAGACATGATTTTACAGATGCATTCTGAGATTCCCAGATACAATTTGGTTTACGTGCATGAATTTCAATAAATCGAACTAGTTAAAAAAAACTGAGTTTAATCAAGCTCCGGGAGTTTTGGTGCAAAACACCTCACATAGTGAACCTCACCATAAGTAAACAATAGTATGCTATTATACAAAGCTAGGTTTGAACTACACTCACGTGGAGCAGAAAATACACAAAATTAGGTTGCATGGTAGCCAGCAAAGGAGGTGAAGGGCGTCAGACAGTAAGTGGAACTCGCCAAGCGAAAAGGGCGTTCTACATGAAAAACGACTAATGAACGCAATAAATGCAAGCTAGGATATCAGGTAACGGTTAACATGTACTTAACGTAGTCCTTCTGCATCTCTTTAAAATAGGGATTATAACAATTTAAGTGAAGACAAGATAAGAAGCAATACAAATATGGTGGCATTGAAGGATCAGAAAAACTTTGATGCATTAGAAAACACTAAGGAAAACTTAAAGAAAAACTTTGTATGTTCCACAACTTTGTTTAATTTCGACCGGTTTCGACTAAGGCTGGTCATCATTCTTTTCCATAGTGTTATCATGGCGTTCCACCAAGTACAGCCTCTACATATTAATTTCATTAGAAAACAAGCTAATTGTCTAAGATTTTTCAAACTTGGCTACCCTCTGCTTCTCTGGTATGGGGGCAATCACGTTTCTGGAAATTCTCTTTCTCTTCTCCTTTGCTGAAAAAAACACGCACTGGACTGTACGAATAATCCATAGTTTTATTCCCTAGGTGTTTCATTAGAGACGAGATTATAAACGCGGCCCCAACCCCACTCACATCAAAGGAGGATGCTGCCCTTCCCCCAGGTTTGGGCTGCGTATTGTTCGAAGGAAGCTATTCGCAAAGTCACCATACCTCACAGGATTTCGTAGCACTTATGAGCCGTATTACCCAAAAATGTACGAACTGCATCCCAAAAGGAACGCCGTTTATTGCCCATGACCACTTATTCCAGTTTATTTACAGTTAATTCCCACATTTCGTAGCTAACAAGTTATCTAGAGGTCGAACCACCAACCGCAACCGGATGAACGCATTTCATCGCTGTATGCTAAGCAACGGCAATTATCATAAACTTTAATACAGGTAAGAAAGGTATTACTGTTTTTCTTACGTACTACGCTTCTATAAGGAAGGAAAAATGGAACACGGCTGTTATTAAAGTAGAGGTTTAAAACACTCCTTCAGCCGATACGCCGAAAGTACGAGTCCGCATTGTGGGCTGTTCATGGAAACGAAGCAAGACGCGGGTAATTTCGATCTTATAAGAATCGCCTATAAGAAAGGTTTTAAAACCCCTATTCCGTGCTACATCCGAAACAAACAAGGATGCCGAATTACCATTCGGAGGCTTCAAATGCAGATGCGGGAGAAATACATGGAATAAACTTCACAGTTTTTGTTTTTCCAGTTAAACCTGTCCGGAATAAGGGAGGTTTTGACTTCGATGTGGTTTATTAGCACCTATATTAGAAGTCAAGTCTTATTATGTACGTAGATACGGTTTTCCGGTGCATTGAGGTTTCCGCGCAGTGGGATTTTGGGTAACAAGTCACGTCGATAAAATGAAAAATGCAAGAAACGACTTTCTCGACCTAGTGAAGCTGTCGATCAATCCACCCGATTTCATCACTTATATTGCAGTATTTTAGCAAAAAAAATTAAAGACGTTTAAACACATTTAGACAAGTTTTAAGGACAAGTAAATTAAAGACACACTGGCAAAGGAGAATCGAGCCATTCGTCAGGATATATTACCATATACTCAAAGTAAAATAACATTAATTCGTCCAATTGTGACCTTGTGGTACTCAACACACATGTTGAAAGAGAGAATACTTAGTAATTTCCAGCAGGTTTTTATTCCACTAGTTTCGTCAACGAGTTGACATGTTCCGGTGAATATCCTGAGGGTACCGTATCCTGAAGAAGAAGGTCCTAAAGTTATCAACTCGGTGACGAAACTAGCCGAAGAAAAACCTCCTGCAGAAATTACTAATCCTTCTTTCAATATGAGATAATAAAAGGCTAAAAAGTAATTCTATGTTTATTAGCATTTTGGAATAAAATCTGAAATCTTTGCGATGTTTCTTCACCTTTGCGCAAAATTACTCCGCAGAACATCTCGTTGTGCATTGTTTATGTCTTTTCCATAAGTCCTCGAATTGCTTGTTATGAGGGGGATTGTGCCGAAGATCCTCTTTGCAGGCCCACCTCATTTGCTCTCAACTATGCCTCTAATGTATAGCCGTTGTTTTGGAAGCTGTAAACAAAGACTTGGGGCTTTGATCGAAGCACGGAAGTTGGCCGAACGACTTTGGTAGGTTCATGAAGCAGCTGCTTACGTCAGGTGACGATCGTATTGGAGCACACCCTGGCGGGAGCAAACAGAAACTCCTAAATTAGGGGGATCGCTTCATTCACATAAACAACGGGGCAGTTTCCGGATAAGTTTGCTATTTTTGGGATTGCGCCAAACTATTGCGTAACAGGGATAAATTAACGCCATTGACAAGTCGATCCCACGATTTATTAGGGTTAAAATTTTGAAACGGGTCGAGTGTTTTTTTTTTGTTTAAGGTTTATTCACTGAGTAAGAGCAAACTTGAAATACTCCATGTTGGTCAAACTCATGTATTTATCTTGTGATGGGACGATTAATCGGAATAGGGAATCGATAACATCGGGATTTTTTTGGGTATCGCAATCTGAGAATTTCTAACTTAATTTCCGACTTTGGAGACGATTCCTTGGATATTTTAGTCTGCAATTCGATTGGTAATTTGTGTTAATAATGACAAATACATCAATACTCAACGAAATTAACTATCAATGAAACTTAAGTTTATCTCTTATATCTTAAGAATATCTCAATAACCTATGATGAATGATGGTGGCCACTCATTTTTCCTAACATCTTTTAGATGAAAATTCCTTCTTCAGATTCCTCAGCCCAAATACTTCATTTGCAAGAAAAAGATCCCAAAATGAATTAAGAATACTACATTACAAGCAATGTAACTATATGTTAACTAATGTTCACCAATTTATGAACTATTCACCCTGTTTGTTAACGGTTAGTTGTTTGTAGTTAGTTTGTTAACTAACTTTCCACCCTTATCCCACCATCCACCATTTCTTCTTCACCCCTTCCTTAACTTCTTCGCCTTGTTTTCACGGATGTTACCTTCCTCCCCCTTTTCCTTCCCCCTTTCCCAATTTTTCTTTACCTCTTATATGTATACTCTGTTCCTGTTCTAATTTTCACCTGATGATGACTATTTATTAATCGAAACCGGTCGATGATTGTCAAATGTACATTTGTGGAATTTTCACATACATTCCTACCGATCTGAACAACCCCTGAATGTGGTTGTTAATATGCTTACATACATAAAACGTTTAAAATTCCAAAAACCTTCTCCTGGTTCTTCGGTTGAGTAAATGATTAATAAATGATGGAGCTGATATTACCGTATATTATTAAAATATTCTTAACAAAAAGAAATCGGATGAAAACCATTACTGAAAGAAGATACTGTGTGCATACTACAGTTTAAGAATTTTAAAATGCAAATACTAATAGCTTGCTTTAAACGAAAATAATTGTTTCTTTATTGCTTAAAAATTTACCCTAATATCTTGATGTAAAGGATTTCCTGAACTATTTGAGCTAACGCATTACTTATTCTTTTATTGTTTAATAAAAATACTCTGCTGATTTGTTTCCATAAACAACAGTAACTTTAAAAAAAACGAATGCCAATCTTATGAGATTTTGGAATCGGGAGTTGTGTCGGAATCAATAAATATTTCTTCATCGTCCCATATCTGATCATGTCTAAGTTGAGCAACTGAAGGGGGCCACGGCTCTCTTCAATTTTATTTGCCTCATCTGGGCTTCCAAGCCTTAAATCCATAAGAATTTTTCTTTTAATCTTTAATTTTTATTTAATTNTTTTTTAATTTTTAAGATCTTTAATAGGACTACTTTTATGAAATATAATTTACTTTCCATTACCACCCACACGTCGATCTTGCTATTTCCATTTCATAAGCGCCACAAAGATAATCTCATTTCGATATTTTGTTTGTTAACCTAAAGTTCCCATAAGACAAAATGGGATGGAGACCCGTTATGTTAATGGACATCATCTTTATCTGGGGAGAAAATGAGACTCTAGGCAGTCTCTCTTCCATTTCATCCATTGTCAATGTAAAACAGTGACTGAAATGATAATAAAAGTTATATTAAGTCGACAAAAATTAGAAAGATTTAGTTGTGGATTCGAAAAACCTAAGAGAAGCTTAGGAAAATATAACCACATCAGAAAAACACCACCAAAGAAGGGTGGGGTGGGGGGGGTGGAAAACCTTCACAATCCTACTGAGAGTAATGACAATGAGATTTAGAATCTGATACCCTTACTGCTGCATGGAAATAGAAACATTGTTAAAATGACCAAAAAGTAAATAATTGTAACTCAATAACTTTTCACTGTCACTAAGTTTCAAAGAAAGTTCACGATTAGTCAGTGAACCTAGTCAGTAATGCCACATTGACATAAAAATACAATGATAAAATTACACCATTAAGATTACTTAAAGAAATACAAAAATTGACTATTGTTAGAAAAAGATAGGCATCACTTGCTGATTATTATAAAGAATACATCTCAGTAAACTTGAGAATTTGAGAAAGGAAAAGGAAATAAAAGAGAAGATGTAACGAGAAAAAAGATCAATGATAATGACGAAACAGCCATTAGAGCTGGTCGAATTTAAGATGGTTTTCCCTTCAAATA
This sequence comes from Ladona fulva, assembly GCA_000376725.2. NCBI lineage: Eukaryota > Metazoa > Arthropoda > Insecta > Odonata > Libellulidae > Ladona > Ladona fulva. Next base: position 1,436,526 of record KZ308244.1, read on the forward strand.
GCACGAAATGGATGTTGGCGTAGCTGCTAAATGCAGACAACCAAATGACTGCAACTTATTCTAATCTAGTTAAAGCGTATGTCTATGTCTATGTTTTTGCCCTGCAAGCCGCCTTTCGGCGTGTGGCAGGGGGTGCATGCACCATGACTCTATTTCCCTAATCGATAATTTTCGCTTATCGTTCGCGGAAAGAATGAGTTCTTGAATCTATTCGTTCTGGCATCTAATTCTCTGAACTTTCTCGCATTATCGGAAAGGCCTATGTAGCATGGTGAACGCATTATATCCGCTACATCAACTCTAAACGTGCTTTCTCTGAATTTATCCAGTAATCTGATCCTTTGTTGGACTCTTCTAACTTCAAATGATTCCCATTCTGCGTCCTGTAGCACCTGAGTGACGCTCACTGACTTATCGTAGCAATTCTTTACAAAACGTATCGTATTTCGCTGCACCTTTTCTAATTCTTTAATTCAACACTTATCGGCAGGGTCCCATACACTACACGCATACGCAAGATGAGGGCTGACTAACGCAAGATAACATCGCTCGCGAACTTTTTCGTCGCTCTGACCGACTATTCTCTTTACGAAGCCGAGTTTTTTAAGTGCTTTTCCGCATATATTACGGATGAGAGTACTCCATGTTAAGTTATTCGTGAGAGTAACTCCAAGATATTTCACTGACTCTACTGTTAATAAGTTTATCCCACGGAGACTGTACGGATAATCTTTAATAATAGATTTTCTTTCGAAGAAGTTAACTACTGAACATTTGTCTACATTTAGCTCTAATTGCCAATCATCGCACCATTTCATAATGTTATCTAAATCATTCGACAGGGTTAGTCTATCCTCTTTACAATCTATTTCCCTGTAAATTACTGTATCGTCTGCAAATATCCTAACTTTACTATCAATAAGATTGCTGAGGTCGTTAATGTATACTAAAAATAGTAACGGTCCGATTACACTACCCTGCGGGACGCCCGAGGTCACCTTTAATACGTTAGAACTAATACCGTCCAGCACTACGCGTTGCTTTATTCACTATTGTATCTATTCACATCGTTTTAATTTACCTTTCTGAATGTAAATATGTGTAGGTTTCTATGACCACAACAATGGAATTGTAATCGATAGGAACTGTTTAAAATAAACTCTAATTTTTTTTAATAAGGATAGCATTAATAGAGAATATGTGGCGTAGCCAGTGGGGATTTTGGGTGTTAAATCCTCCTCGAGCCATCAGTTGTAAACAATCGAGGTTGCGGGAGGTGAGTTGTAATTGTTTAAATATTTACAGAAACACACACCACTGGTGACTTGCAAGGAATATGTGCAAATATAAATATGATTTCATGTTTGTTACATTTAGGACAGAAGTTAGCCTGCACCAGGAAAGTAGGTAATTTTGCGTTTACTCGATGCCTCTGACCCCCCCTCCCCTTCTGACTACGTATACATTTTATAAATTTGTACTCATATTTTACGACGGAAGAAAAATCAACGAAGGGAATAATTTCGCACCAGATAAATACGAGTTAAGGTAGTAATTCTTTTTCAGGTAATTATTTATTGCTGAATTTTACTACTAAACTACTGCTTCCTTTAGCTTGAAAATGCGATGACGGCCAATGCCATCGATGAAGCCAAATTTTTCACCATTCTCTTTAGAATTATTACGATAATAGCTCATAACGCGCGGAATCCTAGATATTACTATTACTATGCGATGTAAATTACCCGAAATGAATCCTGGCTTTCCCATAAATAAGCTAGTAGTCTCCCAGTTAAGCACGACAGAACTTAATTTAAATTGAGCGTCATTTCATGCGTGATTATGTGACACTAAATCAGGCCATACATATTTATAAATACCGATCACGTTTTCGTACACTCTAACGTGAGCGTGCATGAAGTGAGCTTCGATAACCACGTAGGTCTTCGAGGAGATGAATCGTCCAAAGCAAAAAAAATCATGCTATGAATATTTTTTTTGCAATTTTGAAGCTAAAATAATATTCCGAAATCAAAATGAAGATTTTTCTGTTTTTCTTCTTTTGGCGCTTGCCTCGATTTTTTAGGACCGTATTTTTTTAATTGAATTTTGTAATGGAAATAAAGGCGTCATGGAATGTAAACAAAATTTACATGTGTTTGCCATGGACGCCATTCGGGACGACATAAAGTCGAAGTGTGATCCGGCACTATAATTTTATAGAAGCTGTATTGCGTTTAATTTGCTGTTGTATAGAATATGCGTGCAAAGTTTGGTTGAAATCAATTGAACAGTATGTGTGTAATTAGATATATTAACAAGATTTTTGAAAACCACAACTGAAATATTACAACAACTTGCCATTATTATCAATATTAACGGAAACAATAAATTTATTCTAATCCAGTTAAAGCGTTTCTATTCACATTGTTGTAATTTACGTTTGTGAATGCAGACATATGTAGGTTTCTATGGTCACAACAATGGCATTGGTATCGATGGGTACAGTTTGAAGGATAGCATTAATAAAGAATATGCCTAGTAAACAAAGTTCCTCTTTTATAAATAAACCAGTAAACTCACTCGTGAAGATGACAAAACCAATATAAACCAATTGTAGGGTTAAAAAAGAAATATATATAT
>KZ308244.1:1439679-1472735 GCA_000376725.2 Ladona fulva
CTTGCATCTCAGCCTGAAGATGTAAGACCTTCTTACGAAACCGGTCGCAGAATAAAACCTGTGGAAAATTACGAAGGATTTTAATTTCATTTATACTTTCATGCTTCTATCTAATCGAGAAGTGCAGTAAATTATTTCTGCATTAGCTTCTCAATTTCTTTCTCATGGGAGTTACAGACATCGGATCAATAAATGTATGCAAGACTATGGTCGCATTTTAGATGGAATAGAATTTACTCGCTTTAATCCTTAACATACTAAGAGTTGTCCTAGGAGGACCCCAGAGTTATAATTATTTTTTTCCTGACTTTTATATATGTCCCGAATTAATTTAAGGTAAAAATTATAACTATTATTTTATACAATTCATTCGTAGAAACATTAATAAATAAAAACTCCGCTTGGTATTCTATGTCACTAGTTCAGCTTGCTCTAACCCGTCAATCTAAGATTTTTCTTAAATATACGTCCTCATCGAGATCGAGCTTTTTTTTAAAAAGCTTCTAGATGTAATGTGTCGCAAGATTTTTAATTATAAACGCGTTTGTGCGACTTATTTCGAAGTTGGTAACAGTATATAGGTAATATTTGGTTTACTTTCACTACTTACAAAAATAAATAAACAAAATAATGTTGAACATGATATACCTGGATCTATATCTTTCAGAAACCCAAAAAACCTATTTTAAGTAACGTAAAGCGACAAACAATTAAGAAATAAAAGAAAAACCTTAGGGTCCTCCGAAGACCCATCCTCTCCCAGTGCCACTGAACTAAGAAGATGCGTGTATATTGTTTGATTATGTCTGCAGGTACAGCGCAATGTTGAAAACTATTATGAAATAACTACTACATTTAAAGATAAATAAATTGGATTAAGTGGGAAAGGAAGGGTATTGGTATAAACATGTTAAATCTTCTACAGCTATTGTTTAAGTGGAAGATAGTACATCGATAACGTATCTTGCCTCTTGAACCGATCATGTTTGGAGATTCGAAATGAAATTACGCTTTCATGTTGACGTCCAAGGAAACAATCGATTATATTTATCTCCCAAATGATGTTTTCCTAACGTTCATTCGCGATTTCTGTAGATGANAAATTAAGAAATAAAAGAAAAACCGTAGGGTCTTCCGAAGAAGATCTTGGTAAACAATTTTGACAAACTAGACTTGGTATCTTAAGGGTTAATCTTACAAAATTAATTTGATAGAAACGTCGATATTGCCCTGAACTCGATTATTTTGATTAAATATTCAACATTTCGCTCATATACAAACATATTTATCGTTTCCCGGAAACCTTGACCTCTGGAAATATACGTTTGAGGGCATATAAATCTCGATGTAATAAATTTAATTTCACACCCGGGAAATGTCAGGTATCTCGGCTCCTTACACATTAATAACACCGGTCGTCACCGACTGTTTTACTTCACTGAAAAATGTTTTCCTTTTTCCTTTGGAAGGAATGCTTTCCCCAGAGCTTCCATCGATCTCTCCCATTGCCATTCACTCCCTTGCACAATGGCCTGAGCTATGCGGAGAATCCGTCCAAACGAAGAAGACTGCACCCAAGTAATAAAGAAGACGCCGTCTCCCGCCCTGGGCACACCTAACGACATGTTTGCCCTCCGAGATTAAGCATCCAAAGAACGGATTCCGCTCCCGTTGGATTGGAATGCACTCCTTTAATGACGATACGTTCTTCTTATATTACCTCTGACGTTTAATTTACTCTGCGAAGATATATTAATTTTGTCCCATTTGCGAAGGGAGTCGATTTATCAAATCCAAAGCTGATGAAGAGAAGTTCATTCTTAAGGCCATCGATACAGCGAAGAACAAATTGAGAATTTCAATCGGTGAGACAGGCGTTCGAGAAATTCCCTTTCGTTTTTGTTCGCGAAAAAGCTGTTGTTTCCTCTCACTATTGTATGCGTGAATTTGCCATGTTTTTCATTATTAGATATAAGATTAAATTCAACACACTAAGGAGTAACTTTATGGTATTCCATGACGGTATAAAAAATAAAAAACTACTTTTCTTAGGAAATTAGAAGCGATTTAATATAAAAAATCACGCACAAAGCCAAAGTAAAGAAATTTAGGACTTGTTTCGACGGATAAGTGTCATCCTCAAGTTAAGTTTGACTTTGGTTTGTGTGTGGCATTTTTCAGCCTTTTTATAATAATAAGTATCTAGTTCCTGAGAAAAGTGGTTCCTTTTGTATTTTTCCTATTATTTAAATGCTGAACTAAACGGGAAAACGATAAATTTCATGTCACTTGAAATTTACTGGAATCTAAAAACACAAGAAAAGGATTAAGATGGAAATACACACGAAAACCTAAGTTGTTAATACAACAACATTTTCTTTGTACGCCTCGTACTTGCTAAGAATCTTCCACACTTTTTAAAGTTTTCTGTCCCTGCACATATCACTTTTTATTTTTCCGTCCCTTTCATCCTGAAAAAGAAACATTCAACTAGTATTAATAGTTATATGTTTTAAAAAATGTTCGACACATGAGGTCATTTCGCACTTATAGTCCCTCACCGGTAATCGGGTCCGAGACAGATTTTACCAAAAGCCAATGCGCTACTCACTTGTATAACCGAAGCATGTAAGTGTTATTTATTAATATCGAGATGTTAGTTAGTGTTATAGTTAACACTCATACATTGGTGTAAGTTTAACCCAGTGATTTGTTCATCGAAATTACAAATGCCAAAATCTCAGAAAATGTCCTGCTCTTTCTATGATCTGTCATTGACTTTTACCATTTTATGGGTAATGGGCCCTACATTCCTCATATTTAGGAAGAATGAACTTGAAAAAAAGTCTGACGGGACCGGGAATCGAACCCGGGTCTCCCAATCGCCAGTCGGGTCCTCTGTCTACCATCACTGGTTCAGGTGGCCTACGAACTCACAACGTCCTTTATCCACAAAATCCCTGAATGGCTCTGAAAAATGGTCTTCCAGGATAGCTCAACTGACAGAGCACCCGACCGGCAACTGGGAAACCCAGGTTCGATTCCCAGTCCCAGCAGACTTTTATCGAGTCCATGCTTCCTTGTGATATTTCCTGGGTGTGCACTATCTTGCGCTAGATCACCCTTACCCGTTTCCTATTTACCTCAATATTTTATGGGTAGACGAATTTACTCAGATTTAACAATCGCGTTGGTGGTCAACCTCAGTTGCTCAGTTATAACCACAGAATAAAAAGCACCACAAAATATTAATCATAATTACAAAATTTTACATAGCATTCTCTTTCGTTTTATTCATTTTCGGTTTATATTATTGCAATTTTTCTTCGGAAACAGTATTCCAGAGCCTAAGTAAGAAAAAGAGGATTTTTATCGTTATTGCATGTAATATTTATTGAAATGGATGTAATTGGGATTGGCTTCCTGTATCAATTATAGAAATTATTGTTATTATTATTACAGCAGAGGTAATTTGCAAATGGACCCTTACCGGGAATCGAACCTGGGACCCATTTCACCGAAGAATAAATAGACAGCTGATTTTTTTCTTCTAGAGCCGTGCCTACATATTTGCGGACCGCAGACACAAACGTTGTATCGATTAAGCGAGGATTATTATAAAAGCATAGGGAAATTGAAAGATAATAGAAAAGGCAGTCGTGAGAGCTCTCCTTTTTGCGAAGATGAGAGAGGAGGTGTGACGGATGAAGTGGAAGTTACTGATGAGAAGGGATTCCGAAAGGAGATCGTTGAAAGCTTTCATTCGTGTCTCTTCGGATGGAACGAGAGTAGGACCAGATATGGGGAACTGGGGTTTCTCTTGGTCATGACGAAGAAAAGACATAATGGGGGAAGTAATAGACTGGATAGGGGATGCATTAATGCTAGGGATTATAGATATGGAGTGAATTAGCGCCTTAGAAAAACCTCGCAGCCTCAGCGAGGTTCTCTAAGATGCAACGAATATCCCTTAGCGAAGCTACTTATATTAATTCTAATTATAGAAAAAAAAGAATGATTTTTTCCGTTGCGATTACGTTCATAAACACAGAGTAATATCTGTGTTGAATTGGTGGCATGTCAAACGAAAATTAGAAACGAAAAACTGAACATTTACAACACATTCATCACTCCCATGGTGACACTGAAGTATTAAAATACATTTTTTTGGTGAATTGCATTACAAAATTAATGTTACTTAAAAGCATTTATCTTAAGATTGTAAAACGTTTTACACAGATGGTTGTCACATGAAATTTACAATAACATCGACATTTTATAACTTTTCATAGATATACATCACAAATATTATTTCTTATTAATTAATTNCGGCTCCTTACACATTAATAACACCGGTCGTCACCGACTGTTTTACTTCACTGAAAAATGTTTTCCTTTTTCCTTTGGAAGGAATGCTTTCCCCAGAGCTTCCATCGATCTCTCCCATTGCCATTCACTCCCTTGCACAATGGCCTGAGCTATGCGGAGAATCCGTCCAAACGAAGAAGACTGCACCCAAGTAATAAAGAAGACGCCGTCTCCCGCCCTGGGCACACCTAACGACATGTTTGCCCTCCGAGATTAAGCATCCAAAGAACGGATTCCGCTCCCGTTGGATTGGAATGCACTCCTTTAATGACGATACGTTCTTCTTATATTACCTCTGACGTTTAATTTACTCTGCGAAGATATATTAATTTTGTCCCATTTGCGAAGGGAGTCGATTTATCAAATCCAAAGCTGATGAAGAGAAGTTCATTCTTAAGGCCATCGATACAGCGAAGAACAAATTGAGAATTTCAATCGGTGAGACAGGCGTTCGAGAAATTCCCTTTCGTTTTTGTTCGCGAAAAAGCTGTTGTTTCCTCTCACTATTGTATGCGTGAATTTGCCATGTTTTTCATTATTAGATATAAGATTAAATTCAACACACTAAGGAGTAACTTTATGGTATTCCATGACGGTATAAAAAATAAAAAACTACTTTTCTTAGGAAATTAGAAGCAATTTAATATAAAAAACCACACACAAAGCCAAAGTAAAGAAATTTAGGACTTGTTTCGACGGATAAGTGTCATCCTCAAGTCAAGTTTGGCTTTGGTTTGTGTGTGGTATTTTTCAGTCTTTTTATAATAATAAGTATCTAGTTCCTGAGAAAAGTGGTTCCTTTTGTATTTTTCCTATTATTTAAATGCTGAACTAAACGGGAAAACGATAAATTTCATGTCACTTGAAATTTACTGGAATCTAAAAACACAAGAAAAGGATTAAGATGGAAATACACACGAAAACCTAAGTTGTTAATACAACAAAATTTTCTTTGTACGCCTCGTACTTGCTAAGAATCTTCCACACTTTTTAAAGTTTTCTGTCCCTGCACATATCACTTTTTATTTTTCCGTCCCTTTCATCCAGAAAAAGAAACATTCAACTAGTATTAATAGTTATATGTTTTAAAAAATGTTCGACACATGAGGTCATTTCGCACTTATAGTCCCTCACCGGTAATCGGGTCCGAGACAGATTTTACCAAAAGCCAATGCGCTACTCACTTGTATAACCGAAGCATGTAAGTGTTATTTATTAATATCGAGATGTTAGTTAGTGTTATAGTTAACACTCATACATTGTCGTAAGTTTAACCCAGCGATTTGATCATCGAAATTACAAATGCCAAAATCTCAGAAAATTTCCTACTCTTTCTATGATCTGTCATTGACTTTTGCCATTTTATGGGTAATGGGCCCTACATTCCCCATATTTAGGAAGAATGAACTTGAAAAAAAGTCTGACGGGACCGGGAATCGAACCCGGGTCTCCCAATCGCCAGTCGGGTCCTCTGTCTACCATCACTGGTTCTGGTGGCCTACGAACTCACAACGTCCTTTGCCCACAAAATCCCAAAAACCGGCAACTGGGAAACCCAGGTTCGATTCCCAGTCCCAGCAGACTTTTATCGAGTCCATGCTTCCTTGGGATATTTCCTGGGTGCGCACCATCTTGCGCTAGATCACCCTTACCCGTTTCCTATTTACCTCATTCTTTTATGGGTAGACGAATTTACTCAGATTTAACAATCGCGTTGGTGGTCAACCTCAGTTGCTCAGTTATAACCACAGAATAAAAAGCACCACAAAATATTAATCATAATTACAAATTTTTACATAGCATTCTCTTTCGTTTTATTCATTTTCGGTTTATATTATTGCAATTTTTCTTCGGAAACAGTATTCCAGAGCCTAAGTAAGAAAAAGAGGATTTTTCTCGTTATTGCATGTAATATTTATTGAAATGGATGTAATTGGGATTGGCTTCCTGTATCAATTATAGAAATTATTGTTATTATTATTACAGCAGAGGTAATTTGCAAATGGACCCTTACCGGGAATCGAACCTGGGACCCATTTCACCGAAGAATAAATAGACAGCTGATTTTTTTCTTCTAGAGCCGTGCCTACATATTTGCGGACCGCAGACACAAACGTTGTATCGATTAAGCGAGGATTATTATAAAAGCATAGGGAAATTGAAAGATAATAGAAAAGGCAGTCGTGAGAGCTCTCCTTTTTGCGAAGATGAGAGAGGAGGTGTGACGGATGAAGTGGAAGTTACTGATGAGAAGGGATTCCGAAAGGAGATCGTTGAAAGCTTTCATTCGTGTCTCTTCGGATGGAACGAGAGTAGGACCAGATATGGGGAACTGGGGTTTCTCTTGGTCATGACGAAGAAAAGACATAATGGGGGAAGTAATAGACTGGATAGGGGATGCATTAATGCTAGGGATTATAGATATGGAGTGAATTAGCGCCTTAGAAAAACCTCGCAGCCTCAGCGAGGTTCTCTAAGATGCAACGAATATCCCTTAGCGAAGCTACTTATATTAATTCTAATTATAGAAAAAAAAGAATGATTTTTTCCGTTGCGATTACGTTCATAAACACAGAGTAATATCTGTGTTGAATTGGTGGCATGTCAAACGAAAATTAGAAACGAAAAACTGAACATTTACAACACATTCATCACTCCCATGGTGACACTGAAGTATTAAAATACATTTTTTTGGTGAATTGCATTACAAAATTAATGTTACTTAAAAGCATTTATCTTAAGATTGTAAAACGTTTTACACAGATGGTTGTCACATGAAATTTACAATAACATCGACATTTTATAACTTTTCATAGATATATATCACAAATATCGTAAAGTACACCACAGTGTCCAGCACGATACATCATTATCCAACAGATATTCACACACTGAGTAATAACACTTATTAAATTTAATTTTTTAAAATATTTTCTTGAAAACTTCAATGCTACCACGTTTTTGCAGATGAAAGGACGGTGAAGAAAAGAAATGAAGTTAGTACCTCACTTGCTTAATGGAGTTTTGCGTTCTTTTGCGCCTCCAGAAAGGATGCATGGAAATAGAGCAATTAACAGGGTGTGAGAATGTGAATGGATCGAAAGGGAGGGGTCGACCGTGATATTATTCCTTTGGGATCAGCCGCACGACTTTATCCAGCAAAGTATTCAAACCTTTCCTTAATCCTAAAGAGATCATGTATAGGAATATGTAGGCGAATGAATTTATTACGAAATTATGAGGCGAATTAATGGCACACCACGAGAAGAAATAGCGCTACTTTGTACGTATAGTTTTAGATTTTTACCTCACAAGACCCCAGTGGTGTATGGCAGGATTTCCATCGATTTCCACTAAACTATGCATACTTAGTCTTTTAAGAAAAATTAATCTGTGCAGCTGTCATGTGCGTAGTAGTCCTAGGTTCTATTCCAAATCGTTCGGAATGGCGTCCTTGACAAATACACACAAAGCTCATTTCCATCTCTTGAAGGCTGAATTTCATTCGTAACATTAAATTAGAAATAATTGTCTCAGATAATCCAGAAAAGAACAAAGATAGAAATTTAACAAAAATTCTTATTTTGGTCCTGAATTATCATTCTCTAAAGAAATGTGCTAATAACTTGACAAATAAACGGATATGACGTAAAACTCTGTGGATATTATTAATTAGACCCCTTGACGACCAACGTTATTGTTGAACCCGAGCATCAGCATTTTTCCATAAGAAAACGTGGTAAATTTAGGCCCTTATAAAATATATTAAATTCATACAGACTTGCAAATCAAGCAATGGAGATAATGGCTTATGAAGACAAGGTTCAGAAAGACCAAACGTATATAACTATGGACTTATATTTAACAATGTTAAATTTACCTCCGTAATATTTGACGGGGAGTATACTGGCAGTATAATAATCATTTAACAAGAATGTAATGCAATTGTAATGTCAGTAAAATATTTTAAAATATGACGAGGATATCACTGTTGTATTTTGTATACAGTATTGCATTTCATCTGATGACAATATTTCATGAACTGAAAATCATTTTTGGATAAGTGATGATCGAATTAATGCCATATTGTCGCCAAATAATCCCTGGTGTCACAGTATATACTGACTTGGACGCCTTTTTGTGGATTCTCTTGGGTCTGCAAATAATTGGGACTCGACCGAACGCCGTTTTACGAAGTCAATTGGAATTCTCTGAAAGCCGCGGGAAAGTAGCCACGAGTTATATTTGGGTTTACGCACGGCTGAGCGATGAGAAAAAAAGGTGCCCTCAGAGACTCCTGTCGTGACAAAACATTTTGAATTCCTCCGAAAGCTCAAAAATCAGGATCAACTGATCAAATAGGACACGCTGAATTATATATGCCACTATGGCAAACTGTTTGCGGGTTAAAAATTCATAAAGGGGCGCAGGACGTCTACTGTGGTTCCTCATCTACTTTCTATGCGCGTTCAGAGGTAATACTTTCCTTTAACGTCTTTCACTGAAAGGTTATCTGATAAGCGGATTGATGGACTCTCAGATAAGGCAAGTCCAAAGGAAAGAGAAAAGAATTAACAGAGCGTAGACTTTGGAAAGCGGACTATACACGGCTTCGTTTCGGGATTCCTTTGAGACGCTTCTTCCTTGCGGCTAAAGGTAACGCCATAGAAAGAATGAGACTGAAACCGAGAGCATATTTTGCGCGGAACGAGTCGCAGTACATGGCGTTTTCGGGATGAAAATGAAGTAATTCTTACCATTAAAGTATGTTCTTTCGCTAACATATGAATTCCAGGAGTCATCACAACTGGAAAATCCTTAATCATATTATCGAAGTATTACGCGCGTTCTATGACTGTCTCCGCTTCTCGCTTACCGATTTCCATCTATATCTCTCTAGTCAGTTACCCTCTTGAAGTCCTTGCGACATCATGGCTTCATTCGCTAGAAGTAATCGGTAGCATGTGCCCCTTCCTCTACTTCGGCCGATCCGACAATGAGTGAAAATAAGAGAAACAGAAGTGTGGACAAGTCGTTTTAGGGACTCATTTAATTCCGCGAATGCTTCGCGATAACAATAAGCTAAAGAGCTAACTCAGAGGCTTGGTATTTACACCCCCTGCCACACTCCGAAAGCGGCTTGCAGGATACTTATATAGATGTAGGTGAAGGTGATCAGCAGGCTCCTAACTATAATGATCATTATTGTTCTCTCCACACTTATTTGTTCTCGTACTCTTTCATTGCAGACATGGTCCAATATGGATACACCACTACTTCTCCAGAAGTACATCTCTAGATGTAATAGCTGTTTTTCCTGCTGTTTGTTTACCTTCCACATTTCCGCACCACATATGACAATTCTTACCAGGAGGGACCAATAAATAAGTTTTTAAGTTTTTTTGGCTATTTTACAATTCCATAGTAAAAAGGGAAGTTGTCGTATCATTCTTTTACCTTAACCTATCTTGTTATGCAAGTCATAATGGGACATTTTCATAACCATATATCTTTAATCATATTAACTTTTCCATTATCCTATTCGGAATAATTCATGGGTTCCATGTAAAATGTACAATTAGTTATAGTATATTCTCAGAGGTACAAAGACTGTGAACGTGATGTGTGATTATTCAGCAGCAGCCAGGAGGGTGACTGACGGGTTTAAGCATTCCAAGTTTCTAAAAGTATTTATTCAGAACCGAATTCTCAAAGGTCTTATCAATGAATATCAATGGCCCAAAACATTTATTTACAGATAACAGTTTCATATGATGAGAATCGATAAGTTCGCATTACAACGTAAATGAGAGATTATTGATTACAATACTTAAGTTCAGCCCCCCGCTAAGCGAAAGTACTGGATGTACCCCTTCTTATAAATGATGAGTTAGATACGAGTGCATTCTTTTATATATGAATATTACGGTACTATATTTCAAATCAGTTCGCAACGAGCCTGTATTCTTAATGTCCTGCATTAATAAACTCATTTGGAGACGAAGTTAGGACTTAACGTGTATTCATCTAAGTTAATATAGTCTCCAATCTCGTGTGTGTCTATTTGTATACATAGACACAGAAACATCATCCTCTCCATAAACCACTAGGGAGGGTTTAAGAACGATCCTCGAAGACTTCCGCTGAAAGATCCGCCTGTAACCATTCTTTGCATATTTGATAACCATTTCAATAAGTGTGCCGCAATTTCGGAAAGCGAGCAGATGATGCTGGAGCATCCATCACATCCGATGACCGATGAATCGGATGACAGATAACCCAATCAATCATTACCACGTCATCCGTCCTTCGATGGAGGAGTCCCACACCGCACTGCGCTCAATTACAGACCTAAGTTTTAAAACGTCGCCATTGATGGATAACCGAAATTGCGCATCCTCATCCGAGGATTCGGTGCGAAACTCATCGCCAATGGCTCATTATGCGCTATTATCTACGAAGAAATACCGCATGGAGTATTGTATGCTGTTCTCCACTTGCGGGGATAATTCACGATTCTGCTCTTCCGTTACCATTGCTGGAAGACAATGACTGAGCGTTTTATTTATCTCTCTTTTCCATATCGAAAATGATGCCCATTGAAGGAAAAGAAGTCTGAAAATATGCCAGCGTTTCCCACGGATACTGTAATCTTCACAATGTAATCGACCGACAGGAAGATGTTCCGAATATTTAGTTTTCGCACAAATAATATAGGTGACATCACCAAGGAAAAATGAACATGAATACAGTTTAACAGGACCGGGACTCGAACCCGTATCTCCCAATTTACGATCGGTTGCTTTAGCCAATTCATCCATCGTGCAGAGCATTTAGGCATGCTGTTCGGGGAAGCTAGTTTGGGAATTTACCGAGTAGATGAACACTTTTACGGTGCAAAGTCACCTTTAACATTTCTGCTGATTAAAGTTAGCTACATATTTCATACTGTCGGAAGTTTCTTAGCGAGGAAGATGGTATGCTTTAAGTAAAACATGCAAATTCTGTTTTCTCTTTCCTCCCATCCTATCCCATGAAGCGATCCCCATGATCTATTTAGGTTTTCATTATTAAAAAGGATAATTAAGGCTTAAGCCATAGCTATTCGGTAATAATATGCCCAAGTTTTCGACGTTTTCATGTAATAATATCCTATAAAACTTCGCAATCCACTAAAGTTTGCGTAACATTGCTTATGCTGATCTTAATTCAGCTTCATGTCCTGGGTTTTAAGTATCATACATATATTCATATATATCCCCATTTTTATAAAGAATTAAGGGTTAATGCGAATTGTGTCACTAAATTTCTAGCTTCGAGCTGAGCGTTAAAGGTTGGAATGCTTTGTTATTAAAGGCTTTTTATTAGGATTGAGTTGAAGATGTTTCCTCTACTATCGGATGACCCCTTCACACCCTTTGGGGTCGGTCTCTTGCATGCTACGAATTTATTTACCTGAGGTTTATTTCCTTAAGAATTACTTAATATAGGTTTAATATTTCAAAGCCTATGGTATCAAAAATATAACTTCAAACATTCTGCGTGTATTTGAATAGTTCGAATGAGTAGGAAGGAGATGATGAGTAGGAAGAAACTTTTGTTTGCGTTAAATATGGTGTATGATAATTTTCTGAATAGCGACGTAATAGCAGAAGTATTATAAGAGGAAAGATAAAAAGAATACGATATTAATTAATGCATGCAAGAATAAGAAAGTTCGGTGAACTGTGAGTTGAAGAATTTTTTTTGTAAATTACGTGCTTCTTCAAAGAGAAAGTAGCGTGAGTAAATGTATGTGTTATCAATGATAAAGTCGCATGAATGATGGCTTTAACAGAAATATTAAGGATACATTGAACTACCTTTTATATGAGTAAGAGTGTATAAAATATATTTCGGAGCAAGATATCTTCCTTTGTCTGAAAATGCTACTTTGCTAATTAAGTTGGTTGAAAAGATATGTATGTAAAGAGCAGTTGTCTTTCGATTTTCATACCATATATGAGGGATTTTTGTCATTTCTTACGTAGGATATATTGTTTGGTCCTTCTATACTTTTCTATATATTCCATACTCCGAGGGGCTCCCAATAGCCAAGTGGGCAACGCCTTCGACTTCAATGATAGCGGTCCCGGGTTCGATTCCCGGTGGGGGCCTACGTGCGAAATGACCTAAACTGTCGAAGCACTTTTAATAACACTACTACTATTACTTCTATACCCCGATTGACACTAGCCATACAGCTGCTTGCAGATATTTGATGACGGTCGAACTGCACTAAAAAGAAATTAATGTTATTGCATAGAAATTTCAGATAAGCTGCATGATTTCTTCGGCCATTTTACGAACAAGATAAATTTTAACGGTAATCTTAATTCAGCAGCTACTGCGAATGGGAACGAAGGGAAGTTTCTTGGGAAAAAGAACATGGGAGTAAAATGCGAAAATGTTGACATATCATAAGGTATTTTTATTAAATTGCAAAATCACGAGGGCTTGGATCAATCAAGCATATCATACGAAAGCAAACAATCAATATAAAAAACGGGGTATATTCGTATCAAAAAGTACTGGCTCGTCGTAGCAGTTGGGCGACACGTTTGTTCACTCCCAATGTTCCTTTTGCTCGTGTTTCTCCTCTTCCTTCTTGTGAATGAACACAGGCACTTCTTTGATAACAGGGACGGGATGTGGCACGGGTACTTTCACCAATTTGGTCACGTGAACGGGGAACGGCTTCTCCACCGGAACTCCAACGGGCTGAGGAACTGGAACTTTGACCGGGATGTGAACTGGGTACGGGACTTTCTTAATAATGTGGACTGGGACGTGTTTAATCACAGGAACGGGGTACTTCTTGATCACGTGAACAGGAACGGGCCTGTCGACTGGGAAGGGAACTGGGTGTGGGACTGGGACCGGTATTTTCTTGACGAGATGCACTGGATATGGCTTGGGGACGGGGACTTTCACTTCCTTGTGAATGGTGATTTGCTTAATCTTGGCTTTTTCCCATCCCTTCTTGGGTTTGTTGTTCTGTGCCTGCCAACCGTTGCTGGTTTCCCATCCATTGCTGGATCCTGCGGTTGGTTGCTGTGCTTCCCACCCTTTCACCTGGCTTTCCCATCCAGCGTTTTGTCCTTGCTGCTGCTCCCATCCCTTTATCTGTTGCTGAGCACTTTGGGCATCCCAACCATTACCCTGACTTCCTTGTTGCTGTTGAGCCCACCCGTTGCTCTGCTGCGCCCATCCATTGTTACTTGCAGGTTCTTTCTGCTGCTTTGCAACCCATTCCTGGATCTGTGCCTCCCAACCGGCGTTGGCTCCTTTTCCTTGCTGTTGTTCCCAACCGGTACTGGCTCCTTGACCCTGTTGTTCCCAACCTGTGCTGGCGCCTTGTCCCTGTTGTTCCCAACCTGCGTTGGCTCCCTTTCCTTGCTGTTGTTCCCAACCGGCGCTGGCGATTTGTCCTTGTTGTTCCCAACCTGCGCTGGCTCCTTTTCCTTGCTGTTGTTCCCAACCGGCGCTGGGGCTTTGTCCTTGTTGTTCCCAACCTGCGTTGGCTCCCTTTCCTTGCTGTTGTTCCCAACCGGCGCTGGGGCTTTGTCCTTGTTGTTCCCAACCTGCGTTGGCTCCCTTTCCTTGCTGTTGTTCCCAACCGGCGCTGGGGCTTTGTCCTTGTTGTTCCCAACCTGCGTTGGCTCCCTTTCCTTGCTGTTGTTCCCAACCGGCGCTGGGGCTTTGTCCTTGTTGTTCCCAACCTGCGTTGGCTCCCTTTCCTTGCTGTTGTTCCCAACCGGCGCTGGGGCTTTGTCCTTGTTGTTCCCAACCTGCGTTGGCTCCCTTTCCTTGCTGTTGTTCCCAACCGGCGCTGGGGCTTTGTCCTTGTTGTTCCCAACCTGCGTTGGCTCCCTTTCCTTGCTGTTGTTCCCAAC
The DNA here is from genome assembly GCA_000376725.2 of Ladona fulva. Lineage (NCBI taxonomy): Eukaryota > Metazoa > Arthropoda > Insecta > Odonata > Libellulidae > Ladona > Ladona fulva. The sequence continues at coordinate 1,453,983 of KZ308244.1, forward strand.
CGGCGCTGGGGCTTTGTCCTTGTTGTTCCCAACCTGCGTTGGCTCCCTTTCCTTGCTGTTGTTCCCAACCGGCGCTGGGGCTTTGTCCTTGTTGTTCCCAACCTGCGTTGGCTCCCTTTCCTTGCTGTTGTTCCCAACCGGCGCTGGGGCTTTGTCCTTGTTGTTCCCAACCTGCGTTGGCTCCCTTTCCTTGCTGTTGTTCCCAACCGGCGCTGGGGCTTTGTCCTTGTTGTTCCCAACCTGCGTTGGCTCCCTTTCCTTGCTGTTGTTCCCAACCGGCGCTGGGGCTTTGTCCTTGTTGTTCCCAACCTGCGTTGGCTCCCTTTCCTTGCTGTTGTTCCCAACCGGCGCTGGGGCTTTGTCCTTGTTGTTCCCAACCTGCGTTGGCTCCCTTTCCTTGCTGTTGTTCCCAACCGGCGCTGGGGCTTTGTCCTTGTTGTTCCCAACCTGCGTTGGCTCCCTTTCCTTGCTGTTGTTCCCAACCGGCGCTGGGGCTTTGTCCTTGTTGTTCCCAACCTGCGTTGGCTCCCTTTCCTTGCTGTTGTTCCCAACCGGCGCTGGGGCTTTGTCCTTGTTGTTCCCAACCTGCGTTGGCTCCCTTTCCTTGCTGTTGTTCCCAACCGGCGCTGGGGCTTTGTCCTTGTTGTTCCCAACCTGCGTTGGCTCCCTTTCCTTGCTGTTGTTCCCAACCGGCGCTGGGGCTTTGTCCTTGTTGTTCCCAACCTGCGTTGGCTCCCTTTCCTTGCTGTTGTTCCCAACCGGCGCTGGGGCTTTGTCCTTGTTGTTCCCAACCTGCGTTGGCTCCCTTTCCTTGCTGTTGTTCCCAACCGGCGCTGGGGCTTTGTCCTTGTTGTTCCCAACCTGCGTTGGCTCCCTTTCCTTGCTGTTGTTCCCAACCGGCGCTGGGGCTTTGTCCTTGTTGTTCCCAACCTGCGTTGGCTCCCTTTCCTTGCTGTTGTTCCCAACCGGCGCTGGGGCTTTGTCCTTGTTGTTCCCAACCTGCGTTGGCTCCCTTTCCTTGCTGTTGTTCCCAACCGGCGCTGGGGCTTTGTCCTTGTTGTTCCCAACCTGCGTTGGCTCCCTTTCCTTGCTGTTGTTCCCAACCGGCGCTGGGGCTTTGTCCTTGTTGTTCCCAACCTGCGTTGGCTCCCTTTCCTTGCTGTTGTTCCCAACCGGCGCTGGGGCTTTGTCCTTGTTGTTCCCAACCTGCGTTGGCTCCCTTTCCTTGCTGTTGTTCCCAACCGGCGCTGGGGCTTTGTCCTTGTTGTTCCCAACCTGCGTTGGCTCCCTTTCCTTGCTGTTGTTCCCAACCGGCGCTGGGGCTTTGTCCTTGTTGTTCCCAACCTGCGTTGGCTCCCTTTCCTTGCTGTTGTTCCCAACCGGCGCTGGGGCTTTGTCCTTGTTGTTCCCAACCTGCGTTGGCTCCCTTTCCTTGCTGTTGTTCCCAACCGGCGCTGGGGCTTTGTCCTTGTTGTTCCCAACCTGCGTTGGCTCCCTTTCCTTGCTGTTGTTCCCAACCGGCGCTGGGGCTTTGTCCTTGTTGTTCCCAACCTGCGTTGGCTCCCTTTCCTTGCTGTTGTTCCCAACCGGCGCTGGGGCTTTGTCCTTGTTGTTCCCAACCTGCGTTGGCTCCCTTTCCTTGCTGTTGTTCCCAACCGGCGCTGGGGCTTTGTCCTTGTTGTTCCCAACCTGCGTTGGCTCCCTTTCCTTGCTGTTGTTCCCAACCGGCGCTGGGGCTTTGTCCTTGTTGTTCCCAACCTGCGTTGGCTCCCTTTCCTTGCTGTTGTTCCCAACCGGCGCTGGGGCTTTGTCCTTGTTGTTCCCAACCTGCGTTGGCTCCCTTTCCTTGCTGTTGTTCCCAACCGGCGCTGGGGCTTTGTCCTTGTTGTTCCCAACCTGCGTTGGCTCCCTTTCCTTGCTGTTGTTCCCAACCGGCGCTGGGGCTTTGTCCTTGTTGTTCCCAACCTGCGTTGGCTCCCTTTCCTTGCTGTTGTTCCCAACCGGCGCTGGGGCTTTGTCCTTGTTGTTCCCAACCTGCGTTGGCTCCCTTTCCTTGCTGTTGTTCCCAACCGGCGCTGGGGCTTTGTCCTTGTTGTTCCCAACCTGCGTTGGCTCCCTTTCCTTGCTGTTGTTCCCAACCGGCGCTGGGGCTTTGTCCTTGTTGTTCCCAACCTGCGTTGGCTCCCTTTCCTTGCTGTTGTTCCCAACCGGCGCTGGGGCTTTGTCCTTGTTGTTCCCAACCTGCGTTGGCTCCCTTTCCTTGCTGTTGTTCCCAACCGGCGCTGGGGCTTTGTCCTTGTTGTTCCCAACCTGCGTTGGCTCCCTTTCCTTGCTGTTGTTCCCAACCGGCGCTGGGGCTTTGTCCTTGTTGTTCCCAACCTGCGTTGGCTCCCTTTCCTTGCTGTTGTTCCCAACCGGCGCTGGGGCTTTGTCCTTGTTGTTCCCAACCTGCGTTGGCTCCCTTTCCTTGCTGCTGTTCCCAACCGCCGTTGCTAGCCTGCTGTTGCTCCCATCCCTGCTGTTGTTGGCTCTCCCATCCACTACCTCCCACTTGCAACTGCGATTGCACTTCCCATGCTCCTCCTCCTTGCTGCGTGTTCCACCCGTTGTTACCCTTTTCCTGCTGGTCATTCCATCCGCTTCCTTGCGCATTCCACCCTCCGCTTCCTCCTTCATTCTGCTGCGATTTCGACGGCCACTCTTGGACTTGAATGTTCCATCCATTTCCGTTCCCGCTGCCTCCTTGCTTCCATCCAGTGATCTGAGATTCTGCACCACCGCTACTGCCCTGCTGTTCCCAACCGCTCGCTTGCTGCTTTGCCACCCACTCCTTCACTTGCTCCTCCCAGACATCTTTTTCCTTGTTTTGTTGTTGTTGCTGCCATGCCGCTCCCTGACTCTGCCATCCACTACCTTGTTGCGTCCCTGCAGACTTGGCGGAATCCCAACCGCTTCCACTGCTTTCGATGATCTGCTGCTTCTGAATTTCCCAGCCGTTGTTTGCGTTCGCTGCAGGAGCTTTTAATTCCCAGCCTTGGCTGTTGCCAGGAGCTGTTGGCGCCTGCACTGACCAACCCTCATCTGGCTTCTTGGGGTGTTTCTGCTGGATCTGCCAACCGTTGTTATTGGACTTCCAAGCTTGATCTTTGGAGGACCAGCCATTGCTGCTCTCCTGCCAACTTATGGCTCCCACTTTTTCAGATAACCCTCTCTTCTCCGGCTGCTTCTCTTGCGTGGCGGAAGACCACGCCACCGCAACCAGGACTAAAACCTGTTCGCGGATAGAAACTATCGTCAGAAATATTCGCTTCCCTTAAACAGAATGGCGAGTTGTTTATGAGTGCGGCAGAAGTGCTAAATTGATAGGAAAAAAGTGAACTAACACAGTTGAAAATCTTTAGACGACATTGTTTCCCTGCTTGGCTGTAAAGCATTGACCGAAAGAATACGTGAAAATCAAAAGATTAGTGGTCTTCGAGACGCCATTAGGTGGATTAGTTGAGTTAGGTAGATAGAACATCTCACTAAGAATCGGCAGCAATGCCTTATTTGTGAAATATTTCGGTAAGATTCAAGATCACGGTATAGTATGTAGAGAAAACAAAAAATGGTGCTAAGCAACAAAGGTATGGAAATCTCACCACAGCTCTCATTCCAGCAGCTGTATTGGTTCTTCAGAGAGAGTCGACTTATTCAGATGGAAGCTTCGCTTGTGAAGTGACGAGCTAAGGATCCAGTCCGCTTATATAGCACCCCAAAATCCCCACTTCCTCCTCCGACCAAACTTTCGCTGTGTTATCGAGAGATGCTCTTTCTTGCTAATTGCAGATACGCGCGCTGACCGCAACGAACATCATCGGGTCCATCTTCACGCCTCCATAACAACCCTAATTCAACCCCGAAACTTTCTTCCGCCAAATTGTAGGGTAAATTTTAACACCTGCGAACACACCGCCGAAATAACTATTAATAATGGCAATCAATCAGACTGTTATGAATAGATAGCCGTCGTAATTAACAAAACACATTTATATGCTGCAGAATTACCTCACTTCCGGTTTCACTAAGTAATTTATTATGTATATTGCTTCCAAAGTCGAAATCAGACGATTCATATATACGAATGTATGCTCATACGTAGAACCAGTCTATTCCCTTGTTACTAACAAACATCCCTTACATTCTAAGCAACGCGGAGGAATCGTTGTACTGTTTTCATATACTTAGGATTGCCGGATGGGTCTGCAATCCTTTGAAATGATATCTATAAGAAATTCATGCAATGTTGTAATTCATGCATGTTTTTGATCTTCCTTTATTGCATTAAACAATTATTTCAGAAAATTAAAATCAAAAGAGGTCCTACAGAATTCACATAAATTTAGTGCTTTTAACTATCCCTCTCTTGACCACCAATGCGAATCTCAAAGCCGAATTTATTCGATTTTGCAAAACATTGCTATTTACGCGAGGTATTTACGCGAATATGAGATTAATGGTAAGAATGTATTGCTCTTTCAACTTCTCTTTTATTAAGTATTATATAATTACTTACGATACGATTGAAAATAAAAAAAATTAAGGGATTAATTACGTTTAAGTAATGAGTATGTGCACTTAAGTTTAGATATAAATTCACTTGAGAGAGTCGAGGAGTAGTTATACTATTTTTAGCAAGAGAATCGACAATTGATGTAATTTCGCACGAATGGGCTTCCACCAGGAAACGAACCCGGGAACTCCTTCGCCAAAGGCGAACGCGCTACCCACTCAACGCTATTTCGGTAGCTATGTCACTAATATTACTACTAATACTACTAGCTAACTGAACAAAGAACAATTGTTTTCAGTAAATAATCCTATCTTGCACGTTCAATGCAATGCAATTTTACGTAAAAACCAATAAATGGACTGTTAATGCGTGGTTATGAAACATCGATTTTATGTCAGTGCTTACTAATCTTACCTTCACTGCTCAGTGAAGGTAAGATTATATGTAGCGGAAATACGAGGAAAAAATTCTCTGGAAATGTAATATATTTTCGGGATATCCCCGGATGCATTTTGCGTATAAGATCCCGCTTGAAATCCTCCAATCACACGATGCCAGCTTGAGGAGAAGAAATTGATTTTGTGAGTGAGACAGCTTTCAACAGTTAATTCACCAATCAGTATCCTTTCGGGACATATAAAAGTACGAAGGACACATCTTTAGATGGTATTCATTCTTCAGTGACTGAGTTTAAACATGAAGAAATATTGCCTCTTTTTTATGGATTCAAATTAGCTACTCTCCTGTACTTGAGAACCCAATAAATAAATTGACCTTCCTTCCAGTTTAACGAAACCGAAAATGCACTACCAGAAATGCTGAAATAGCTAAAATATAATACATGAATATCTGCCCTTTCCTATGCACAAGATATCAAAGACTCACGAGAGAAATTTTGGAATTAAAAACGCGGAGTTAAAAACTACCTATGCCGCATACAGCAAAGGGAAAATGTTCAATATTCTATGTTTATACGTAAATCATACACACTAATCACTTGCGCTGTTTCCTTTTATGCCAAAGAAGTTGTTTGCATTTTTTTTATTCACATTCATTCATTATATTCTACCCCTGCATTANACATTACTTTGAGACATGTTAATAATAAGAGGGAAATTCCATAATGATTCACGTTCTTATTGTTGATTGTAGATTTCGGCCTCGTACTTTGATTAGAAAATTTTTGTTTTCGATAACCTGTCCCGTTGGACTAAACTACGAGATGATGCGAGGTGTTATTTTCTCTTTTGTACAAATAGGTATACTACATATAATCCGACATCTATTTTCCCCGTTGAGAATCAACGGGCACTTCAGCTAGTGATTCATAAAGCACATACGCATAATAAGCGACCTATGGAAAGTCACTCTCTAATATGCACACTTACAGGTTGTGTCACAATCGCAATCACACACCTTAACCTTCATAAATGAAGATAAACAAAGTGGCATAGCCAATACAAATGAGCGTGTGACACGAAAGAATTTACAAATTACGTCGCCTAACCACTGAGTACCGTCGTGGAATTATTAATGTGGATTTTATTAATTGCAAACTGTGATATTCATCGACTTAGAAGTAGTTAAGTGCCGTATAATGGTGTGATGTAATGGAACCTATCCCTCGAGAACGTGTCGCTAAGAGACAAGAGCAAATCATTTTCCCTTCGCAAACATTTTGGCTTTCGTCAAGACGAGCGCCAAAGAGAACTTCTTCCTTAGCTCGTGGGAATGTGTCTCTATATCTTCGGAGGACTGTTTGCTTTCTCAGAAGAAAACTACTTTCTTTAGCGCCATTCAGATACCAATTCGGAAGGATCTCGAAAAAAAAGGAAATAAGAGGTGTTGGAGATTTATAAAATTATGGTATCTCTTTCTATAGGATTTCTACATTAACGTATTGACACAGGAATTGCCAAGTAACGTGAAAACTAAATAAGACAGTAAGACTTAGGCTACAGAAAGAATGGATTAATGATGTACGATTGGTGATGTATATTTTTGTATATTTACGATAAAATAGAAGGCACGAAGTTGAGTAGAGTAGAGTAGAGTTAAGTGGTGAGTGGAGGGTAAATGAATGTGAAGTGGGAAAATAGTACGTTGCTGTGATATAAAAAGGGTTTATTTACGTTGAATTGTACATATGCGCAGAATAGATAAATGCAAAATGATAAAAATGGTGCGAGGTAATTGTGAATGATTTAAAAGGGAGAGAAAGACAGAGAAATCTGGTAAAACAGGAGGTGCAAGTACAGAGTAACACCGAGAAGATTATTATTATTAACATATTTATATCACTTTAGTAGTAGTAGTATTGTTAAAAGTGCTTCGATAGCTGAGGTCATTTCACACGTAGGCTCCCACCGGGAATCGAACCCATGACCGCTTTCACTGAAGTCGAACGCGTTGCCCACTTGGCTATTCGGGATCCCTTAATTCACTTTTCAGAATGATACATGCAAATAAAGAAAATACAAAACACGTTAAATGAGACATTCCTGAAGAACTTCTTTTTTAGGGGTAGCCATCGTTTGGATAAAAAAGAATAGAATATAATTTAATACAAAGAATGCCAATTTAAGTTAGAGAATATCACTATATGCTCCATGAAAAGAAGCTAAAATGTCGATTAACTCAGAGAAATGTTGTTAAAAAGTTGTTAGAATGTAAACTAACTAACATTCGCTAGTAATGGTAGAATCTCTCTTCAGAATAACACGAGTTAAGCGTAAAAGATGAACAGGAGCGCATCTGGAGTTTCCGCTAGGGGGGGGAGGGTAGAACTTAAAAATGATTACCAATAGTGTAATGAAAGTGTAACACTGAACGATGTAAAGTGAAATTTATCCCTAAATTAATAAAGGGAAGGCCAAGACCGAGCAAATCACCATTCACGAGGAAGTGAAAGGCCTCGTCCCCACTCACATTCAATGCATCTCGTCATAAAAAAGTATTAACATTAAGGAAAGGTTGTAATATTTCTTTTAGAATTACAATCTTGGGAGGGGAGCTGCCGCCCGTTAGTTACGAGTGCGCGCCCGAATGTCAATATTAATATTAAGGTTTGTATTATTATTTCCATACAGTATAATTATTATGCATAATTATTATAAATACAGAAAATTACTTCAATTGAATTTTCATTGAGGGTCAGTATACTTTTGACACGTTAATACTGTTTCGTTAAAGTGTAGATTTTAGTTAATCTACACGCTAATTCATCACATAGATAATCTATCATGTACACAAGAAAACGGGTAAGGATGAGTTTGCGCAAGATGGTGCACACCCAGGAAAAATCCCAAGGAAGAATGGACTGAAAAAAGTCTGAAGGGTTCCCGGTCCCGTCAGACTATTTTCAAAGTCCATTCTTTCTTGGGACTATCATGTACACTTTAACTCGAAAAAATTATTACAATACTGGGAACTAAGATAACTTTAGTTAAAGCCCGTTTCAAGTGTACGTTATAATACCGGAAAACAGTCTTTTACAAACATAGCGTAATGATATTTTAGTTTCAATTAAGTTTAACATATTATGTTAAAAGTACCTGGAATAGGGTCAAAATAACAGAGCATGGTGCCAGCTGTCGATAAAAGTAGGAAAAGTCATCAGCTCTTGCGACAAAATCGCTAAATTGGAAACTATGGGCCCGAGCGACTTTGAAAATAAACGGAATGTATGAAAAGGTATTTGGATGCAGTGAAGGATCGCAAAAAACGGAAATTAATAAAATATTGTGCTCATCCAGAAAGGGAACTGCCCGATAAAAATTGATGTATGCAAGTAAACATTGCGGAGTGAGAAATAAATATAGTCCTCTGGCTGTCGCATTGTAATCCATAAAAAGTAATACACGAAATCTCGATAGCATGTCAAGGTAGAGAAAAATGCAAAACTGATACCCAATTAGTTATTTTTTTAGGAATCAATAATGTTAGTGGTGTGAGCTGTACAGACATACCGAAATGAATATAAATAAAGGGATGCTGGCGCGCGAATCCCCCGCCTGACCATTCGATTGCAATGAAAAAAGCAAGGAAAGTCGGCCTCTTGCTGTTCCTCATTAAAATTAATCCATAACGAGTCTTTCATGCATCGCCTCCCCATGGGTTCTCCTCTTCTGCTTTATTCAATGCATCCGACGCAGATTTCCCAGAGGATACGTCTCCTATCACATTTAGTGACGCACTGCACCGTACACCATCACTGCCCCCCTTACAGATTCACCGTATCAATCGGTCCGGAGCCACCGTTATGCACCGTATACACGGAACAGATTGGAAGAATCAGAGAGCACTTTCTCATTTACGTTTCATTTTCTCAATATGACAAGTTCCGAGCTTCGTACACTTTTAATGGTACTCAATCCCGAAGTTATTAGCACAAATACCTAAGAATTCAATAGTAGTGAGTTGAATGAGAGTTTTACTATTGAGATTATAGATAAAACCGGTTAATGCTGTACATGATAAGGTCGTTGAACCGGTACTACTCACTTACCTCAAAGAATTAAGATAAGGATAGATACTTGATCTATTCGTATCTAAACAAAAATACTACTCAGCCAGCTTTCGGCGTGAAACTGCAGGTCTAAGCATCAAGCGTTTAAAATATTTCTTTAGCTTACCGTTCACGGAAATATTGAATCCTTGAAACGACTTGTCCTCGAATATATTTCCCTTATTTTCATTCATTGTCGAATCAGCCGACGTAGCAGTGGGAGTAACGTCTCTCGCAAATGTACTTTCTCTGAATTCATCAAGCAATCACAGCAGAGCTTCTAAACTTCTTTCTTTCGGGGATTCCCAACCTGTGTCTGAGAGCCTCTTTGGTACACTTCCTTTCTTATCGTAGCATTTTTAACAAATCGTCCGGCACTGAACTTTCTAGAGTTCCCAAAAATACGTTTCATCCACTGGATCACATATACTCCCCACAAATTCCAGATGGGAGTGCCTCCGGATAACACGTGGATAACACGTTTGACGTCGGTTCCAGGTTCGATTCCCGGTGCAGACTCACGTGCGACATTGCCTTAGCTGTCGAAGGACTTTTAAAATCAATACTATTACTACTCCAGATGGGATGGTGAAATATCAACGTTTTCCAACATTATTATTGCATTTAAGCACAAAGCACTTAATCAATCGCAGCGTTTTAGCCGCTTTAGCAGATCTTGCGGATACATCTATTCCAGTTTAAGCTACTCGTGAAAGTTATGTCGATTTACTCTAATGACCCATCTACATTTGTACATTCCACTTATATTGTACGGGTAATTCTGACGCATTTTCTTTTCGAAGAAATGAAGTATGGTTAATTTACTCTCATTAAGATCTACTCCCTATACTTTGGACTGCCTTTGTACATGAGCTAAATCTTATGATAGAGAAATACGGTTTTCATCGTTTGATATTTCTTTGAAAGAATGTTCTACAAGGATTGTACAACAAACGTTACATAAACCATATGCTGTCAGGCGGAACTCGCTCTAAAAAGGCTAACGGGAAGTTCTGGATAACCGATTTCTGGGAATCTGTCTACGCGCATTTCGGAAACAATGCCTCCTACAATGTAAAAATGGTGGAACCCTTGATAATGGAGACATTAAAAATAACCTAGATGAATTTTATTTATTTTATTTAATGGAGACATTGTTCCCGAAATGCACATAATTGTGGATCCCTTGAGAGTAAAGACATTGATTCCAAAACGCGTTTACGCAGATCCCCAGAAACCGGTAATCTGTAGTTTCCCGTTAGCTTCTAAACGCGAGTTCCGCCTGACGACATACGGAGTGCTTTTAAATCCTTTAATTCATTAACAGCCACGTTTCAACTTTTTTTCATTAGTATAGTTCCAAAAATATTCGTTGTGACGAAAAGACGACGGCAAATCGTCCCACTCCCATTTCTGCTAGCAATAAAACAAGGTAAGTAGAATATTATGTTACAGTTAGCAAATATAATCCCGAGCGACACGAGAGAAATGGCTCAAGACTAGCTTTGGACGCTGTAGTCTATGAGTGAAGACGGATGCTTTCCCCGGCGGCGGATCTTCGGCAGACCCAAAATGGCGCTCTCTTGAAAATTACTCATCCGATTCCCACATGATCCCTCTGCGGACCCTCTCAGATAAATCACCGCTCCTTTAAGAGATCTAAAGAAGGACTCCGTAGTGAAAGGGAAGAGAGTTGAAAAGAAATATTTCAAGGGCGCTCTTCAAATCATATGGGCTAAACGGTCGACTTGGGCAACTTAACACATCCGAAATCGTAACTCATATCGGAGTGAGTATAAAGCGCCTTCTGGCGTCACACAAGGCACCACCCTCGTACGGCAACACCAAATTGAAGGTGTAGTTGCCAATATTGTTGAAATGAAGTTCACTACTCATGAAAGCGATATAAATGTCGGCAGGGATTACAAATAACATAGATTGAATAGTACACAAGCGAAATTGCACGGAGATTCCCAAAAGATAAATGGTGATTATCTTGAATCATAGGTGCATCATACGGAGACGAGGAGACTTATCTAACGCCGTGAGTTCTCCAAATGTGATGTCTACTTATGTGCCCTGCAAGCCGCCTTTCGGCGTGTGGCAGTGAGTGCATGCACAATCATTCTACTTCCCTACTCGTCTACTTTCGTGTATCGTTCGAAGAAAAAAATGGATGCTTGAATCGAATCATTCTAGGATCTATTTCCCTGATCTTCCTCGCAGCACCAGAACGGCCTACGTAACATGGTGGACGCATTATATCGGCTATTTGCGAACCTACTGTCTCTGAATTTATTAAGTAAATTAATCCTCTGTTTAAACTTTCAAACTTCTAAATATTCCCATCCTTTGTCCTGAAGCATCTGAGTAACGCTCACAGATTTATCGCAGCAACTCTTCACAACACGCATTGCCTTTCGCTGAACCTATTCCCGAATACAACACTTACCTGCAGCAACACTTAGCCCCCGGAGGCACTTAAGTAGGCATGGACTCCCACGCCACTGTATTTAGCTTTTCGGCATCGGATTCATTAATTCTTAATTCAGATAACTATTGGTGTCCATTAGGACACAAGATGAACACCGATACATGTCGGCCCTCACCAAAAATAGAACCCGGGGCCGCTTTCACCAAATTCGAACGCGCCACCCGCATGGCTGTCATTGGGCCAATGGCAGGAAACGCAACACCTGTTCAATCAAATCCCTGAGTTGTATGTGGGCAGGAGATGCAGCGAGAAAAAATGAAATCCGTTGGCTGTCAGCAGTTCTCGATTGGGCAACAAGAGATGTGAAGAGGCCGAGGAAAAGACCGAGTGTCATGTCACGAATCTATCATTAAATATAACGACCAATGTTTTTCAAGAAAATTGTGGTTTCAAATACATATTCAAAATAAAATGAATTCCAAAGCATCCAATTCATTTCGAAATGTCAAGATCAGTCTCCTCCAATTCTGGCTATCCGTTTCGCGATTGACCGATTCTACCGCAACTCACCGCTTTCAGTTCTATAGAGACAAGTATTCATCTATTCCTTTATTGAAAAGCATCATAAGATTGAGTTAATTAAATCATTTAATTTCCACCAGGAAATCAAAATTTCAAATTATGCCAAAACAACTGTTTATTAAATACAGGTAAAATAAGAACCTAATTTATATGCTATATAAATACAAAATGATAATATTTATATTGATTAAAATCACACCGTAAAGGCTCTTTCTCTTAACACGAGATTTTATGAGAATGTTTTTTCTGCGGACGATAAAACATTTTTCGTATTGCCCGTTGTTCCGTTCTGACCGTTTTGATTCAAACGAATTAATAACTTCTAGGTCCGGTACTATAATGTATACTCCAAATGAACTTTAACAAATCTTCACTTTAGGGCATTGTGTTGTAACGTTTTCTTTTTAGAGTTGAAATGAAGATTATAGTTAATGGAGTCGATGTTGGAAAGTCGTCAACAAGGAGAGAGAATCTTCGTATTTTTCCACGGGATATTTCTCTACGACGGGTTTAATCAGCCTACTTGTATCTTCAGGTGACCTTCAGGTGACTTAAGTTAACCTCAAGGTGACTTCAGGTGACCTCTTCAAGATCTGAAGATGAAAGCTCGCTTGTAAAACCGGTCGTTGATTAAAAATCTCGTGGGATAAATTCGAAAGTTCTCTCTTGTTGTTTACATTAATCTCTAATGTTTGTGATTATCATTGCACTCTAAACGAACAGTAGTAAACCGGGCCCCTAATGCGATCAATACCTAAAGTCCCTATTAAATATGCATTATAGTCTCAGCAGAAAAAATCATAAGAGACGCAACGAACCGATGCCGAATATCCTGTTAATCGATATTTCATTATATCCGTTTCCTAGTTAACAGAGTTCCTTTGTATACTGAAAAGAACTTATGAAAAACTCAGTGAAAGATACGTATAAGGTGTTAGAGTCGATTTTCATGAGTAATCGAGGTAAATAAGATGCTTTACACAGAGAGTGAAGGCGCAATTTGTGTTTCGTTTTGTAATTTCCTAGAGTTATCTCCTTTATTCAGTACTAAACCCCATGCCAACCCTAGGAGTGCCTAATAAACCTCAGGAGATTCGACGCCGGGACCCCTGTCAACCTTCCAATCCCATTGCTCGGTTGGCTGTCGGATCCTTTAAGCATTTGGAATTGTCCTCTGAAGCATAAGCATCTGCCCGACAGCTGACATCCCTCGGTCTATTTGCAACGTTCGCCCCATCCTACCCTTTAACCTTTTCCTCTACCACACGGAGATTTTTTCTTCTGTGAAAAAAAATGCGGAATTTTTCGCAATAATCCTTATATATAGCCATTTATATACTCTAATCATAGTTGAAGTTGAAGATACACAAGATTTACCTAAATCCGTCGTCATTTAAGTTATTTCAGTTATCAGAAATCGATTTAATATTCATAGATGAGGTTCGAGAAAAGGTAATTGCTATGCGAGCTTGCGCTTTGAGACGGTAAAAAAATCGACGTTACTTGGATTCAAACCCGGGTCTTCCACATTCCGAGAGGATGTTTTAGTAATTAGAATATGTGTAGCAGGACGTAAGAATATATTCGATGAGGTATTTTGTAAACTGGTACCGGTTGCTAGATAAAAAAGCGATTTTATTGATAGTGACACCGTAGCTTTAAAATATTGATGAAAATCAGTCAAAAATTCCGAAAAAAAGATCCGAATCTATATATGTACCGTGCGAACGGCCTCTCGGCGTGGGCAGGTGCTGCATGCACCTTGACTCTACTTCCCAAATCGATTACTTTCGCGTAAAAAATGAATTCTTGAAACGACTCGTATTTCTCTGATTTTCTCCCGGTACNGCTTTGTCCTTGTTGTTCCCAACCTGCGTTGCCTCCCTTTCCTTGCTGCTGTTCCCAACCGCCGTTGCTAGCCTGCTGTTGCTCCCATCCCTGCTGTTGTTGGCTCTCCCATCCACTACCTCCCACTTGCAACTGCGATTGCACTTCCCATGCTCCTCCTCCTTGCTGCGTGTTCCACCCGTTGTTACCCTTTTCCTGCTGGTCATTCCATCCGCTTCCTTGCGCATTCCACCCTCCGCTTCCTCCTTCATTCTGCTGCGATTTCGACGGCCACTCTTGGACTTGAATGTTCCATCCATTTCCGTTCCCGCTGCCTCCTTGCTTCCATCCAGTGATCTGAGATTCTGCACCACCGCTACTGCCCTGCTGTTCCCAACCGCTCGCTTGCTGCTTTGCCACCCACTCCTTCACTTGCTCCTCCCAGACATCTTTTTCCTTGTTTTGTTGTTGTTGCTGCCATGCCGCTCCCTGACTCTGCCATCCACTACCTTGTTGCGTCCCTGCAGACTTGGCGGAATCCCAACCGCTTCCACTGCTTTCGATGATCTGCTGCTTCTGAATTTCCCAGCCGTTGTTTGCGTTCGCTGCAGGAGCTTTTAATTCCCAGCCTTGGCTGTTGCCAGGAGCTGTTGGCGCCTGCACTGACCAACCCTCATCTGGCTTCTTGGGGTGTTTCTGCTGGATCTGCCAACCGTTGTTATTGGACTTCCAAGCTTGATCTTTGGAGGACCAGCCATTGCTGCTCTCCTGCCAACTTATGGCTCCCACTTTTTCAGATAACCCTCTCTTCTCCGGCTGCTTCTCTTGCGTGGCGGAAGACCACGCCACCGCAACCAGGACTAAAACCTGTTCGCGGATAGAAACTATCGTCAGAAATATTCGCTTCCCTTAAACAGAATGGCGAGTTGTTTATGAGTGCGGCAGAAGTGCTAAATTGATAGGAAAAAAGTGAACTAACACAGTTGAAAATCTTTAGACGACATTGTTTCCCTGCTTGGCTGTAAAGCATTGACCGAAAGAATACGTGAAAATCAAAAGATTAGTGGTCTTCGAGACGCCATTAGGTGGATTAGTTGAGTTAGGTAGATAGAACATCTCACTAAGAATCGGCAGCAATGCCTTATTTGTGAAATATTTCGGTAAGATTCAAGATCACGGTATAGTATGTAGAGAAAACAAAAAATGGTGCTAAGCAACAAAGGTATGGAAATCTCACCACAGCTCTCATTCCAGCAGCTGTATTGGTTCTTCAGAGAGAGTCGACTTATTCAGATGGAAGCTTCGCTTGTGAAGTGACGAGCTAAGGATCCAGTCCGCTTATATAGCACCCCAAAATCCCCACTTCCTCCTCCGACCAAACTTTCGCTGTGTTATCGAGAGATGCTCTTTCTTGCTAATTGCAGATACGCGCGCTGACCGCAACGAACATCATCGGGTCCATCTTCACGCCTCCATAACAACCCTAATTCAACCCCGAAACTTTCTTCCGCCAAATTGTAGGGTAAATTTTAACACCTGCGAACACACCGCCGAAATAACTATTAATAATGGCAATCAATCAGACTGTTATGAATAGATAGCCGTCGTAATTAACAAAACACATTTATATGCTGCAGAATTACCTCACTTCCGGTTTCACTAAGTAATTTATTATGTATATTGCTTCCAAAGTCGAAATCAGACGATTCATATATACGAATGTATGCTCATACGTAGAACCAATCTATTCCCTTGTTACTAACAAACATCCCTTACATTCTAAGCAACGCGGAGGAATCGTTGTACTGTTTTCATATACTTAGGATTGCCGGATGGGACTGCAATCCTTTGAAATTATATCTATAAGAAATTCATGCAATGTTGTAATGCATGCATGTTTTTGATCTTCCTTTATTGCATTAAACACTTATTTCAGAAAATTAAAATAAAAAGAGGTCCTACAGAATTCACAGAAATGTAGTGCTTTTAATTATCCCTCTCTTGACCACCAATGCGAATCTCAAAGCCGAATTTATTCGATTTTGCAAAACATTGCTAGAGGTATTTACGCGAATATGAGATTAATGGTACGATTGTATTGCTCTTTCGACTTCTCTTTTATTAAGTATTATAGAATTACTTACGATACGATTAAAAATAAAAAAAATAAGGGATTAATTACGTTTAAGTTATGAGTATGTGCACTTAAGTTTAGATCACATAGATCATAGATTATAAATTCACTTGAGAGAGTCGAGGAGTAATTATACTATTTTTAACAAGAGAATCGACAATTGATGTAACTTCGCACGAATGGGCTTCCACCAGGAAACGAACCCGGGAACTCCTTCGCCAAAGGCGAACGCGCTACCCACTTAACGCTATTTCGGTAGCTACGTCACTAATATTACTACTAATACTACTAGCTAACTGAACAAAGAACAATTGTTTTCAGTAAATAATCCTATCTTGCACGTTCAATGCAATGCAATTTTACGTAAAAACCAATAAATGGACTGTTAATGCGTGGTTATGAAACATCGATTTTATGTCAGTGCTTACTAATCTTACCTTCACTGCTCAGTGAAGGTAAGATTATATGTAGCGGAAATACGAGGAAAAAATTCTCTGGAAATGTAATATATTTTCGGGATATCCCCGGATGCATTTTGCGTATAAGATCCCGCTTGAAATCCTCCAATCACACGATGCCAGCTTGAGGAGAAGAAATTGATTTTGTGAGTGAGACAGCTTTCAACAGTTAATTCACCAATCAGTATCCTTTCGGGACATATAAAAGTACGAAGGACACATCTTTAGATGGTATTCATTCTTCAGTGACTGAGTTTAAACATGAAGAAATATTGCCTCTTTTTTATGGATTCAAATTAGCTACTCTCCTGTACTTGAGAACCCAATAAATAAATTGACCTTCCTTCCAGTTTAACGAAACCGAAAATGCACTACCAGAAATGCTGAAATAGCTAAAATATAATACATGAATATCTGCCCTTTCCTATGCACAAGATATCAAAGACTCACGAGAGAAATTTTGGAATTAAAAACGCGGAGTTAAAAACTACCTATGCCGCATACAGCAAAGGGAAAATGTTCAATATTCTATGTTTATACGTAAATCATACACACTAATCACTTGCGCTGTTTCCTTTTATGCCAAAGAAGTTGTTTGCATTTTTTTTATTCACATTCATTCATTATATTCTACCCCTGCATTAATTTTCCATTATATCTTCTCATACGTTCCCTTTCATTTTCAAAGCTGCGTACATACGTCCACTTCAGTACCTCATTTATAATATTCAGCCAGTAATTTTTTCTCCCTTCTTTCTCTTCCTTTATAACCACTCTCATTCTCATTGTGGGCGCTATTATCAAGACCTATTTCTGCTACAGAACCACCACCAGGTCTTCTCTTTCATAAATTGTTCACCAACGCTCTGTTTTGTCCTCATTCATCCAGTAATTGCTGACTTCTTATCTGCTCTTCAATTCTTACCATTCTCCCCGTATGATCCATTCTAAATGGACTCAGTTTTCGTTCTATTTTAACCTAACTTTCGCCACCAGTTATAAGACTGTTACCCTGCTCCAAAATTTTTTTCTTCTTCCTCCTAAGAATACTTCGCTTCGGGATGATATTTTCTTTGTTCGGTTCTTTTGTGCTTTAACAATTCTTCAGCTTTTATTAACTTCTATTCCATGTCCATGCGCTTGATCGAGCGGCAGGAAGAAGGGCGAACAGGAAGGAAATAATTCGAGAAAGTTCACACGGTGTAGAAAAATCATCAGTGGTGATTCACCAATTTATTTTTATCTGATTCCTCATTTAGGGTGCCAAAATAAATGGAAATTGAAGCGATAATTATCGAAGAATATCAAAATAGTTCTCGTCTAGATCTGAGAAAAGTAAATTTAGCGGTCAATCTTGAAATTAGCCAAGGTAATTGTCTCGAGCAGACGAACCGGCAAAGATTCTGCGGAGAACTAAAATTCGAAATGCCAAATTGTGGATTTTAGTCAAAGAATGAAGTCGTACCTACGGCGATGCTCGTAGATACATCAGAAGAAATTTAATTTGCGAATTATATCGCATCCTTGACTAGTGCATGCGCTAAATTAACGGAGAATATTCTGGAAATGTCGGATTCATAGTATTCTTCGAAATCCTAAATCAGGTATGAAATACTTTATTTCTCCATAAAATATGCATTTGTCTATGACATACAGCACGGAAATGCCTATTTAAAGTGATATTGTAGCAAGCACAAAACAGCAGCAAGGAATAGAATAATTAAAAACAATAACGAACAAAAGAATTTTTTTAATTATTAGGGGTAGCAATCGCAATGATCTGTCGCGGGTTAACCTTAATTCTATAAATGTCCCTTTAGATAAGGAAAATAATCAACGGAAGGAGGAATGGACTTCAGCAAATATGGAAGGCGAAAGAAAAGGGAACGCTTGATAAGAGATTCTAGGCTTGGTTGTGTGTAGTAGAGATGTCAAACGGGCAGATCTGATAGGAACACGATAATTGAGGAGGGAAGTTAATGGAGGACAGTCAGAAAGGGAATAAATTTAACGAAATTGAGGGAAGATATGTTTCAACGATATGAATCACCACTTCCAAATACCAATAGACAGGACCGAAATTTACAATAAATCTTTCCATGACTCCGCATGTCGGTTATGGAACACACTTCCATCACATATCCAAAATTCTCACTCATTACCTATATTTAAGTACCGTTTAAGCTCCTCCCTCTAAATCAAATATATACTGACAATGACAAACTTTAATTAAACCTTTCTTAACGTTGAACATTCCCT
>KZ308244.1:1496894-1637710 GCA_000376725.2 Ladona fulva
GATATTGTGGATGGGTGGTAATTCATTTATGTTTTTATTCATTGACACTGTATTATATATGAATCTATTTTTGTATTGTGTTCATAGTACTGGATACATTGTAAATATCTTAATGATGTAATTTAATTATAGTAGTTGATGTAATGTGTTGATATTGTGGATGGGTGGTAATTCATTTATGTTTTTATTCATTGACACTGTATTATATATGAATCTATTTTTGTATTGTGTTCATAGTATATAGTGGGCTTATATTGTGAAGCAGTTGTAATGTATAAAGTTGTACTTTATAGTAGTTGATGTAATGTGTTGATATTGTGGATGGGTGGTAATTCATTTATGTTTTTATTCATTGACACTGTGTTATATATGAATTTATTTTTGTATTGTGTTCATAGTATATAGTGGGCTCATATTGTGAAGCAGTTGTAATGTATAAAGTTGTACATTATGAACGTCGCCACCAGACACAAGTTTATCTGCGACGGCTTTGTATATAATAATAATAACACTCAGTTAGGTTAAATTTATTAATATAGTTATGATACCGAATCCCTCTTCTGTTATTTTCCTCTATTTTCAGGTCATAGAAATATTTTCTAAGTTTAAAATTTAGCTATTACAATCAGTAGATTTAGCAAGTATTTCACATCCCCTTCTTATGGCAAAAAGACCAGCTGTGGTCATTTTGCCCGTAATCCCCCACCGGTAATCGAACCCGGGACCGCTTTCATCGAAGTTGAACGCGTTGCCCACTTGGCTATCCGAGAGCCCCGCGCCATGTTGCGATGATTTTCAGGAACAAGTGGTTGTCAATAGAGATGACGAATGTCAGTACCACTTTTGATCTGAAGCTGCATCGTTAGCGAAACGTCGTCATTTGTATTGACGACCACGGCGTATTTCTGAAAATCAGTATCAGATGGTATATTCATGCAGTCAAAGCCTACATACCCGATTATTACTTTTGCTTGCGACGGCAGAGTAAGTGGTAAAATATTTAATTTAATGAAATTCCACGAAACACGAAAGTGTTACCCACATAACTATAGTGAGACCTAAATCATTGAAATAAGAGTGTGATAAATAAGGCTTAATCACTAAAATCGATATTTACTTCTGTTCGGTTCTTTCCGTAAAGTATGTGAGAATGTAATGGTGTAGATAAGGTATGCTTCAAATTTATACACACCTTACTATATGTATACCAAAACTCAGGATTGACGGCAAATAAATGCCCTGGTTTAACGCATACGTCTATGACATATCAAAGGGACATCAAAAGTATTTATTCCTTAAGATTCGAAACTACCGAGCATGTAAAATCCATGAAAGGATTGGAATGTTCGTTCCTTTTATTCTTTGGAATCCTATTCCTTCTTCCCGTAACGATGCCAACTATATTCAGAACAGTACATTGGCAACGCTCGAAAATTCAAAAGGATTCGGCGAGTAAAAGAAGAAAATGAAAGCTTTCCGTTCTTTTTTTAAGTTGGGAAGAGAGAGAGCAACGATCATCCACGAAAGAGAGGGGACACATTAAAAAAAGGAGATGAAAGGGAAAGTAATGAAAAAAGAGATGGAATCGATTTAATGGAGGCGTATCTGCGTTTCCAGTGTTAATTAAACTCGGGCGTGGGAATATCGCTTCGAAAAAATCCCAAAAAACAACCGCAAACAGCAATTTTCGCGAGAGTGAATAAATTTGGCGAATGAAAACAATTGAATAAATCCGCGACGAATAGCCCCTGGAGATCGCAGTACAGGGAGGAAATTTATCGGTCGAACTTTAGCATTTGATATTAATACACTTTTCGTTATCTCCCCGTTTTTTCCCACACACCCGCAAACGAGGAGAGTGTAAACACCGCTTCCGGTAAAGTAAACATTAATTTTAATCGCGCATTTTCCGTCAAAATAACAGCCTTTTCATTAGATGCAAGAAATATATAAACGCTCTCGAAAAATAATTAATTTTACTTGCGATGAAGAAAGTGTTTCGTTGTTTCGAACTAATGTGTGTGTTTTTCCACGTGTACGTGTCTGTGTGTGTATATAAATAAAATATTTGTATGTATGCATGTGTGTGATTTAGTATATATGTAAATACATGTACATGTGCATACATGTATATGTGTACACATATAGTAGTAGTGGGCAAGACCCCTGGTTGACAGCAATAGTAAGGTTCCAATACATGGCAAAATCGTCCAAACTTTTAAGCCAGCTTGGTTGAGCCATGTTAGAAAGAAATTAGATAACGGAAAGTGTTTGAGTGAAAATCACACGTTTCAGTTTCACTAAAAAGTGGTACTAAATGATGTGACAAAATGATCCTCAAAACCTTCTTCCTGCTGTAATTTGTCCGTGTACTTTTTACTTATTTTCATTAATTTCGTCATTTTTCAGAATATCTTGATTTTTCAGTATGTATTTCTTTCTTTCCTTGTTTTTCTTATTCCTTTGCTTTATTATATTGATTATTTCCGGTAATTCAAGTTCAAAATCTGTTCTCGTCTATTTTTGGCATGAGTGTGAATATATACTGTTAATTTTTCAGGCTTTGAGACACATTCCTTTCTCTTATTTGCACTACCCCTATCAATTTTAGTATCTGTGGGATTGCTGGTTTCTCACGCCCCCTTCTCGTGGATGTTTTCCTTCCAAGTTTTTATTTCTTCCTAGGTTCAGACAAGTTTATTTCGATTGACATAATATAACCTCCTTTACATTGCTTTTTAACTTGTTTCACTCCGAAAGACTCTTTCCTTTAATCTTTAATGGCATATAGTTAAATGTAAGGAGAGACTAACTAGTCTCAATCTCCTCCCGAAATAAAGTCGAATAACTATTACTGTATTCGGAGGTCAGTTTGCGGAGTGAGAATAAAATGTTACAGACGAGTATAACTTTGCACTTGTAAGAGAACGAATAATTTGATCAAACTTCGTGGAGAGGAAACTGTTTGAGCACAGAGTGAATCTTTCTCTCAAGATGACTTCAAGGAGCACTTTGAGTAACTTTGGAACTTACTATATCACCAACTATGCACATTGTCGCAACTTCCGCTTGAGGAATCCTCACTTTATTCACTTTTATAGGCGGATGAGATTGCGACTCCAAACTTTCTCCTACGTTCTGGGAGGTCATCCCTCTTCCGTGGACCGCAAAAATTGATACTGTCCTCTTTTACACATTCCTCTCTCCGTTTTTAAAACACGAGCGTAGTAATAAAAACGTCTCTTGTGTTTCAAAAACACGCAACTAGGGATTACTAAGCAGTTTCCGGGATTTCATTTTCTAGGGATCCAGTTCCTGGAATTTCTCGGAGTGCCGAAGCATTTTTCTTGGAAAACTCTTGTCTGAATGACGTAATAAACTCACAAGTGTCAACGGAATATACTTTCTACTTTGGAAAATTTGGGCATAAGAGACAGAAATTACATTACTGCGGATGGTAGTAGAGAGTAATCGCTATTCAAAAACAAGATATAAAACACTTCCGTACATTTCGTATGCAATATTCATCTTTCTCTCGTTCCATTCGTTGATTCATAATTTATATCCGAGCTTCGCTGTTTTCTAGCTGAGATTGCTCCCTTTATCAGCACGGAAACGCAATATGGAGTTCCATGTAATAATTTACATTGATACGCAAAATATTGACGTGAAGGATTATGGATCCAATGCTAGGAATCTGAGTCTTTTTCATATCAAGGAGTCGCAGCAACTATTTTTTATGCGATAAATATTTTTATTTTCCTCCAATAAAATCAACTAAACCGATAAGCGTCTACAAGTTGACATGAGAAACGTACAAGCTAAAATTTAAAACATGTTTAAATAAAAAAATACTTATGTTATTAAGTAAAAAACGTGGGTAAATTATTGTACATCCCCGTCTTAATAATATTATAAGTACCTACTATTCTTCCTATTGATAGTAACAGGGCTTAATTTATACTCATTAGTAACTTCATTAAAATAAAAACTATAACGTATATGTATTATAATTTTTATTAATATCGATTATGGTAGAATTTAAAGCTAAAAATATAAGGAAAATGTCTAAAAGAAAGTTCGAAGAAATTTTACGGAATATCATGCAAAGATTGAGGGTGGAATTAAAATATTAACTTCTTTTGCACGTACATTTTGATGAAGCTTCGCTCGTTTCCCAAAATCTAACCTTCTCCTCTCCTGCTGTGATGAATATTTTAATGTTTAATCGCTTCCTTGAGCGCTAATTTGATACGTATCACACAGGCGAAAAACTTGAGAAACATTTGTACAAGGTCGTAAGTTTGACTCTGCGATTATTTTTATAATAACGGAGAGTACTAGAATAACAATAAATAATTCCAATATCTTCACCATTGCCTTTTAGCGAGCCTTAATTCCAATATATTCTTAAATCACCTTGTTCGCCTAGGCAACGAGTTGTTTAAAATCACAAAACTTTCATATATTTTATCAAACGTCTCCCTATTTCGATTCATAAACGATATTTCACCACAAGAATGATAACCTTCACCCCGTTTCCCTTATTTGGTGCTCGTATCGGTTTTGTAGGACCAATATTTCTTATTTAGCTATGTAATCTAAACTAAGCCTGCGTATGATGAGAAAAAACTTTACTCGCAATTCTCAAAGTTTTTGAAGCCCTTAAGAGTCAATCCGAGGGTACTTTTGGAAAGTAACAGTGATTTTTAATAGTAAATTAGAGAAGGAACTGGTAAATGCAGTAAATTATTTTTTTAATTAGTTCCTCGGGGCATTTCTTAAGTGAGTTACTGACATCGGATACTTAAATGTATACACGAGGGTGATTATTGGAGTAGACACATCAGAGGTATCTCCTGCGTATTTTCTGCAGGAAAGCAATTTTCCTTTCGTTTCGGAGCCCGTTATCACCTCGATGTACTCACCTATGGCCCTAAATGATGCAAAGACGTGCAGGCGCAACGAATCCGGAGCTGATAGTGCACTGAGAAAGGGAAAATGGGGTATAATATCGGCAATGAGAACTGCCTTTTCTCGGAGGAGTGGCAAACGATGGGAGCGTGGTTATGAGGGGAAACCCAAGGCGTCTGTAAGATGATGATGATGATGATGATATCACAGACGGTGTGAATTAGACCTCGGATATGGCAAAGGCCGTTCTGGAAAATTTCTACCGAGTCGTAATTACAAAGAGACACGGAAGAGACAACAATAGGAT
This sequence comes from Ladona fulva, assembly GCA_000376725.2. Classification (NCBI taxonomy): domain Eukaryota; kingdom Metazoa; phylum Arthropoda; class Insecta; order Odonata; family Libellulidae; genus Ladona; species Ladona fulva. The sequence continues at coordinate 1,502,116 of KZ308244.1, forward strand.
AAACATTATAATGATTGGTAATTCAATCTATCATCATCAAACACAACATCGATTATCATCCTAGGAACTTAAGTTATTACGAAGATTTATAATTATAATGACAGATATGCATTTGGATTATTTTTAACTTCGGTACCTCATGCTTAGTGTACTGGGGTATGTACCTTGGTTAACGACGGACTTAGTTACGAGTTTATTGATGAAAAATTGCCACGGGTAACGACACAGTCTTTGGCTTACGAAGCCTTGTGATAATAGACAATTAAAAGCTTCTTTTATGATTATTCATTTTCTTAATGATGATTTTTTGTTGCGAATATAATTGCATAAATTATTTGTACCATTCTTTAATGAAACTTAATTCGTTTTATCTGCATATTTGACATGTAGTACAATTATCGAAAATCGATCCTTGGATAACGACAGTTTTGGTTAACGACGAATATCTTGGAGGGAAATACCATTGTTAACCAAGGTACCACTGCATAAGAAAAACAATGGTTATATTATAATAAAAAGTAAATCAAATCTAAGGTTAAACATGAATGAAAAATATCGACATGACTGGGTCTCAAACCCAAATCGCTACTCTGGGTAGGTAATAGAGAAAGTGAAAGACCTGTGTTCGAGTCCCTGTCGTGTCGACAATGTTAACTTCTGTTTACCGTTGATCTTAAGGTGCATGACACAGTATGAAAAGTGTATTACCATCCCTAATCGTCGCTTACAAGGATTGCCTCCGGGCCCTCTTTTGTAGAGATTCGGCGCTGTTATTAACCTATGATGATCGTGAAGAAACGGTGACCTTGCACAATAAGCTATACTCAGGGGAAAAAGTCATTAAAAATGGGTATAAAAAAGGTCTGAAAGGACTTGGAGGCGAACCAAGGCCAGATCCACCATTTCCAGAGCGACTGCTCTAACCATTGATCAGATTCGCAGAACAACTAGCAGAGCCTGTGCTGGTTGCCTCAGAGAGGACGGATTGCTGTGGACGACTCCACCAACAATGAATCGGGAGAACTACTCGCAACTACCTTCAAATCCGCCCAAATACTGAATGATTAAGGCTTATGCAAGATTACTCAATGGAAATGCGAAAGCAAAAATCAGTGCAGGAATCTTCGAAAGGGTGCAACACATCAATACAGGTAAGAAACAAAGGTTTAAATGCCGAAAAAGTGTGAAAATGGAAAGGTAGATGAACATAAAGTAAGAGACATGATTGGATTTGGATGGAGGAATGCAGGGGCATTGGGAAGCGGTGAAGATCACCGCTTAAGAAAACTTCTGATGGCTATCGCAGAAGCATTCTTTTCTACTTAAAGGATGTAACTTTTTATGATTTTGTCATCCTTATAAGTTCATTATAAACTTAGAAAAGGGTGGGTTGAAATGCAGAAGTTCAAGGTTTGATTTACAGATAAGCTGGTTCTTCTTAATTCACGAAGGAAGGCATCGTTTCGTGGAAATCCATCACAACCAGAAAGTGAGACAGAAGGTGCTTTTTTCCAGTTTTCTCCTCCCACCCACACCTTCCCCTCGATCCTCTCCTCTTTCCTCCGTTTCTCTGCCTAAATATGCTTTTGTAACATTAACTATCGCCTGATGATGGCGATTATTCGCTGAAACCAGTCGTGTGCTAATAATACTACGAAAAAAAGGATTATTCTGTCTCAAACGTTGTGCAGTAGTGTTTCTGCTAGAGTGCCGTTACTTCTTGTACCTAAAGTATTAAAAAATGGGTGTGAGGGTTTATTTAAATCAATAAACAAATAAAATATTTATCACCGAAATCGTCAAAAAGCTAATGGAGCCACGAGAGAATTAAAAGGGGAGCCTTAAAATTTCAACTGCCAAACTCGTTTCAAAAGTCTCATTTTTCACGAGTTAAATTCCTCAGTTTATAACTCGTACGCATTAGACGCACGATTGATTTCGCTTTGTGGTTGATAATGAAGCGGCTAATTGTGAATGAGGGTCGGCCTAATGGATACGTGTGCGTCAGCAGTTTCAAAAACTTTCGGAATCAATACAGGGAGAGGCGCAGATCAAGATACAGGCCTAAGACGCATGGTCCAGCGAAATATCTCCTTCATTAGTATTAAATCCGGGCCGGCACAGTGGTAATTGCCACTCCAAGCGATTATTGGCCGGTAGCCCTTCCAAATTCATTGTTTTTATGGGAACTTTCGCCAACGTTACATTTTCTCTGAACTGAAGGACACCATCAATTTTTTTCAGCGGATTTCGCTTTCATTTTAAACATAGCTACTCTTCCGGAACGATGAAGAAAAAAAACAATGCAGACGCTGCGCTATAAACATGGATACTGCAATAATACAACAAAGCAGACGTGTTGCTATAAACAGAGGGACAGTAAACAATAGAGTGATGCACAAGTGCTGTTAGAAACAGGATTCCGCAGGTGTTATGGATTGTTATAAAACGAGCGAGTTTAGAAAGGGTCCCAAATTTCATTTCTGGAACTATTATTTAAATCGCATCGTCATCAGCTCTACATTTTAGCAAAAAAAAAGCAAAACACCTCGCAGTTAAAGATGGATTCCTGTGAGCGAGGCACTGAAATAAGCTATGAGCAAAACTCGATGGGAATTTTGAGAAAGAGGGAGCCAGTGTTGATTACAAACATCGGAACGTTGTATTTTCCAAATCAGTTTTATATAAATAAACATGTTTAAGGACTATTTATTTCAGAGTTCTGAATCCGTGCCTCAGGCCAGCTCTATTCTCTACATATACGTTTGTAAAATAAGTAATATACGGCCTTTGGTATTTTCCATAGAATCGCAGAATAAAGATGTTCCTGTCGGCCCCTTCCGACCTTTTTCGATCTAATGCTATAGTCTAACCTGTATTACATATACCAAAAAGAATATAGGCAAAATGAAGGCCATTTATGAACTGAAAATATGCTTCTCTCATATAGTCACCGTTTAGCGATATTTCCATTAAAGCCATCGATGCACGGTACTACAAAATGACCAACCCAGCTAAACCCAACACTGTCTGAGGGTTCAAATCTTTAGCTCTTTGAAAAATTTCTCAAAAATTAAGGTAATTGTTTTTTAATCGCTCGAGGACTACATTAATACTACAGTATCATTGTTGCTTACATATAAAATATTATAGTTTCGCTACAATATGTTATTTTTAAGGTTTTACTGTTAACTGCTGCAAATAAAAAGGCATATATTTTACATATCAGATAATACTTTTATATTTAAAGAAATTTCCGCTACTATTTCCGCCAATCGGACCAAACTGTTACAAATCTATCTTTATCTCAAGAATTGAACCAAAATCTTAAATAGGAAGAGTATATAAGCAGCAAAATACGCGGATTGTGGTAGCTTCCTACACTCTTCATTTGCAAAAGATCTTGACTCAAGCAAGAGGGAAAGGAACCTGCCAACTTTCTGCATGGAATACTGTTTTTACTCTTTGTAGCATGGGAATAATTTATGTGGATGGAATTGGAGATAATAAACATGATGTGAAATGTTCTTTCCTAAATAATTTGTGATTGCATTGTAGTCATAATTTATAACCATTCAAATGGACCTCACTCTCGAATAGAGATGATGACTGTAAAAGCTAATTGGTTCACTCGGCCTCAAGAGAAGGTGCGGTGACTAAAACAGAAAATCATCCTGAAAATCTTAAGATTATGCACTGGAATATAATCAAATATGCCATAAAAGCTAATGCTTAGAGTGATCCTTCGCTTCAAGCAATGCGAGGGATTGCAATTCATCAGTAAACGCAGTGAGTGTCTACATTTATAGGTAAATGTATTCACCTCCAACCGCCAATAGGCACCAAGCGGTTGGCCTACTCCATTTAATTATTGCTGTGGCGGATTGTTTGCTGAAAAACTTAGTTGAGGATAATTTGTCTCCTGTTCTGCGTGATCGGTTGATCAATTAGTGGCATCGCAAGTCAAGCCTTCATCAGCGAATTTCCTTTTGTTTAAACCATCAATCTGCTGATTTTATTTATGCCAACGCTAAGACAAGCATTGCTCCTTTGCCGTAGCAATGGGATCGGAGCTTTACATGATCATATTAAATTCTTTCCCTTAGCTCATTGAAACATTCCTTGCAACTAATATTTAGATAACATTATGAGACGGTGCGATGATTGGCAATTGCAAATCAATGTAGACAATGTTCAGTAATCAATTTCTTCGAGAGTAAATCCACTACCAATAGTCACTCGTGCAGTCTCCAAGGGAAAATCTTATCAATAATTGAATCGGCGAAATATCTTTGAGTAACTCTCACTAACAAAATAGAATGGGGCACATACATCTGTAATATATGTGGACGAGCTCTTAAGAAACTCGGCTTCGTTAAGAGAATAGTCGTTAGAAGCGAAGTAAAAGTCCGCGAGCGATGTTACTTTGCGCTAGTTAGAGCTTGCTTGAGAATGCAGGTAGTGTATACCTCCCGACAAGTGCTGTGTTCGGGAATTACAGATGGTACAACGAAAGGCTTATCCTGATACATATTCTTTATATATTTTAAAACATTGTTCCGACATATCAGTGAGAGTTATTCAAGTACTTCTCAACATAAAGAGGGAATCTTTTGAAGATAGAAGATTTAAAAACGGACTTCTACATCTACATCTACATAAGTACCCTGCAAGCCGCCTTCCGGCGTGTTAGTTAAGAAGTTCAGAGAAAGTACGTTCTTAAGCTAGCAGCAGTTGATGCAATTACTTAAGCAGTTCTCTTCAAAGAGTTGCATGTTCGTTCAGCCATTTTATCAGAGACTTACTAAAGGTGAACTTTTGGCCTTTACGTGGCTTTGTTACAAGATTTGGCAATTTTCCAGAAAATTTAAGTGGCTTACAGTTATTTTTAGCATATGAAGTGCATTAATTTTCAACAAAAAAGGTTATTTAAGAGTGTATTAAGGTAGTTTTAAGTTTAAATCAGTCACTCTCAAAGCGTCGGTAGTTAGAAAACACAACGATCCGGAGGGGACAGAACGGTTCAGAGGCAGAATGTGGCACCACCCCACTTTTATTATGCGTTATTTTAAGAAAATCGACGGACAGGAATGGTTAACCGATTCCATTAACCATGCCATCAAACTGTTGCAATTAAGTAAAAGGAAGAGAACATCAAGAAAGAGAATAAAGGGAGAAAAGAAAGAAAAATCGCAGGCTAAACTATTAGGAAGCAAATAACCTCAGATTGAAACAAGCAGAGCAAAGGAAAGCATCAATAAACAAGTGGGGGAACAAAGGGCAACAACAAAAGCTTAAGAATGTAAAAAATATAAACGATTCTAGCGATTATGGCAAAGGTAACGCTGGGATTTTTATTGCGGGCAGTAGCCAATGGGGTGTTTCTGTGGGTTCAACCCCCGATGATAATAGAGCCAACGATAAAGGAAAGCATGCTAAAGGATAACCTCTCGCAATTCGCCATACAAGCACCTCTGGAGGTTCGCACGTCATACATGTTTTAAATAAATTAGTTTATAATTATTAGTTTTCATCAGATTTCGGGCGGAAGACTTCCTGCCCCGGGATTGTAAGCATTGCAGTGTTTACTTCATGGCCCTAATCCCCCCCAAACAAACAAATGAACAAATCCTGGCTACGCCTCATTGCGGGGAATTTCATTTTGAGTCTACTGAAAGTTGTATAAGCTGCTTTAGGTGAAGAAGCGGGCCCATAACTGATGTTCTGTTTTAAATACGACGAATACGACTACTTTGTCAAATACGACAAAGTAGTCTACATCTACATAAATACCCTGCAAGCCGCCTTTCGGCGTGTGGCAGGGCTTGAAATCTGTTAAGATGAATGAACTATAAAGTACCTATCCCATTCTATCCCAGTGTGGGGGGGGGGGGGTGGCGAGAAGGGGAAATTCGTCACTTTTAAAAAAATCAATCTTTACCATTTATCATATTAATATACTTTTATTTGTATGTAAAAGTGAGGAATATATCCCTAAGAACTCGTTTATGCCATTTTTTTTAATTGCCCATACTTTCCCTGGTGTAAAATGTAGTTTTGGTACCCCAGACTGACCCATATTGCCCTATATATATGTAGATTTAGATGTAGTATCAGCCACACACAAAGCTTCACGGAGCATTTACAAACACAAAAAAGAACACAAACTAAAAACAGAGACAGAAATAGTCACTTTGCCGGATGTACACCGCGTAAACTATTTTACATACATCTATGGATTGTATTGATATATTCGATGAAATTAAAGAACGTAGTGAAAACTACTCTTTAAAAAATTACTAATCATATTAGTTAATTAGTAAAGCTCTTTCTCAACCCGATATAATAAACTAGAGGTAATTTTAGAGCACTATTTCGATTATAGTTTGAAATGTGATCATAAACCCGAGTTCGTACGCTACGTTATCTCAAAGAGCAGCTTAAACTTCCCATGTAAATCTAATTAGTGTTTGCATGCATTAAATGAATGTATGGGGAGAGATTGGGTGTCGAATTTCATGTCCGTTGGATGAGAGGAGCGATGAGGAGGCGTGATCGCGCAGTTGAGGTCACTATAAAGATTGAACGGCGACCGATGGCGCGAATTCGAAATAAATGAGACATTTTGGGAAAATGAGGTCGATAATTGGGCATTGATAAGATGAGTGAAGCAAGTAAATTATGGGGATTTGGAGGATACGAAATAAAATCCTAGCTAATCTAATAGAAGAGAAATGAATATCAAGGCACATTAATCATGGAGAATATTGCTCAATATTCTTTCCAGTACAACGTCAGAGTTACATTTTAATTACAATAGTGCCAAATTCATAAATTAATCTTGAGCATAAGTCATTTGATCCATTTATTAGAGTCTGAAACTGCCAACATTCTTTCATCCACAAGATGATACGTTCCCGGCAGGGGCGGATTTGATACAAAGTGCCTCAAGCGATATTTGAGTGCCTCGGTGTTAGAGGGTCCGTAGTGAAAAAAGTACTTAGTCACCCAGTCAATGAGTGTGTAAAATAATTTCAATTCATTGACCAAGTATTAATTACTACGCATTCTTCGCTATCTACTGATGATGACAACATTGTTGTTGAAATACGTATTTAGGTGTTTTCTGTAAGTGGTGAGTGGCTTAGGACTTGTTTTTAATTTTCAAATTTTTGTCGGTTTTACACTTGTGCAAACACTTTGTGTTTTTTATGTTCATTTTGTCTTTGTCCTTTGGTCTCTTAGAATAGGGATTTATTCTTTTACTATTGAAACAAAGGTTTTTTTTGCCTGTGATTTGGTTTATGTACATTTTATCCCTTTTAACTTGACATACACGCATTGCGTTGAATTTTTATTCCTTTGACACATCACAGGTTTACCCATTCACATTAGCCCTACACGTACGACACATTTTATCTTGTTGATTTTGTTTTGTGTCTTGTTCTTGGGTCGCATTTGACGTTATTTGGGGTGTTTTCCTCTTTGGACGGCATATGTGTGCTGTTTTGAATTCTTGGGTACGGATAAGTACGTTTTGGGTGTAGAGGGAGATAAGGATTGGGAAGAGGAGAGGGAAAAGAAAAAGTTGGGAATTGTTGTATGTACCACTGCCACTTACAAATACGGCTTAGGAGTTTTCTTTTACACTTCACATCAGCCGTGTCTCCAATATTCATATTAAGTATTAATTACGGAAAGAAATATCGTCTAAGAGATTACTCGTAGTCTACAATAATTTATTTTCATTGTCCATCTTTGCAATTGAATGACGTTCGGGAACTGCTACCATATCTTGATGAATTAAATATTCATCAAATATCATGTGGTACGTGATAGAAAAAATGTATGTTCTAATTACTTCTGTCTCAGTCTTGTTCATGGCTGTGATGATATGAAAGCTACTGAAGTATTAGTTATGCTGATTGATAGCATCAATTAAGGATTCTCCTTATGCAATGCAACGAAAAGTGCTAATCGCAGAGTCAATGCGCATCACTATCGCGGGCTTGTTCTGCTTAAAGCATTCTGTCTCAGTAAGGAAATAAAGGGCAAACTACCTCACTCCTCATCTTGCCTAGTAAACCTCATTTCCCTAGCTCTTCGTAGCTGATGGTAGAGGGGATGAGTTCATAACCTAAATATTTTACAGACATAGGATATAATCCAGCCGCGTGGCTCTCTGACATTATATTGATATCCTTTCTTTAACAAACAATTAAAGTAAGAACTTTTCTCTCTTAATTAGCTTATTGCAATATATAGCATTATCAAGTAATACAGTATACATATAGTAATCGCTTTGTAATTTAATTTATTGTGTATTTTTTGAGTGTTGTGGCTGGTAATTTTTTGGAACTTACTATATAGGTACATATTTTGTAACATATCGGTATTTTAAGGTATACTCTATGATTATTCATAACTGGGAGTCCCCATCCGATCTTCTCGTCTTAGGCTTACGATAATGCAAATTCGCCGCAGAAGCCAAGCTGAAAATCAAGACAAACTTCCCGATAAGGCTGTGCTAGAAAAAAGTCCAATTCCTGCAAACAATGCATTGTAACAGTGACCCACACCGAGATCGTTAATTGTCGAACGAAAATAATTAGACGCCCAGCCCATTATCGTTTCTATAGCGAAGTCACAGGTTTTAATTGTGTATTACCCATCCGATTATGAGTCCTCCAAACAGATATAAAAATCTTCAGTAAGGCGTACGCCGCAAAATTCAATAAACGTTATATCTAAACATCTCCAGTTACGGATCCGTGATTGCACACACTCGAGAATCGGATTGAGGAGGCAATAAGACTCGTGCATGCGCGTTGATGACTTCGGAATAAACAGTGCCATCGCTATGCGACTTCAGGAGGGCGAAACCGTAGAAATTGCGTCAGAAATTTGATTAAATTGGGATAAAATAGAAGATCCAGAGTCGCGGTTGATGCGTAGGACCTGTAATTCTGTGGGAAAGAGGAATTAAAAGAGAATCCTAATTCCTTCTTTAACTGAAGATGGAGAGCCTTCTCATTAAATTTTCTGTTCTAATGATGCCCATGCTAGCGGAATAAATCCCATCCGCATATTCCCGGAAGCCCCTCTTGAATGGATCCTTTCAATTCAAATCTTTTAAATAAATTAGCAGAAATTCATTCTCCCATAAATGGCCAGCTAGTCATTTATTCCTCAAAACCCAATTTCTAGGGGTGATATTCATTCATCGAGGAACATGCTGAAAAGAAAGTCCATGAGAACGGCACGACAAACAGGCACGAAAATTCCGTCGAAAGAAATTTCATCTCATGCTGTACTGATTTGATGATTACCGCCGGCATCGGAGACGCAGGAGATATACAAAATATTAACCTTCCAGAAGGTCTCCTTCCTTCCTCCTTCCTCCATTCAGTAGAAGCGATCAAAACCTATTCAAATTACGTATTAAACGAAGAAAAGAATAGCCTTGTATTAGAGAAATCGAAAACCGCGTTTAATCTTTCAGAAACTCAATATTGTCTCCCGGGAGACCGCTCCCTTGCCTTCCCAATTACGAAAGTAATAATTTTAATGTGATAGTCTAATACAGATTACTGCGTAAGAAATGTTGACGATAGTTTGATAGCCAATGCAGCTAGCAAGTAATACATTCAACTATTATTCAACCACAGTTAAGTTCCGTCATATTTCACATGCACATGATATAATGTAGACCTACCATTGATTCGATGTACAACTCATCCAAGGAAACGAATTAAGTCTTTTGGCGAAAAAAAATGTCATTTTAATTATACGGAGGTAGCTTTTCCTTCAGAAAATTTCAGATTTTTCTTGAATTCTGAAAGATGGCGATTCATACAGTTCGAGCCTTTTAAATTGCAGAGGGAGATTGTCCGCTTAATTTTTGAGTCTCAGAGGCCAGAAGCGTGTTCCAATACGTTTCCCCGCAACGGGATTTGGACCGTTTCCATGGAGAAGCACAACAACTCCAAAAGGGAAGCTGTTTCTCTCTCATCAGCAGAAAAACATTGCGGGGGGCCTTTCCATCACTCGTAATTTGGCTTTATTTATGTTTCCTTGCAGAGAGGAGAGTAGCATTACGTGAATTTCTCGGGGGATATCCTCTCTTCGGAAGAAGAAAGGACTTGCCTTTTTAAAAAGGGAAGGTCGAAACATCCCCACTTCCTTCATACTCTCCCATGAGGAACTGTTTTATATTTACTCCTCAATGTATACACAGTGGTTTCATAACAGGGGATGCGCTCACTGTGACAAAATGTTTGTACATACACACACACAAATATAGTATATATGTATATACATACATTTAAAGGTTGCCAACCTACTGCAAGCTATTGAGAGATACATTACCGCTAATCCCCCGAAACTGTTTCCATGTATTCACAATATAATGTGAGAAATAAATAAGAATAGGAAAGCTTATAAACCTTCCCACAGACATTACGGTGAAACTTTGGGGCCCCAACTTCCAGGCTTTGGTCATGGACCATCGATAACATTTAAAGAGGGTCTCTAAGAGGCATAAGGAAGAATTTTTAATGTTTTAAAAGCCAAGGGTGCAATCTATCCCTAAAAGAATCGCCGAAATAGTATTTTTTTATATCCAGCAAAGAAGTTATCAAGACCTATATGGACTCCCTAGCAAACATCCAAAGAAACGTAATGCCATTTGGTTTGTTTATTCACAGTTTCCCTGTGATTTCTAATTAAAGAGCATTTTCGGCAACCTAGAGTCAAACCTAAGGCCACTTTTGACTTTTTGCAATTCGTATACTCTATTGAAACGACCTTCTTCGTGATACCGTTACCTATCAGGGCCCGCAGTCGGCTCCTCGGCGTTGTACGCTTTTCAGAGTACTCATTCAGCCCTTTGTTAGGTACTGTTAAGGTTAAGAACTCAAGGCCCCATCTTCTTATGTTTTATCCTACAACTTAGGATTTTATCCCACAATAAAAAGCTTCTACTATTATATTTATACGTACATATTTATGTAAGCATATACACAAATACAGTTGACAATACTAAAGATTTGCGTTAATTTCGGTCATACTCTGTGAATTTGTTCCTGATCTACAAAGCTGACGACAACAGGATACTGACAGTGCAGCAGCAGTTTGTTTATAGAAGAGTTTGTTCATACGCCGCGAGATTCAATGTTATCTTTCGCCATCGGATGGAAGCGGCGAATTCGCAGGGAAACGTTGTAAGCACTTGGAAAACAATCAAACAGTAGGATTTAATCTTTTTGTTCCGTCGTTTCATTAACATGTGGCGGATATTCGAGTGCTAAAAATTGTATCGATTGCTGCTCCCCCTCACTTTAAAAGAACGCAACAACTCCTGGGCAAGGGCCCGCTTGTTTTCTGAGCAGTTTTATACAAACAAGAGCGAGCGAGTGCACGAATAATTGGTCAAGGATCCTTTTACAACGTCACGTGTTTATGATTTTCGATTGAATTTTAACGTGTTTTCCTTTGAAAAGTATGTTCCCAGAGCTTTCAATAAATGGTCCTTTAAAAGCAATCCTCTTCCGAATGTAATTGAGTATGGACACTGCGATTACCGAAGCATTCTAATTCATTTCTCTTTGTGTCAATTCTATCTAAAAACAAACGTGTGTGACGCACAATGTAACGAATATACTCTTACCCATACATTGGGCGATTAAAAAGTTCCCAAAATGCGTCTGTTGTTTGTAGTTATATCTCATTGCTGTTTTAGACTCAACATTAGAAACTGCTTTGCGACAACGTCACTCTATTTCAATTTAGTTCGAGACTGAGCCGAGTAAACCTTTTATTCCATGTTCATTTTGAGCTCCACCAGTAAAAATATTTTGCGTTAAGAAGTGTTACGTCAGTTATTCGTATCTTTAGCTTATAGTTGACATATAGAAAATAGAAATAGAAAAGTTTATTACAATGCTCTGGGTACAAATTACCCCTAAGAGCAATAATAGAAATACAGTGTGTTACATAACACAAAAAAGAAACTGCATTTAACAAAGTATTACTGTGATAACATAGATAACTGTATAATTGAAGAAAATACATTCACACTGCAATATAAAAAATAAAGACAGTTAAAAAAAATACAGTATAATTATAACATGAGCATGTAATAACAGGTTTTATATACAGATACATTGTCGAATAGTATAGATTAAGTCAATATTAAGTAATATATTAAGTAATATAATAGTATAGATTAGTATATTATAAGCCAATGAATTAGGTTATATTTCCAATTTAAAATTTTTTCCAATTGCATTTCAAGGAATCGTGACTCTAAATATTGCTTGGATTTCCATAACTCCATTCTATAGTAGTTTTCCTTGTCAGTAAAGTATTCTGCCCGAAGGCTGGATGGAACCTCATTCCCTCCACCATTAGTTACCAAGAGCTAGGACAGCTGAATGGGTTTTACCAGGCAGGATGAGGAATGAGGTAGTTTTGCCTTTTCTTTCCTCACTAGGATGGAATTCTTTAAGCGGAAGGAGTCCACGTATGTAAAGCACAATGATTCTACGTGCCATAGTATCAAAAATATCTCAGTAGCTATCAAACGTTGACTTAGCTCGCCGCAAAGTAAAGAATTCCCTGAGGAAGTAAGGCAACTGATAGCAGTTAGCTGCGTCGAGAAAATCAATTATGTAGCAAGCTTAAAAATCGTACAATTGAAAGGTGGTAGAAAGTTATTAGTTTTCATTATCCATACACTAAATCCATACATGAAATAAATAAATACTGTTTTGCGTTTACGTGACTTAAATGAAAGTAAAATTAGTTGCAACTTGCATCTATGTGCAATTCGCTTTTATAAGACCGAGCTATTCAGCGGCTCTACCGCACATTTTTGTGTGCTCCGCATTAAGTTATTTGTAAGAGTGATGCCGAAATATTCAAGTAACTCGGCTACCTTTGTATTCATTACACGAATTTTATGCGGGTAATTCTGATGCAATTGTTTACTTTCGAAGAAATTAACTTCTGAATATTTCCTTGCATTAAGATCTAGATCCTAATTTTCACACCACATTCGAATCTGAAGTAAATCGTTTAATAGTGAAATTTTATCTTCGTCGGTTGATATTTCTCCATATATCATCTAGTTATCCGCAAATGCTTTCACACTGCTATTAATCTTGTCGATTAGATAATTGATATATATCAGGAAGAGAATAGTGACCAATTTCGCTGCCTTGAGGTACGTCTGAACTAACTCTGATTAATCCGAGCTAATGCCATCAAGTATTCCATGTTGTTCTGTCTCGTATGGGAAATCCTAAATACCTGCTAATTTTAATTTTTAACATGCAATATCAATATTAAATGAAATCATGGGTTAATTTTTTACATTATATATCCCCAATTACAACGTCTTTCTAAGGATTTTAAAATCAACGATAGACCTTTATTGGTTCCTCAGGACAAGTAACACCGCCCATAATACCCTTCATCTCAGCGAGGATAATCTACTTCGATTCTTTTTTCGTAGACTCATTCCTTCCTCTACTCCCAATCCCTTATCTCACTGATTCCTCAACTTACGATTCCAAACACGGCCCAACCGCCGATTGACCTGCAGGAATTACTTCTGATTGCCCATCTCTCTACGTGTTGCACCTCATTCATCCCTCTCTTTCTCCTCATACTGAGATTTCCTACCGCTAAAAGATACTGCTTAAAGTTTCCGTTCAGGATGTCGGCGCCGATGGGGGATCCCGATATCTAGGGGGGCCGAAGGAAGTCGGAGAAATGCGCGATGGAGCCTCTCGTGATGTAATTCTTGCGAACAAGTCTATTTTTAAGAGGAATCTGCTATAATATAATACGAAAAATGCTGAAAATTAGACACTGCATGTATTATTTCAGCTTAAATTTAAAATTAGTGGCATTATGGCTGGCTGACATCGTACGAAGGTTGTTACACGTGTAGGGATGTGTGTATCAGTAGATGAAAGTGGTTCATTGCAATTGCTGTTTCACAGATTTACAAGTTGGCGTGGTACCTTTGATATACTCAATAACATGGATAATTATTACGCTAATGATCTGTATCTCTGATGTATTTGATAATGTAGAAATGTACTGTGCGTAGAAGGCTCCTAAATTTTAAATGACTGTTTAATGTATTATGATATTTTGATCTCTTACACTGTAAATAATATCACAAACTACCACATTACGTTAGCCTATTTGTAACTTATGTTCATAATAATAAATAGACTTCTGCCTAACATAACATAAATCATTTGTGCAAACTGAATAGATAATGCACGTGTTGCTTAACTTCTAAATTATTCCTGATACCCGATACCAACAGCCTTATTTTTTTCCTTTCACCGCCCGATAGTTTTACGCTCACGCAAGCATCACATACTCTGCTCACCTTTAGTACATACGAGCACGTTATCTTAGTAATGTGTACATAAACGAGTAAGTTAACCCGTGTAGGTAGATATTAAGAAAACAACTGATAGCGTAACAAATGAGAAACGGAAATAAGCATTTACTTAACGAGATTTCACTTCATTACTTTTTAAATCACATTCAAACCAAAATAAAGAGAAATAGACCGAAGAAAGACCTCAGTAAAAGAAAACAGATATGGATCTGGACTATAATCCAAACGCTGAATTCATAAAATATTTTTTAGTGCTCCTCACTCTTGATAACTATCTCTCAGAGCCTTCCCTAATTTTTCTTTTTCTGCACATCAGTGATTTCTCCTAATCTCGCCTCCTTGATCGTGGCCAATAAGATGAAATAGAAAATAAATTCGTGCAAAGAAAAAATAGTGTATTCAAATACCTGTTTCTCTCGTGGTTCCCTGTACTTTCTCCGTACACTTGTATCAAAGGCGATACGTCTTGTAAAGAATTGCTACGATAAATCTGTGAATGTTATTCAGATGCTTCAGGACGCATTATAGTAATATTTAGAACTTAGAAGATATAAAGAAAGGATTAATTTACAAAATAACACAAAGAAAAGAAACTTCGTAAATTGTGCCGATGATGGCCTTGATGATGGATTTTGCATCGAAAACGGTCGGAAAATAAAGTCCTTTAGTGTGAACATTTACGAAGTTCTTTGTGTTACAATGTCTTTCCACGAAGTACGAATGTGATAACATTTATTACTAAACTAGTAAACGCCCCCGTCAAGAATGACGGAAGTTTATTTAGTTTAAAAATATATCTATTATCGTATATATCTTGTCCTCCTAAGCACAAAAAAGTCGTGAGATCATAATAACTCAATATATTTCTTACCTTTATTTTTAATATTTATTCTACTGTTTTCAAGTCATGAAAGCCCACTATATGTGAACTTCTTATAAAAATTATAAGAGCTGATTATCCCCGTGCACTTATATGGGATAATTCATGAAATCAACATTCAAAAATGGCCTCAGTCTTCAAAGGAATGGGTTGTTTATTTCCCAAAAATGTTACGAAATTTCCGTGTGTTTTATCAAAATCCTCGAAAGTTCGGATCTATATCACTATTTCACGACTTAATTAAGAATGTATGATCAGTTTCCTTTCTTTTGGCACTTGTTTCAATTTCGTAGGACCATTCTTTCTAATTTAATTTTGTAACAGAAACAACCTCTACAGGTAACTAAAACCTATTTTCGTACAATTCTTATGGAAAAGTATTTTAAATGATTATCCTCGTTCATTTATATGAGATAACTCATGAAATCAACGATCAACAACTGCCTTGGTCATCAAAAGGGATGGCTTGTTTATTTCCCAAAAATTTTATTAATTTTCCGTCTCTTTTATCAAAGTTTTAGCAATTTCGAAATTATATGAATGATTCACGACTAAAATAAGATATTATGATCATTTTCCTTTCTGTTGACACTTTTTTTTATTTCGTAGGACCATTGTTTCCAAATTAATTTTGTAAAAGGAACAACCTCTGCAAGTCATCAAAACGTAATTTACGTTCATCTCTTATGTAAACGTATTATGGGCTCCTGGGCTCGAACCCAGGCCTTTACAGAGATGAGTATAGTTTTCCTGGGAGTTTCAGCATCGTAGAAACACAATGAAGTTTGTTTCAGGTCTCTAAGTCAAGCTGTTTCTGAGATAAATAGGGGGACGGACAGACATTTCCTGTTTTTATATATTTATANCGCAAACTCATGCAGGAATAACATTCCATCCGAGAGTGAAGAATAAATTAATAATTAAACGGGAGAGGCTATGTGGGTCACGGAACACATGGCATGTTATTCTCTACAGGGCATGTTTATATTTTCTTTTTGAATTCATTTGTTACGCCCCTTTTGCATTCAGCCTCTATTTTGTTCGTGATTGGTTAGCATTCAATGGTCAGAGGAGAGATTTCGCCATTCTTTGTTCATTTGCGGAAGACGTAATTGGTGAAAATCAACCTCCCAGTTACTTCGGCTGATCCGAAAATGAGAGTAAAACAAAAGAAATAGATGCGAGAACAAGTAATTTTAGTGTATTGCAGGGAACGAAAAGTTGGGACAGAATAAATGACGTTTACATTTTCGGTTCTGGCTCAAGAATTTCATTTTTCGGTTCGGTTTCTGTTTTTATTCCAGTAAAAATAAGCCTTTATTTCGGGTTTCGGTTCGGTTCCAGATGGATTTCCTGTTATGATTTAGTGATCTTTGGATGAAAACAATGGTTGCTTTGTAACAGCTTCTTTTAACTTCCTCCTCATCTTGTTCCGATGTATTCATAGGTCAATCACTCAAAGTATTCAAAGCAAAGCAAAAAAATCATTCACTACATTTCGGTGACTTACTATGCACTCCGAGCGGAATAGAAGCAAAAGCTTTTCCTTTTCTTCTCGATGTATACATAAAGATCCCAGAAATCCTTGGAAAGAGTGGCCTTGGTGTATTCAAGCGGCTCCCTCCTTTACGGAGTTCAAATTATAGAAACAGCTCTCGTAAAGTTTGGAACGAGGAACGAAAATACATCTTTCTTGCGTTCCATGTCTTTTTTGAAATTTTCTGGCATAAATGAATACATATGAAATATTAACTTGGCTGTAAATGCCACCATGTTAACGAACTTCAAACACGAGTAACAGTTATACCATATTTGGGCAATTATGAAGCAGAATATCAGAAAGAAACTCGAAAAACAATTTAATGTATATACTAGTCAGATATATCTTTCCGAAGTGCAAGCGCGATTATTCTCAAGTCTTGTAGTAATAACCAACATTTCCCATTATGGATACCCAAAATCTACATATAATAGTGTCTATAAGCTATATTACGCCTTCATTAAGGTGATATTGAGACTAAAAAGTCCCTTCTATTCAACCTGTCGTTAGGGATATTAATGAAAACAAAAAAATTTGCTCCTAGTAGAACGAGCTAAAAGGTGTGAAGGTAACTGAGGATATGGAAATCATTTTTAACAAATTTAACTAAAAGTAATTCACTAAAACAATAAACATCACAAATAAATTAGCATTTTAAATAAAAACTACCTTTAAGTTTTGGCTTTTTTTATTTGAAATGCTAATAATTTCATTTCAAATTTAATTTTCAATTTAATTGGTACCTCCAGCATAAATAATCCAGCACATATAAATCTAAATCAGATTTAATTTCCTTGATTAATTAACTTTCATTACAAAAAAGAAAAATGCCTCAATTAAAAAATTAGCCTCATTGAGTTTTGCGAACATTAAGAGAATTCCTCAGTGCGCATGCGCGGAACTTAGCGTTATCTCAATCTGACCCTCGATCACGTGCATTCTCCGGCATGATTTAACTTCGCCAATAACGGCGCCGTAAATATTTAACGGTGGACGATGTAACGGTGTACGTCTTGCTGAACCACCTTGATTATGAGGGTTATGAGCATGATCAGAGCACCTAGTGAGGCCGTGATGGTGCAATGCGTGAGGAAAGTGAATAAAAGTGAGGACGAAGTGGCCAAAAAGGAAGAGTTTCGGAGAGAGTAGTGTCGGCAGTCAAAGACGGCTGTTACTCTGCTTAAATTAGTCTCCGTCCTCAGCGTGTGAGTCGAAGAGAGCTTCATTCATTAGGAGACGTGTTGAAGTTGCGTAACAAATTAAGAAAGAGCACCCCTTCATAAGGGAGATAACGAGACCTCTCCGTGATAATCAATTTAAGATTAGAGAGACTCGTGGCTTACAAGGCCCCTTTTAAGGAGTCAGGGGTCGATACAGCCCCTGCCATGCGTCCGAGGTATCCTCATGGCACATGGGACGCATGCGATGAAATGAAAAGTAAACCACACGAGGAATTGTTGTAAAGGTTACTGTGGTTATGGTTACTAAGGTTATTTTGAAGATTTACATACATATATACCAATCAATGTAAGGGGAAGGATAAAATTTGCACATTGAGGCGTGCGCGTTAAAACCCATGGATAAACAGATGTGAAAAATAGTGACATGACTGGGACTCGAACCCAGGTCTCCCACTTTAAGGGCAAGTATTGTAACCACTGACCTAACATGCCTCGTTATAAGTTAAGTTCATTGTTCATGATNCAAAACCAAATTTCCTTCGAACAGTAGCGGGCTAGGAAGTTGAATTGAATGATATAGACATCCACTGCCATATGGTAACAGGCCGCCAGCAGGGTAGATACACT
Organism: Ladona fulva; assembly: GCA_000376725.2. NCBI lineage: Eukaryota > Metazoa > Arthropoda > Insecta > Odonata > Libellulidae > Ladona > Ladona fulva. The sequence goes on from KZ308244.1 coordinate 1,520,769, forward strand.
CATATAAACGTCCTACTAGTTACTAATTATTAGTTGTACAGCTAATATGATTATAATTGTGTACTAAGCTCATTTGTTTCCTTCATCTCTCTTTCAAACAATTATCTGCAGAATTTTAGGTAGTAGACTAATTAATGAAAACATAATTCCAAATGCATCATCGTCATTTATTAGATGAGGTCATATTTTTAACATTAAAAATTACCACAAGATTACCCCGGAATCTGTATCGTTTATTGTAATATATTATTCACAATTACTCAATTTCAGGCTAAAATCCCGGTTAGGGCATGTGACAAATGGTTAATTTTAAGAATGGCCTGGTATGACTAAACTACACCTAAGAAACACAGGATTATTCTTATATCTTATCCGACCATCTTATCCTTGATCACTATTTGCAAAGTACAATATTTAGCCCAAAGGCCGGTTTCCCTTAGTAGACCTTTTTCCCTCTACAATCATCTATGAAGAGCTAGGGAAATGAGGCTTACTAGGCAAGATGAGGAGTGAGGTAGTTTGCCCTTAATTTACTCACTGAGACAGAATGCTATAAGCAGAACAAGCCCAACATAGTGACGCAAAATGACTCTACGAGTAACACCTTTGGTAACATTGCGTAAGGAGAAACTTTAATTAATTAACTCATTAGAATTATACTATGTAATAATAATATCAATGAGTAGCTCAGTGGTTTTCATATCATCACATTCATGAATAAGACCGAGAAAAAAGCAAATAAAGGACGCATTTTTATACTCTATTCCGTACCAAAAGACAAATGATAAATCTTTTATACAGCAAGTTGTGGTAGTAAGACCATCCTTGTCTACATCTACCTGTAAATCCAAATACATTTTTGATGGAGTGCCGACATATTTGATAGCACACCTTAATTCATAAAGAAAAAGAAATATTAACTGTCCGGAAATAAACGTTATTAAATTATTTGTCTAAGGAATATACTTCCATTTCTTTTCCAAATACATTTTCCGAAAATCCCTTAACTTCCGTATCTTCAGGAGTTGTTAAGTTCACGGAAATTAATAGCATTTGCCTAATGCTCCAATCAAAAACGACTCCCATTTGCCCATCGAATGTTAACCCGACAAATAGCAGATGTCAAGAAATGGAGCCGGAGGTGCATGGCCTCCACAGACGATCTCAAGATTAAATCTGAGATCGGCTCATCAAATATGAACCCCCTTTCCTCCCGACTGCTGCATTTATGAATTTTGTATGAAGACACTTCCACTTGCTTTTTCCTCTCAAACTTCCTCCTCTCAACTTATCCCTCCACTACTATTTTTGCCTCTCATCCTCCACCTTTCTGCGGAAGTTATTTTCTTTTCTTCTCTTTTCCCCTTCAAATATAATTCTCTCATCAAAAAATGTGTATCGCAAGCCATTCGTTCGTACTTAGAATCGCATTGATTTAATTCGCCAAGTTGTAATTTTCACGGCTGAATAACCATTCATGTGGAATTTTCTAGAAAGCCCTGAGCCCTTTCAGTTGAATATACCGAGCAGTATGCTTTTCATAGTATCAAACATACAAGTTTATTGACCGTTTTGTAAGATCAATACAAACTTTTTCCAATATAACGTATGAAACAAATTCTTGCGAAAGTTCCATCATCCATGCATTACGTACTCTATGTACTCGTATAATAATTTTTAGCATTTATATAAATAAAATAATTTCCTTATGCTTTAAAGATATGAGTAAAAACCACAATTACATGCGGTTTACCCGAAATAACTCGATTAATAGGCTATATTATGGCGAGTCAAAGCACTTTTAAGTAATGAGATAAGATATGGACATTTTGACTATGCTAAATTAGATTTACCCCTAGTACATATAATATCATAGTACATAGTTAGTGATATAATTCCAAGGTCTAGAGTTAGAGTAAATAATAATTAATTAATAGCATGTAAGAAGACCCTCCAGTTTCCTTAGTTTCCTGTATTTTAACTTCGCATTTTCTACTTTTATTGCCATATTGATACCGACCTATTATTTGTATTTCATTGTGTTATTTTCTGTTTATGTTTCATGAAAATGTATTTACATTTGCAATGTCTTTGAAATAATGGTTCTGTACCATTTAATTTGCTTTTCAGGTGTAACGCAACCTTTCTTTTTCTTAAATATTACTAAAATATGAGTCGGTTTCGCAGGTATTTTTACGCCGTCCCCTCTTTTGGGCGTTTTCATGTTGCGATGCATTTCTTCCTAAGTGCAAACTTAGATTTATAGACCCAGTCATTAGTTTTCCTCTGTATACTTTTTCAAGCTATCTCTTTTAAATTTGTAATGATGAAGGGTTAGATCTAAAAAGGTACAACGTGGTCTAAATCTCGCCCAAGGAAAGTCGCAATATTATTATTATTATTTCCGTTAGAGAAATAAATATATTATGCGCGATAGTCAATTGACTCCCAAAGCATTGAACATTAACTTGGGTAAACATTGATGATCACTCAAATACAGTAAATGCATAAATCACCTTTTTGTCGTTATTAAATGGGAGCCATATATCCTAACGAGTCATTGTCCAGCGATCAATTGTTGATGACCAGTTGCTGAAGTTAAGTTACTGGTGATTTTAGAAACCATAGTAAACAATTATGAAGATCGATTACTGACATTTCCAGAAGCCAATTGTTGTTGATTTTTCCATTTAAACAGTACTGCACAACTTTTGTCGACCGTTCAGCAAAGTAACATCGTCCATGCATGTAGAATCTAAGAAAAGTGCGCACCCCAAGTGTTTCCCCTTCCCGCCGACGGCGTCGCTGTCACTCAACGGCCAAATGAGTTATTAATGCTCGTTCGCTTCACTCTTTTTCATTCGCTGTCATCGAAACTCAGACTTCTTACCAAACCACTTAATTTCGCTCCCAATATTAATCATTAATTTGTTCCGTAATGCGATACAAAACAAAACTTTGTATTGACTTGACAGCGCTCCTTGAGCTTCCTGCTTTAATAATTTAGGCGGGAGATGGATGGAGACTTTAAAAATCGAGTTCTCCGTCATCATTTTCCGCTCCTTTCTCCTTTGGGTTCTCAAACTTTTGTTCGACGATCGTCGAGGCACAAGCAGCCAATGAAAAAGTTCAACAAAATATATGAATATCAGAAGGCATACTGAGTTCGGAAATGTCGAAACTCTGCTATTGCCGATAAAAAATGCTTTAGAATAGTGCTGTGGATATCTGTACTTATATGAGCAGGTATATAGGTAAATTTGAAACAATTTAATAATAATGATAATTTCTAAATAATAAAAATATTTATTGATTATATAATTACAATTACAATTTATAATTTCCAAAAGTCCACATTAATAATAATAGTAGTACTAAGACGAATATTTCAATTCATAAAAACCAATAAAAAACACGAAAATAATTAACATTTTCCAATTCGTGAGAATTTCTCCTTAATTTCTATGCATTGTGATTCGCATCACATAGATAGCAAACAAACCAGTTTTAAAGTTTATTGTAAGACAATTGCAGAATATTAGCAAAGAAACTTGACATATTTACAAATTATTCAGTGAAAATGAAGTTAAATGAAGAAAGGTACGTAATCTACTGATCGCTTCTTGTACATATACATGGAAGTGTTCCATACATCTTTGTAATAATAATTTACTCAACGAGTGACACAATATTCATCGCAGTAATATTGAGGATTTTTCGTAGCACTTCGTTCGTTTTCAGTATTTCGTTTTCCGTAATCTAACAATAGCCCACGCGTTACTATAAACAAGATGGAGAGTGAAATGTCACAACGCGTCGCTATAAACAAAGTAAACCATGAAGCACAGCCATAGATACTTCTACTGAAATAAAATCAACAAAATAAATAAGACAATGTTTGTATTTGTAAAAACCACCATCTTCTCAATACCTTGATGAATTCCTTTTCATTTAGAGCGGAAGAATTATTTTTAGATGATAGGGAAGGATAGGATAGGAGCTGATGGATAGGAATTAAACTGCTTAGAAATCTCAGTATTTGATTTAGATATTTCAGAAAGTCAAGGTTTTGCCTGGCACATCCAATATCTTTCCTTTCTGCATCTGCTTATTTATCACTCAAATATGGTAATCAACGAACGTAACACGTTGGCAAAACTAGCTACCAGTTCGTGGCAATCTTGCCGAAGCATTCGAGAGCCAAGAAATTCCGCAAAAATGACTATAATCACCTTCAGATGCTTATATCCTCCGGCGATTTTCTATTGTTTCACAAAAACGTTACTCTGTAGCAATATGTGCTCCAAAAACAATGGCTTCCCAGAGTTGCGCAAACTCATGCAGGAATAACATTCCATCCGAGAGTGAAGAATAAATTAATAATTAAACGGGAGAGGCTATGTGGGTCACGGAACACATGGCATGTTATTCTCTACAGGGCATGTTTATATTTTCTTTTTGAATTCATTTGTTACGCCCCTTTTGCATTCAGCCTCTATTTTGTTCGTGATTGGTTAGCATTCAATGGTCAGAGGAGAGATTTCGCCATTCTTTGTTCATTTGCGGAAGACGTAATTGGTGAAAATCAACCCCCCAGTTACTTCGGCTGATCCGAAAATGAGAGTAAAACAAAAGAAATAGATGCGAGAACAAGTAATTTTAGGGACTCATTCTTTGCGTGAACGATACGCTGCAGAGTTAACAGGAACGCTTGATGTTGACACCCCCTGCCACACGCCGAAAGCGGCTTGCAGGGTATCTATGTAGTTGTACGTAATTGGCTTATTTTTAAATATCGTATGTAACCAGTTGTTACATACCAACTTTGGTGGCGTAGTGGTTACAGTGCTAGGCTAGTAACCCCAGGGTTCCGGGTTCGAATCCCGGGTAGGGCTTGGTTGTTCGTTTCGTGACTTGAAAAACGTTGCTAGAATTGCCTCTGAAGACATATATGTAATATAGTTATCATTATTAATGGTCTCCGATTCGGCTCTAGGCGAATATATATCATAAGAAAGAATTCACATTTTACATTCATCCCTAGCTAACTTCATTCTCTGGGTTAAATTAAATTAGAAGAAAGTATCCATCGTATTCGAGATGAGTACCATACGAATTAAAAGTAAACAAAGGTATTAATTGGTGCACTCTGCTTTAGATTCCCGGCTCAAGTAAAGCAAAGATTAATAAAACACACCCTTAAAAGGCGTCAGCTGATATGAGAACAGTATACAGAGTAAAAACTAAGGAAACTATCAACCAATTTTTCCCACCGTAGCACAATGCTTTTTGGCAAACAAAGTGGAGTGGCAAAAGTATTCTGAAGGTGGGAAATTCAATTTAACTGAGAGATAAGAGAAGAGCAGCTCCCTCTTTTTTTGAGTATGAAATGGAACGAAGAGGGGGGCACAAATGGCGCTCTGAAATATTTACGCCAGCGCCCTCTGGGAACTAAGGAAGGGAAACAAAAGAAGGGAGTTTTGAATCGCCTTCCGAAAACGCCCTCTAATTGACTAACCGAGGATCGAAAATAAATGAGCATCTTATGCGTGATGCGAAAAACATTTGAGGCATATTCTAAAGTTCGCTGAGATTTCGAAATTTCTGCGAATGTTTTTTGATGACTCCCCTAGAATTGTTATGTTCTGATAACGACAAAAATATCTGTGTGAATGTTTTAGGATACGCTGATTACAAATGAATATAGAGCCGTTCCGGTGCGTGTACGTTGACGTATGTTCGCGTGCGTGTGTGTTTGTTTATATGTATATATGTATGTATGTATATATTCCACTATGCTGTGCTTATCGTTGCCTCTAAGTAACTGATGCTTCTGTTCCATCTGTCATTTGGTCTTCTTCTTGGTCTCTCACTTCTCTTCTACATCTACATCTACATAAATTACCCTGCAAGCCGCTTTCGGCGCGTGGCAGGGGGTGTAAACACCAAGCGTTCGAGTTGCCTCTTTAGTTTACTGTTATCGCGTATCGTTCGCGGAAAGACCGACAATGAGTCCTTAAAACGACTTGTCCTCGCATCTATTTTTCTTAATTTACGCTGACTCTCAGATCGGCCTAAGTAGCACGGGGGTCGCATGATACCATTTACGCATTCCGCATACGTAATTTCTCTGTTTTAATCAAGTAATCGCAGCATAGCTTCAAATCTCCTTTCTTTCAAGGGTTCCCAACCTACGTCTTAGAGCAATTGCGTAACGCTTGCGTTTCCATCGTAGCACTTTTTAACAAATTGTATCGCCTTACGCTGCACTTTCTCGAGTTTACAAGCAATCGTTTCATTCGCTGGGTCTCATATACTCGCCGCATACTCCAGATGGGGCCTAACTAACGTGGTATAGTATATATATCCAGATGAAACCTCTTATGTCAGTGTTAGGGTTAGATGTAAGAAGAGACTGTCTAGTCTCAATCTCGCCCTAATAAAGACGTTTTATTATTACTGCTGATCCCCCGCAAATATTTGGGCGTATGGTGTATTTAATATCTCCAAAACTTTAAACGCTTGTGACTACTTTATATTTTAAGAAACGTATCTTTACGCAATAAGCAATTTCATTATGTCTGTTTTGAATTATCAAACAAAATAAACGATTAATTTGATCACTTCTTTTTCTAAAACAATAAAAAATCTTCAAGTTCGTCACTATATAAATCATTTTTTATCTCACCCCGGTAATTTTTTATTTCAAAGACTGTGAGTTTCAAGATTGTTAATGAATTAGTTGAGCTAAACAGACGGTTAATTTCCTTAAGCAATACATAAATGTAAATACTGTAATTAAAATATTGAGCTAAAAGATGAGCCCGGGTGATATTTGCGTACATAATATTTGAATGACCACGTCAATTTAGGTCCATGTGGTTGTTTTTATTGAACGAAAAATATATTTTCCCAACTACTTATTTCATCGTGGTTATTCTTAGTAATCTAATTTATATACGTTGCAATTTGTCGCATCTTTTCTCTTAGAAATCACTATTCTTATATTTATTCACATGAAATTTTCAAAAATTGGTCTCATTCGGTATTATTTAATAAATAACTAATTAATAACCAATTGGCTAATAGCCGGTTAATACATGTGCTAATACGCCAAATTTTGATGGGACGTCCCTCATATACGAAGTACTTAATTTACACTTTCTAAAAACAATATTAAAGATAATATATACCATTTTATATTTTAAATAATGTTAATTTACAAAAATGTTAATGTCTGGTAAAATAAGTGTTTTATTCTAGTGAAAACATTTAGAAGTAGTTTCAATTTATATTACTGAATTTTACCTACATTTATATACATCCTGCTTAAGTAGTGATTAACATTTCAAATACTGCCCAGAGCCAAAGCGACATTTCTGATTTGCACAGTTCTTGATTATAGCATTTGAACATTAATATCAAACCCAATGTAAATTACCATACAAACCTCCATGATATCTTAATAAGGATACATTATCGATAATAAGTTAATAGACTGTCAAATTATTTAATCATTTGAATTAAATTCTGAAGTAAATTTGATTTCGAAGTGTGACATTTACTTACGCTCATTGGTTTTAGCTAATAATTCTTCGATGCTTGAATATATATTTGAGGGATTTCGTATTATTCTTTCATAAACTAGACACAATATTCTTCAAGGATAATTTTTAAAAATGTTTCCATTGCTTTCAAAACGTTCCAAACGTTGAAAAACGTTCCAATTCGTGGGAAATTTAACTTTTGCCGATTTTCCGCACGTTCTATTACTTTTTCATCTAAAATTCATTTAAGAACCAAAAATTTAATTACAAATATTTACGGTGCTGTAAATAATATTTTTCTGATAATTCTTAATTTCTTAATTTAAACCTTCGGATAACAATATCGAAGGTAATGAAAATCAATTATTATTTTAAGCAATATCTATATACACAAATTTCGATTGATGCGTTTCGTTTCCCTGAAAACATTTAGAAGTAGTTTTGATTTAAAGTGACCAACTTTACTTACATTCATTTACAACCTGGTAGGTTACAAACATTCCAAATATTGCCCAGAATCATAGCGACATTTCTGATTTGCATAGTTCTTGGTTTTAACTTTAGAACATCAAAGCCACATTCATCATAATGCATTTAAAAAATTATTTAGAAATTATAAAAATGATCTCGTTGCCCACTTGGCTATCCGGGAGCCTGAAATTGTTTTTCGTAATGGTGTGGGTAGAGAATACTATTATAACTCGGAGCACCACAGTTTAAAAAAGAAAACTTCAATTTACAGAAAATAGTAAAAACTACATTTATTCTCTAAAAGTACACTTTTTTATACATTGAAAATCGTCTTAATTAGTTATAGCGGCGGCCCGTTGATGAGGCNCTTTAAAAGTTTCTTCAAACTTAATTCGGAAGAATGTTTCAACCCAATGGGAATAACGGAACTTCATTTATATCGCATAAACGTATTTCTTTTATAAATTCAACGCATTTAATAACAGGAAATTTATTTGTAAATATTTACGTTGCTATAAATAACGTTTGGTTGCTACAGATGCTTAAAGAATTTAAAAAGAATAGAACGTCATTCCCTCACCCCTTCTTTCTAACGCTTGTTTATTCATCCGAGGCAACAATGACGATTGCCGTAGTAAGTGCAGAGAAAGCAGAAAGAGTCCATTAAATTTTGAAATAAAAGCGAAATTATTAAAAATTGTACATTAAAACGTGTGAACACGGCAATAATAAGGTTGTTTGCATATTTACCTTCGAATTAAAGAAGTTTGATGGAAATCCGTTCAAATATAGGTATTTTAATTAATGAAGAAAGAAAGCCTTGCACTCTTGACAATGAAAAATCGCGTGCGATCTAACGGAAACACATTTTTAGCTCCGAGGTTCGACTCCGTGTCTTTGGGGACTCCGGGGATTAAAGTAATTAGAAATCCAACGCAGTTTACCGCGTGTCTTTAAATTTAACCGTTTCTGAGGTATGGAGGGGGGTGGAAGGACGGACGGACACTTGGGAAATTATATATACCTAATATGATATGATTATTATCATGTTCAACTGAGAACTGATTTTCAACGATTGTAGTTTCTTCTTGCCTCAAATCCTGCCAACATGAACTTCATTTACTTTATTTAATCAATGATGTCTGACATTCACGTCATCATTTTCATCAAGGTATTGAGTTTTCCGCCTCTTCATGCGATTCCTAGCAAACGACACTACATACTTTTTTACTTTGTCTGGAATATTTGAATTAATCCTGCGATTGACACCATAATTTCATTTCCATTGCTCAGAAATGGTAAAATACATAGCTTGAAGACCTTTCTCTTCAAGACCATTGGCATTCTTGACTTCAGAAGGGCTTCCGCATAGCCAAGAGGGAGGCGCGTTCGTTTTATGTGAAAGCGGTCCCGGGTTCGATTCCCAGTGGGATCCCATACATGCAAAAAGACCTCAGCTGTCGAAACACATTAAAGGACAATACATAACTTCAGAATGTGTGCGTTACTTCTTAAGACGCATTAATTAAGGTGATTTCTCTGTTCACTTCATCAACCCCGCTGATCTCTCCAGTTGATAATAGATGTCCTAAGGGTGTGCATTTTGAGCTGATATCCTGAGGAGTCCCTTGAAATTGTATGGTACTTTGGCCTTATGATACCCAAAAGTAAATTACCTTTGTTTTATTTTTGTCTTTCCCTTCGCTGGGTTTATTTCTTAAGGTTTTAAAGTTGTATATTTTGCGTTGGTTGCGGAGGGCTATATCATCTAAAAAACGCAGGTGACTGATGTACTTCCCATTTATCCTTAGGCCCCCCTCCTCCCAATCCAGGGTTTTAAAAACATCTTCCAGAACAGCTGTTGAGATGATGGATGATAGGCAGTCCCCTTGTCGAATTCCCTTCTCATTCTTGAATTCATCAATTTCTTCACTTAGCATTACGGAAGCTTTGACGGTTTTGTCAATCCCGAGTAAGAGACGGCTGTACTTTACATTTACTCCTTGGTTCTCGAGAACTTCTGGTGCTGAAGAGGTATGTACTTAACGATTCGACAGTTTGCGCATAGTCTATGGTCAATAGCCAATGATAGCCTTGCACCAAAATGGATGCAATCTCTGTTCCACCAAGACGTACAAGTGAGGTACTCCAGTACTACATCTTCTACTGATTTTCTAATCTTCATTTCTTTGATTTCCGCTTTTCCTTCCTCTAAAAGAACATGAGCGGATGTTTTGCGATCTTCAAGATTTCCAGCCTTCTTGTTTAGTTTGGCGAAGTATTCTAAAACTGTCTTCATTATTGTGTCTGTTGCAAGTTGTACCATCTTATTTCTGAATGGCCAAAATTTTCTATACATATTCCCATAATTGGGCGATGTCTGGACTCCTTCATGCTTTTGTTCTTCTCATCAGTCCCTTAAAGGACACTTTCGTCGAAATTCCTGACGTCTTTTTTACTAAATGTGCTAGAGATTTGCAAATTTCAGCGCATTTAGTATCGTTGATGGTTTCGATGTAGAAATAAATGGTAATCTCTTGCGCTGTTCCACAAGATATATTTCTCCAGTGACAAATGTTTTCAAACAATTAAATCATCTTCAGGCATTGGAATGAAAATTACAAGTGATTAACATTTATTTCTACATCTATAATGCGGAATTTCATCAAGTATCGCTAGATAAGATAAATTATAATTCATATTTCTACATTCTTCATTTCCCTTAACATTTTTATTATTAACCGAAATTCAACACCAAAATTTCGGTTTTATTTGTGTATTCAGAATTTCTCATTATCCCCCATTATATCTCCGATTTCTAGTTTTACTTCTTGAATGGCTGAGAATCTATATTGGTTTTCTTTTACATTCCCAATAATAAACCTCCAGTTTTCATGCCTGGGACTAACGTCTCACGATGGTAATGCTGACAGACCCATGATGATGGTTAAGAATGAACCACATTGCTATTCTGCAAGTTGAGCTAGTAATATTGCCTCAGGGCCTCCGGTTACCCATGTGAGTAACGCGTACAACTTCGATGAAAGCGGTTCCAGGTTCGACTCCCGATGGGGGCTCACGTGCGAAATTACCTTAGCTGTCAAAGGACTTTTAAAACTACTACCACTACCTTAATGCAAGTGAACGTTCGAAACCCTATATTTCTTACACACATTATCACTATCCTCCCACCACTTTTACCTCCAACGTAAATTAGCATGTAAATCAGTCCTGAATTTCATTGCTGCTTATACATATGATATGAATCTGGAATTATCCATTTCAGAGGGAATCAAATTCGCACCACGTACATTCCGCGAATATGCCAGGGTGTGTGTTGTCTTGTGCACGTCTGCTTTGGGACGCCAAAGGTTTAGCGATGGGATATACGTGATAGCGTGAGTGGGGAAACAGGGATTCGTCTCTTCATACCACGCCCTCTGCTCTTCAATGGAAGTTATATCGAAAGGCCCTTTTATTTGGGCTCATGTTAGGGAAAGGACCAGAATCTGCCGCTCTAGAGGAATTTCCATCGGCCCATCGTAAATGTACAAATATTCACGCAGCAAGATAATGGACAAAGTTCATTCCATATTTCAGTGTTATTATTTTAAGATCGAGCTCTGTTTGCTCGTTTTACGACACCAGCAGAAGAGAGTCCGCTGGTGAGAATAGCGGCATTCAACCACGACGAAACAACGGTTGTTAATTTAGAATGTTCGTGTCTGAAATTAAAACGAATCTCATATCTTTGCATCCTTAATGAGAAGCTGAAGATAGCATCCAAAAGTAACGTAAAATTCCACAAAGCAAGCAATATAAAATAAAAGCCAACAATGCGGGGCTTTTACGCATGGAGAACAAGTGAGCGTCTTTCTGATGAAAAAGTGAATAATCATCACAATCACACCAAAAATGTTACTTTTAACTGGGTTAAGTTTATCGGCTCGGATCTCTAACTCCCACACCGCCCGAAATTTGTGAAATCCGGGTTCGAGTTTCAGTACTGCTGATTTTTTTCCGCATTCACTTATACTTAGGACTTCTATAAGGAAAATGGGATTCCTACCTGGGTTCGAGTACCAGTCATATCGCAATTTTCATCACATCCATGACATATGTTTATCCTTGTATTCAATTTCCGTCTTTCGTGAGTTTCTATCCTCCTCTTAGCATAGCTCTCCGTATTTCTGCTAATTCTGAAACCTTTCTTCTTCCTCTTTCTACTTTTCTTTCTCAACTGAATGCAGTTCCTTACCCATTTACATCCCAACGAAGACGTCTTTCCCATCATCTACGACCATATTTCAAATTCCTTCTCTGTATCTCTTCATTTTGTCGCTACATTTCACTCATAATTCTCCACAGTCCAAACTCTTTCGAATACTCATTTATTTTTGTTTTTCAATGACCATAGTATTAAATAATGATAATGAAGAATAATAATCAGCAGTAATAATAATCAATAATAATAACAATAAATAACCAATAATAATAACCAATAATAACAATCAATCACAATAATCAATAATAATCAATAAGAATGTTGCGAGGCAAAAAATTTAGCATGCTAAATTTCAGCCCTTGGCCAAAGAACCGGGATATGACTGCTAAATTTTGAGGTGCGATGTGTTTTACTGTACGGATGTGAAACATGGACCAAAACAATGTAGAACAGGAGTCGGCAACTTATAATCCCCGGGTCACCAAGTGGTCCATTTGATGATTTCAAGTGATCAACTCGAGTTCCTTAATTAAGAGGAGACTGTCAGTACGAACATGACAGCGACAAAAATGGAACTGTGCAACGCAGGTGAAACCGCGTGGTAATGGATGAACGAATGTTCACCAAACAGGGATAACCCAAGCTTTCTCTCCAATTTCTTATGACGTTCATAATTACTATGTAGAGAGATGTAAATCACAAACTGCAGCTCCTAAGCATATCCCCAAGCGACAAGCCTTTTTAGAGGAAACAATAACGATCGTGAAGGATTTAAATAAACAATCTATTATCATTTGCACACATATTCCGTTATTTTAATTCGTTTTATGGCTCGTCAAGAATTTTCTCTTCGAATCTTTTCAGCAGCGATAATTTCATTGTAGTCGTATCCTCGCTGCTTCAAGAAAAGTTGTTATGAAAGCCCTGCTTTCTTTACAATGCGAAAGTACACATTACGGGGAATTATACAAAATCATGCACGAATAATCGAGAGTTCATTGTATGTATCACTGACCCGAAACGGCTTCTAAATAGTCCATTTTTGAGTGATTTCGACCCGCAGCCGAAAAAGGTTTCCGACGCCTGATGTAGAATATCAAAAGATAGGAAGTGCTTGAGATTTGGTTGTCTAGAACTTAGATAAATAAGTTGGTATGAGGGAAAAACAAACAGTGCGGGGCTGTGTGTTATAGGAGAGGAAGAGTTTTGATTGAGTAATAAAACGATTGTAGAGGAAATGGGTGAGCAAAAAAGTGAGAGGAAAGGAATTTCTAAAGCAAGCAACTGCTGGAAGAAACCAAGGGATAACGTAGAAAGGTGAATATGGCTGAAAATTGACGATATAAAAGGGTAAGTTATCGAAAAATAAAGATAAGTGCTTTGAGCAGGTACCTTTTCGTAACAGTGTTAAAACCTATGGTAAGTAACTCCTATAGCTCTACACGATATGACTCCTATAATTTAATTACAATCACTAAATAGATTTGTGGATATATATTAAGTATATCGGTTGTAATGCTTTGGCAGACGTCCTCTTATGATTGAGAAAGATATGCAAATTGCTAGCATTGTAATACGTTTGGCTTTGCAATACGCCCCTCTACGGATACTTTGGCCTAAATAATTTATTTTGGCGATGCTGTCCCAAGGTTTCTTCCAATATCCGTTCTTCCTCTTCGACTATATGTTATTTCCGGCATTCGAATATCTTGGGATAATCTTTTATAAAATAGTAATTCGCTCATTCCACCAGTTTCCCTGTTTTGTCTTGCACACTTGTTACTGCACACTGTATGAGCACTTAGTCGATTCCGATTTATCATTAAGACGTATACAAGGATGAGTATGAAGGAATGCTGAGAGTAAATGGTGCAAATGACGTGCTTTTCCGGAAAGGGAATGGTGTACATTGTGTATAAAATAAAGTCCATTCCCTTCTCAAAGCTGTAAAATCCGATCATACTGAGAATATCCATCACATTTTATGTACATCGGATGGCACTGAACTAAGGCGGTCTGCTGGAGAAGATTTCCTTTGGATGGACACGGAGAGAAGCGAAGGTCTGAGGAGGGATGAAGAGCAAACGGAGAGAAGAAATAAGGTATTGTGTGCGAGGAAAACTGTTTCTTTGGGTGTTTTATTTAGGTAGAGGATCGACGGACCGGACTTGGGATATTGGTTTCCAGTCCAATCGCCTTTCCTCGATAAAACTCTAAGCTTATGCTATCCCAAGGTTTGCTTTTGCGTTTACCGTTTCTGATTTCTCACAAAACTCGCCAAAAACTGGAATCCATATCCGCCAATTTTCCGGGTTCGTGCTTGCGAAGCCTTCTCGTTTCCTAAGCTCATTCCGTTGATATCGGTTCATGAAATCAATTTGAAAGTATCTAATTTGAAGCATGGATTGAACGCAAAGAGAAAACTACTGTGATAATCATGGGCTTATCAATAAGGAAATGATATACTATTCTTGTTAAGCATATCAGGTATATATTCTGGAAATAGCTTTTGTTACCTACGTAATGGAGCGTTTCGTCGCGGCCGCGAGGTGGATTAGCAAACGCGGATTAAAGCTATCAGAGGCTCTAGGCGCCTAGATCAGATCGAGGCCCCCACTAAGAACTATGAGTAAAAATCCGAATTTAAAAAAATATGCAAATACAAAAAAATATCCCGTAGAAATCTCACTCGTTTTAATACGGCAAAAATAGACGAACAAGTTTATAACTACCATACGTAGTATTCAAATAAATTACATCTACATCTACATAAATACCCTGCAAGCCGCCTTCCGGCGTGTGGCAGGGGGTTACAATAAATTACATAACTTCTTCATTATATAGGGACATAAGTAATGCAATACATTCTATAAACATATCATTTAGACTTAACAGTGTAAAATTCTTTCTTGAAGCGAAGGAATGTTTTCTTTCAGTTACATACAGACTTTCCTCAAGATACTATAAAAATAGAACATCATTTGAATTCTATATGGATATATTCTAATCGAAGATATTATCATCCATAATAAATTCGATAAAGAGGTGTAGAGGGAAGCGTTGGTGAATTGTGCTAGACCTTTAGCCTAGATGTATATCACGCATCACTTTCTTTATTACTTTTACCTTATTAGCCAAGTTTATTTACAGCACTCCTCACAATATTACATAAAAAAGGGAAATTGGAATGAGTTGAAAGGCAGAAAAGAAGAACCAATTTATATTGCTAGAGGGTATCATAAGAGGTTGTTTAATTTTAAAAATCAAAGAACAAATTCAACTAAGTATTTGTTTCTTAATACTGGGATTAAATAAAGAAACAATTTCCTTGAAGAAGTCTTCGTGTAATCACTTAAGAAGAAAAGAGGCGTAGAAACGATGCAGTGTTTAATGATGTATAGAAATGTAAATTGTGTAAGTATGTTATTGAAATTTGGATTCAATGTAGTGTAAAAGGTATAACATGTAGAGGGGACTATCTATTGAGTGTTGTTTGTATTTTTAAACACGTATATATTATTTGATGAAGCTGCCACCAAAATGTCGTCGAACTACGACCGAAATTTATAAATAATAATAACTGAAAACGCTACGTTTATAGTGCTATAAGGGACAATTAACATTGGATATTCCTCTCGTACGATTAAATTAGATTATTGTTCACATTCGCCTACACCCGTTTACCTATCCTCATTAATTTAAGGAAACAAATGACTGTTTTATCTCACTAACCACAGAAATACGCGTGCGCCCACGTAGTCGCATTGTTTCTCAAATTGAACAAACGTATAAAAGTCACCACTCAGCGTTTCTATTTCCTGTTTATTCAACTAAGCGTATAGTTCTCGGGAGTCCAATACCGCGATACTTCTTCAGTAGCCCTATTCATTAAGTAAGTCCAATCCAATTACTGAAAGTTCCTCGTGTCTTTCGCACAAAACCCTGTTTGTGTCATCTTCACCGGCCCTTTCGACGAAAAGGAAATGCTCCTGCGTAAATAATACCTCGTTCGAGAGTTGGGATTCAAATGGACCTCGGCATTGTCACGTGGACAGCATAAAATTCCTCACCAAACACACACAGCGGACTAAGTCATTCTCGGCTCAGGATACCTGGAATTGGAATTTCCTCGCAACTAGGATTTTTCCCTCTCGAGAATTCCACACATATTTGCGCCACTCAGTGACCCTCGACTAATATTTTCCTCATCAGGAGGAATTGGATTCCTCCCCTTGTTTACCTCCTCTCCCTAGCAACGCACTTATATACATGCCGATCGGTAAAAATGGTTGTCATGGCGGAATATCGCACTTATGCCTCAAACATGATCTATACGTCTATCAATCGTCATCTCTATGGCTGCGTTAGTCCTCAATAGATTTGGCTGTAAGCAGGGGCGGATTTACGCCATCAGGCCCTAGACACCAGGAACGGATCAACGCCCCAATAAGGAATAACGAGAAAAATTCTATGAAATATACAAATATGCTTACCATAGAAATCTCAGTAACTTTACTACGGAGGGAATAAACAAAATAATTCAAGGGGTGGATGTTTACTAAAGTTTGTGGAGTAAAAGTGAAATAATAGGAGCCTTGTTACATGAAATACTCGATAATTTAATATAGCTTTGGTATTTGATAAACTCTACAGGAATTGCATCGGAATTTTATGAGCAAAATAGGGATGGTGAAACCTGTGGTTAACATGTTTCATCAAGGCAAAAATAAACAAAGTTTTACAAAATATAACAAAAGACTGCAGAGAATGAGGGATACACTTCACACAATATAGCGAAGTAACATTGTAATATATTCTATAAACATATCATGTGGACATTCAATAAACACAGAGGTATTTCTTGAAGAGAAAAGCAAGAAATTATTTCTAGCACGCTATTGAAAGCTAGAAAACGCAGTCTTATTGAGGCCCCTATATGGGAGGCCCTCAGCTAAGGCCTATTGCGCCTAGTTATAAATCCGCCCCTAGCTTAAATGAAGATGCATCAAAGTACGTACCTAATAAGCTTTTTAACCCTTATTCGAGAAAATCCTAATGGAAGTGATTTTCTGTCAAACAGCTCGCCAATCCATAAACTCACTTAGCTCAAAAATGATCTATTATATGAACAAAACAAGAGGGTAAAGAATATGATATTAACTTTGCATATTTAGGAGTTAGTCTTATGACCCCGAGGGTAAATGTGGCATTGTTAAGGATCTAGTACTGTTTGGGAGAGGAGCAAGGGTCATCTGAAATTTTAATATTAATAATAAATTTAATATTTATTTCTAACTAAAATTGTATTTTCCTCTATCAGTTTAAAAAAGAAAACAGTGCAATATTGGAAAAGCTATTCAATTTTTATCTTATATGGAAGGCGCAAGCTGTAACAAAAACGTGTTGAAAATCATAAACCCGTTCAATTAGCCTTTTCTGATATAATGATTTATTTTTAATAATCTTACGGCAAGGTTTGGACAAAATGGCCTATCTTCCACCTAACATATGGAGATAATGCATCATAATAATGCTGCACTGATAACCAAAAATAATTGACCAAAATCAACTTATATTTAGAAAATTCAATCAAAACATCTAAACAATATAGGCACAAGAAAAGTGGTACAAACAGTTGATACAAATTGTCAGTACAGATGGGCAGACAGATTTATTATTAAAAAATAATGCATATAACTAGGTATAGATGCAATTAAAAACTAAGTTTGGGTCATGGAGGAAATCTCCTCAACTGAAGATTTATGGAGGAAACCCACTAAATTACATCGATGTAAAATATAGTAGGTGATGACGTGTTTGAAATTCTTCAAACTCGATGTTTACAAAAGTTGTGGAGTGAAAGTGAAATAATAGGAGTCTTGTTACATCCAAGACTCGATGAATTATTATACTCCACGGAAACGGCATCGGAATTTTATGAGTGAAATAGCGATGGTGACACGTGTGGTAAACATGTTTCATCAACAGGCACATATCCCTTCGTAGAGACATGTCTAATTTACATATCCAACGAATTGAATCACTCACGTAGTGCACATAATAGAGACGTGCTTGGCGCGCATAATTACACTGGAGCACGTATCTCGGGGTCAAGCATACCTTATCCGTAATTATTTTGAATATTCAATAAGCACTCCATTCGCGCCTAACGCATTCTGAAGACTCTTATCAGCTTTCTTAACGAGATCACCACTAGGTTCCTTGGAAGGAACAGATAGTGGAATATATTTATATATTTCTATACATTAGTATAAGTTGCTTGCCGGTTTACGGGTGAACAGTGTTTCATAAACTGTTTATTTGCATTTCACAATGTTATTTTCCTGTTTATTTTTAATGAAAATTAATTTTTACTTGTAATGGAATTAGTTACCGATGATGAAGTTAAATTATATTGCGAAACACCAATAAATTATTATCAGATTGACACAACTACGGTTAGTATAAAATTGTCTATGTAATAATGTATCTTTACCATTTGATTTGCCTTTCAGGTCTGATTAAACCTGCCTTTTCTTTAATACTTACTGTCGGTTGGTTTCGCAGGTTTTTTCACACGCCCTTTTCTTGGGAGTATTTTTCTGCTGTAGTAAACTTTCACCTAAGTATAGACTTAAGTATTTAAACCCATACATCAATTTTCTTCTGTAGACTTTTTTCAAGCAATCTGAATTAAATTTCATGCGACCAAAGATTAGATATAAAGATACCTCGTGGTTTTAATATCCCCCTAAAAAACTCGTACCGTTTTCATTAACTTTTTTTGTTATCATTGGTTTTGACATTTTAGAGTTATTAATTTCATTAACATTTCTTCCCATTATTTCCCTACATTGCACAGCCAAGATTAAATTACGAAGCTCTATTAGTACTCCTTCGTCAGGAATGACGGAAGTAAGTTTAACTTCACTATTAACCCTATAGCAATAACAATTATAACTTATTCATAGAAAAATATTTTATAAAATTCAGTTATGGTCGAATTTAACGCTAATGACGTAAGTGGAATACCTAAAACATAGTTTAATCAAATTATATTTAATAGTATGTAACACGTGATACTCGAAGCAAAAACTCGAAGTAAAAACATTTTTACGTGGAAGTTTTCCAAATTATCCGTTCCTTTTCCTATACCATTCCCTTTTTTCCCTGCATATGTTAAACATATTCCACATAAAAAACTAATCGCAAGCGAACGAGCATTTTCACTAAATTGATATTCATTGCGAATTTATTTCATTTTGTGGTGAATGTTATATGGGAGTTAAGTAAATGAAAAGGTATTGATTTTACATTAAAATTTATAAAATTATTATTACAAATTATTATACATTATTTTATAAAATCTCCTGGTTTACTTTTAAGATGTAATCGTCACAAGCAGAACTCGTTTCAAGTACGGGTAATCTGTTATATAAACTGGATACGACTGGAAAGCGTCATTTTACTAAATATCTATTACAATTACGTAAGCTGAATGTGACTTCTTGATTGGTTTTGCTTTTTCTCCAGAATCAATCCTGTTGTAATGTAGACCCGATTAACTTTGAGTGAACTGGATTCGATGTGGACGGTTGAAGTTGAAGATGAATTGTGTGCGGAAAGGAATATTTGGATAGAGGTGTCTAATTGAATTAATAAGGAAAGTAGCTAATAATAAAGCAAAGTAATGCCATCTATTTGTGGCAGGATTACATAGAAATAAGGATATACTAGTTAAAAAAAGAGGGGAAGGCCGAAAAAAGCTTGTGATATTAGATGCAGAAAAGATTTCTAAACATAACTCACGGAATAATAGGAAATGCATTGGATAGTGTTCCACCGTATTTCAAGTTAACCGAGTTCCTAGCGAACGCAACCCTGCGCCATGAGTTACACAGATACGAGTGTTTATCCACTCATATTGAAAAGCATCATTAGCTTGAATTTACTAAATAAACGTACATTCAAACAGTGAGCTCATACAATTAACTTCTTCAACAAAGTTGTTTATCAAATAGTTGTAAAATGTATGAAAAAAATTCAAACGTTACTCAAAACACAGTGATAATTTATACATTGATAGCATACTCACAATAATTGCCGTCGGAATTCAACAACAATTCTGTGGGAACATTTTCCCTACGGGCCATAAATATTTTCGTGTTAACCGTCGTTTACGTTCACTTTTTCGCGTTTAAAGATCCAATATTTATTTATTTATTATTTATTTCAGTATTCACATACAGCATACATGCCATTTTACAGTGAACTATACGTGGGGTAGGAGCGATAACGCGCTAACACGCTAACCACTCCGCCATCACGACTGGTGACTACATATATACATTTACATACAATACATACATTGAAAATTACAGAAGATGGAACAGACCAAAGCCGCACTTAGTGTTAACGGATACTTCGCGTTATCCGTTCTCGTGTTAATGGATCTCAACAGTATAATTTTCGGCGGACGAAGTGTTTGCTGAAGAGGAAAATGTAAGTTTTTCGAGTTTATCTGGATAACTGTACAATTTGAGCTATTATTTCCTTAAATTGTTACATCATTTCTATTTTATTTATGTTTTCAAAGGTAATTCATTCGTCAACTTTGCAGGTTTATTTTTCTGTTTGCAATGCATACATTTATATATGATGGTTGACACATCGCAGTGTTACTTAAGAGATGGCTCACTGAAGTAGAGAGGGCAAATCTATGGCACGCGTGCCCAAAAAACCTCGCGAGAGAATTATTTTGGCACGCGGAACTCAACTGCACTCTAATCCTTATTAGATGTCTTCACTTAAGAAATGAAGCCTCTGAGAAGTTAAATGTGGGTTCTTTCTTAGTAACTTAGTTAATGGTTACTTACTTCAAATACTACACCTTAATCTCGTCGTTAACACAATAAAATAGATAATATCAGTATCTCACTGGCGCCATATTGGCACGCAAGTCCTTTATATTTGTCAAATATGGCACTCTTGCCACAAAAGGTTCGCCATCCTTGCTACAGAATGTCAGACAAGCATAGATATTTTTTCTCTGCTTCCGCNTACATACATATACATACATATACATACATATACATACATATACATACATATACATACATATACATACATATACATACATATACATACATATACATGCATATACATACATATACATACATATACATACATATACATACATATACATACAATACATACATTGAAAATTACAGAAGATGGAGCAGACCAAAGCCGCACTTAGTGTTAACGGATACTTCGCGTTATCCGTTCTCGTATTAATCGATCTCAACAGTATAATTTTCGGCGGACGAAGTGTTTGCTGAAGACACAATAAAATAGATAATATCAGGATCTTACTATAAGGTTTACAACCAGATTGGCAAGCAAGTCCTTTATATTTATCTAATATAGCAATCTTACCTCAAAAGGGTTACCATCCCTGGAAAGGAAATTATTCAAGGAAATAATTACTCAAAATATACTATTAACCATAGAAACTCAGAAAAACCTCAAAGAATTTTGGGAAATTCTTTATGAAAACAACAAAAATATATGTCTCTATCTATCCACCTCTATATGAAAAGATATAGCGAAAGATGTATGAGCTTATACCAAAGTGCTGAAAGAAAAATGCAAATAACCCCAAAAAAGAATAGATTGATAGCTATGTACGTATGTATATTTCATTCATATCGTAATCGATGGACGATTTTGTAAAACATGATACAAAAGGCGGTGAGCATGAAGTGAAGGAAGAGAATATTTAACTTGAAAATTGCATAAGAGTCAGATTCACCTATAAATCGCCCTCTTAAACTCAGCGACTGTTCCCTCGATCTATTTACCATTCTAACCAGACAAGCGAAAGAATACCCCCTTTGGAAGGAGGGCCCTCCGTGTAATGATGCCTGCAGTTTCAAAACACAACGTGAGGGGAGAGCAAAACATGCTGGGGCTTGGCTTTGGTGAAGGGATACTGGCAGTTTGGGGGAGTCTCTTCCCCTGATCGCCGGTTGTCGTGGCCACGGGATGCTGCATCCCTTGAAGCGGATTTTGGCACCAAAATACCGCCTCCACGGTTCAACGAGAATGCCTCTTATTCTATTCTCAATTTTCTTTATCTTTCATACCGTTTAAATACTTTCTAGGAAGACAAAAATTCAGGGTGTGATAAAGAACTATGATTAGGAACTAACTGAAAATTTGGCCGCAAAGTTAAACTTATTCTAAAAATATTAAAAAATAAATTATAAAATATTGTAAAATCATAAAATGATATTAATATTACTTTAAAAATATTTTAAAATCTTCCAATATAAAATGGATTACAGCAGTATGAATCTTTGTGTGTGCATTTACCACAACTCGAGAACAAAATGTTGTCCCACCTTCTAGCTGTCCCTCATTAGATTACTGTCCAACACTAGATGCCCATCCTTCTTCTCTACTATTTACGGATTTAATTATCTCCGGTTCGATTCCAGAGTATTCGAAGAAATGTAATTAAATGTACATGCTCATTGTTATCGTTAATACCAATATCAAAGTGCTTTAAAAACACACAGACTTATCAGTTTTTCTCTCTTGTTCTAGTGGTTGAATTAAGAATTAATATTGAAATTCATCTTCAAATTTTGTGGCTCATCCACCTTTACATATGTACCATGCAAGCCGCTTTTCAGTGGTGCATTTAACTATCTAAAATTTATAGTATTTGTATTGTATTCAATATTTTTAACACTTAATTTTCTATTATGACATAATGCCATCGCTGACTTACGAGTATTGACCTATGGTTTGACGAAATAGATATGCATTTAGTTTGTACGTGATTGTTTAATTTTTATAATTTTCAGTTTGCAAAACCAGTCTGTAATGTATATAATATACGTTGAATGACTGCAACCAATATTCTGATATATTCCATTAACTGTAAGAATATGACAATTCTAATGTCTACAGTTAATGGAATATATCACAATATTGTGATAACTGTAAGAATATGACATTTCACAGTGAATGGAAAGAGGCCGTTTGTCTACCTGTGTAATAAATCTACCGTATAATTTCCAATCTAACAATTTTACGTTTTTATACCTTTCCAAAATCACATGCGTCTTAAAGTCGAGTGCGTCATAGAATTTCAGTAAGCAGGTCTCGCAGAAAAAGTTTCTTCAACTGTAACATTTAAAATTATAGTTCAGTTTTCCGTGTGCCGTATACATTTCTTTCCGTCAGCACTCACTACAGCTCACATTGTCTTAATCGGTATCCCCGTAGGTTTCGATAAATAAGGAATACGTTTATTTTGACGAAGTGCTTTACTTAAGGACTATGGAAATACATGCATTCCTTTATGTAATCGATAGCTATTTTGGGCTCCCGTTAAGCCAAGAGTGTAACACGGTAGCCTTTGGTGAAAACATATGCCTGTTGGAGCCCATACGTGCGAGATGACCTAAGCTGCCGAAGCACTATTAAAAAAAATATCACTATACAATAACTATTTTTCTATCGCAAGACTGTCCAGACGTGTTGGAACATGTTCTACGGCGATTAGTATCCGTCTTATCAAATCAGGCACATGTTATGTTATCATTGAGAATATACTTTGTATTTAAATTTATTGCGGGGTTCATCTTTTTACAAAGTTTAATTGGAATGAACCATCATACGAAGTTAACACAAGTACCATTAAGAAAAAAACAAAGGATAATTATATTCGTATCATCAATCACAATAAAAGGTAAACAGGAGATAATATTTCATAAAGATACATACATATTGGTAAAATTCACCCCTTCAACCCTCCTAGGCTCTAAATACCATTTTATAAAATCGAGTTTACGTCTCCATTCTCGTCGATAGCATAACTTTATATTGGAAAATGATCCATTAGGAATTAGCAGTGATGGAATAATAGATTTTCTTATTAAAATTTATATTCGAAAGGATTTTCCGACTACACAATCTCGTTAAGCAAAGAAAACATCCATCAAGTTCATAGCTGGCTACCAGAAGGACATGAATGGTGAACTAAGATAAAATGGATAAAAATGCATGATGCACATGCTTGATTTTACAATTAGATGAAGAAACGGAGGAAAGTGTGACGTAGATGTCCGGTGTGTGCGCAGGAGTGGTGCCATCTGAAATGGATCTATCGCAGTACTCCCATCGCAGATTCAGAAATCGAAAGAGACATTGCTCAAGTCGAGGTAGATCAATCGGATAAAGCAGCTGTTCTTCTCACTGGCATATTCTAGATTTAAAGTAGTTTTTAGTACATACTATTAAGGAAGAAAATGTTAGCATTGAAATGCTTCAATCGATTTAATCAACTGGCAAATACAGCGTTACTTTGGTTAATGACGATAATCCGTTTCAATGTTGTCGTCGTTAACCAAAACCGTCGTTATCCAAGGCGCGACATTCCAGACCCAATCTTCATGTCAAATATACCAATAAAACTCATGAAAATGTCAGTAAAATATAGTACACATGATTTATTCAGTTATATTAGCAACAAAAACATTATCATTGATAATAGTAGTCATAAAAGAAGTCTTTAATTGCCGATCTTCACCAGGAGGCGTCGTTAACCTAAGACTGCGTCGTTATTCGAGGCATTTTTTTTACCATAGCCATTCGTCGTTAACAAAGTACGTCGTTAACCAAGGTACCACTGTATTTGTTTCATTTATAAATATGTAAACAAAGAAAATCTCATGCTTGTTTGCCTTAATGTCTATCCATGTTTTGATTTCACGAGTCTGAATTGAATTTGTCGAAACGATTTGAATCTGCATTTTAAAGAGGTGTAAAAACACAAAGAAATCAAACAAAGGCGTCCGCGCAAAATTATTATGATACTTTTTTTGACGCAAATAAACAATGCTTAGTTACTGCGTAAACTGTTGTAAACTGTTAAACTGTATAACAAAGTTACGCAAAACAGCGAGGTTGAAAACCACATTAATCAGAACATAAATGTATGCATATATTTCGCGGACCCAAGTTTAAGAATCACTGGGATAGAGCAACTGCCCGGCTACTGAGAGAACCGGGTTCGAGTCCCGACTACATACGTAATTTTCTCCTTTGTTTCTTCAACTGGAAAGCATGTAAACTGTGTTTACGATAGAACCTTATTCCGCCAAACCTTTCCTTTCACTGGATGATTCATAATGAATTCTTGGCTGCGTTGGATTAGGAATTAAAATTTGCTCCTTTTCCCCCATCATTTTCTCATTTTCCGAAAGTTATATTTCATGCACATGATTTGCTTTGGGGAAAAATAAGTTGATGCTTCTTTTTCGGAGAACTCGTCTCGAATATTTTCGTCTTGATTGAATTTCTGGAATTCGAAATTAAAGAACATTTTTTTATCGCCACGCCGTTTATAGCTGTCTTCTTTTGTTTTATTTCTTGGAATGCTATATTTCCAAACCAAGCAGCAGATCACAAAATGCGGAATTTATAGATTTTAGGATAACGTTTTCCAAATGAATATATGAACATAGGAAATTCTAATGAAATGACCAAAATGACCTATTGATTCAAAAGAAATATTCGGTCTTAAAAATAAATAATATTTGGATTTCAATACAACTAGGAAAAGGATCAGAAGGGTTCCTTTAAAGCTAGCAAAATTTTAATTTATTTCCATTCGCTTACCGTTTATTTATAACAGGAGCAAAGTTATGTGATAAATACACCAGTTAAACATAAGAGCGTCTAAAAATTATGAATAGCCAATGTAACATATGAAACGCCGAGCCTGAGTTCTTCCAAGAAAACACGATGGCTACTGAGGTATGAGTGATTTTGAATTCACTCCTCATCCAAGGCAATGGAAAAAGTTATTCACTTTCTCATGCTACATCCACATGGACGTTTTCCACCGACCGCAGCCTGGCTTAGGGTGGAATGTAGGGTCAAATGTGACTCATTCCCCATCTCATCTAGTATGCCTCATTCAGCTCCAGAGCTTAGAGGCGATGCCTTACCGCGATGATATCATCATGAACCCTCGGTAAAAGATATGAGATTACTATTAATTGGATTAACTTGTTATTGTTTATAATTTAAGGAATGTGCATAATTAAGAAATATCTAAGTGCAGAATGGGCTAACCAGAGGAAAATTACAAACTATCATTTAATTGCCTATTCGTTCTTTAGTAGGATTAATATTCGTATATTTAATTCTACTTGTTGCATAATTGTTAATTAGTAGATATAGAAAACGAAAGTTCGTTATAAAATTGATGCTACCGTGTTAAAAAAATAATAATATTTTTCTGGAGTTCGCACATTTATTGTAGTATACATACTACTATTCTATGAAATATAATATTTTACTGTATTCATGATATTTATAATACATGTAGTATAAATAGCCTGACATGGCATAACATTACATAAAAATAATCTTTACGCATACGTCCGATAGTTTTTCATAATCATATGAGAATTAATATTCTAAAGAAGTTGAAATCAACATCATCTTTGAGATTTCTTAAGAAATTTGTCTTTAAGACTCCCTCTGGCACTGGAAAAGAGAAAAATAATTTGGAGAAAAGCAAACCGTACTCCGCAAAGTGTCCGTTCATTTGGGCTTTTCTTTCCTCAAACTTTTCCAAATCTGCTTCACTTTATTCATCATTTATCTTGATTCTGCGGGACCAACTGGGGAAAGAACTTGCTTCCCTTGTGAGGTAACCTTTTCGATTCTTGTGACTTTTCCTTTAACCAAAGGGTAGCCTATTCAGTAATTTCATGACCCAATTCCTGATTACTAGACTGCGAGTACATGCTCGCTTTTCTATGAAAAATAGTCCTATCTAAAGAAAACGTAAACCTGGACAGTGATGAGCCGCAACTGTGGAAACTCCTAATGTTGTACTCTCTTATCTCAACATTTATCTCATCTCATCTATTGAGATAAGTTTCAAAATAATTCAGTTCTAGAGCTAACAGGTACACGAGTCTGGTGTTACATTTATTGAGCAAAAGAAAATAACGAATTAATAGAAGGATTGCGGAATATCGCAGCTAAAACCTAATATATCATGTGTTGGAATATGAACTGCTAACATGATTTAAAAACATTTATCTAAAAAAAATATTCTTAACAAGAAATTGGGGTCATTTAATAAACGTTTCCTTCTCAATTATTGGGAGCTGGTTCAAAGAATCTGCCAGTTCTGCTACCACTAACCCATTGTTCGCAAAGTTCTTGAGTATTGGCGTATGGAGTACTTTAAATCTCCATTTTCATAACAGTCTTATACAATTTATCTTTCATAAAGCATATCACATTATTTTGAAGAAAGATCTAAATGCCTACCTAGTGCCTAAGTATAGAAAGAAATGCTGAAATGTCTTCGTCTTTAAGTCAATGGTGAAGCTAGGAAATTGCTATCAATGAAATGGTTATTTAATTTACATTATCTATTAACAGAACCATCATTATTTAATTTCAGGCTTAAATGTGTAAAGGGAAGAATATAGTAGAAACTAGGTTAGCGTCTTCTGAAAGCTAGAAGAATTCTTTCTCGAGCCACCATAGGTACGGTTGTAAAAGGTTCAGCATCCCTGACCTAAAACGTAAACAGTTTTGCGGTTCAATTTTTCCTTCCAGTGACGCAAACTACAACATCTAAGTTTCGTAATTCATTTAGAATCCTTAAAAGGGCGGATGATAAGTGATTATACGTGATCAATAATAAGGATTCTGATGTCAGTGAATGTAATCATGCTCTAAAATGCAATTTTAAATAAATTTAAGATAAGTGCTAAAACAGAACAACAGAACCGGTTTATGATCTGACTAAACAGACAGTTTCCACCCTCAATTAGTGCAAATAACAATAAATTTCAGTATACTGCAACTAGAAAATAAATTAAATATTTTCTTCACTATAAGCAAGAATACCGTAATAGAATCTAATCTCTAGTCCCCATGGAAACCGCCCACTTACACATTCCCCTCTCGCATTCCCTTTGATTTAAATGCTGTCTTGACATGCTCCTGTACCTGATAACCTTAGGGGTCAAAATCACGGTCGTATTATAAACTCATTCTATAGTAAGGGTGTGAGTCTTTTTTTTTTCATTAATCTTCAAGGATACTAAATCAAATTTTACCATCTCAAACTTCTTATGTTCGCAAATAATGGGTAGTTGTGCTAGTAAAATGTACTACTAATAGAAGCAAAGCTCCTATTCAATACTGTTTGCATTCCTCAGCAGAGAATCATTGGAATCTTCATGTCCCATCACTTGATGATGTTTGATTCCTTTGTTTCCGCAAAAAGCAAACTTTTCCCGCTCAGAATTCCCATTTCTCCGGTTAATTCTTCGCAGTCTCCGTCCACGTGGGAATCAGCGGCGCAAACTTTCCCTAATAAGACATTCTTCACTTTTATAGGAAGGAGAGGGGGAATTTAACTCAATCACCTTTTGGATAAACATTCAGGAATAAGACGGGAGACTAAATAAAAGATTTAAAAATGGAGATTTCCGCTGGGATTTCCATTTTTACGTCTCGCATAATCGCATTCTCGTGCGATTCCTCGTTTTTCCCCATCGCTCGGTGGGAGTCTTTCATGCGGAACTATTGACTCCCTTAAGGACGCTTTCTTTTTTTGAGCCGTAGGTTACGTAGATTCCCTTGCAGTCCCTCTGAGTTAAACATTATCATCACTTGTGTTTGCATCCGATATCGAATCCTAGCATAAATAGGCTTTCAAAAACGTGTTTTATTTTATATTCCATAGTTATTACTAAAATAAAATAATTATGTATGTGGCTACATCAAACCTTGTATTTGATGTAAAAGTGTGTCAGTTATGTAAAAGTCTATATAAAAATAGTCATATAGTATAGCTTTAACTCATAAGCTTTATTAATTCATTTTTTTAATATGCAAGTATTCATACTTGCGTATAATGTAACCATGTTAACCTTATAAATGTGTTACGATACCTTAACGGATAACTTAAAAATATGTTACCTTTTGATGCATAACTTTGTATATCTATAATCTATAGAAGAAGCCTTAACTATCTGAAATTCCACAACTGGGTAGAATGAAATTCACTCGGTCAAAGTTCTTCGTATGCTTAATGACACCACCGGTTTCAGACGATTCTGTCCATCATCAGGTACACACACCACAACTCCTGAGGATATATATGAAACGGGTAAAACGTGGCCAATGAGAACACAGGATCAGGTGGAGAAGGGGTTTGAAATGTTAGGAGCAGGGAGTGGTGGAAGGAGGCAAACGGTCGACAACAGAGGGGAGTGCATGAAGAAGCATGACCGAGATCCAAAACTTAGCTCAATGAATGATTTTAACGATATTTTATGGGTCATGTGCGTGAGTGAAACGCCTGTTATCATTCATCGGCCTTCCTTTCCAGAAGGAATGATTTTTCGAGGTAATTGTAGGAATAAATAATCAATATATTGACATAATAAGTGTATATTTTCGCCTAAAACTCGAAAATCCAACACCCAACTTTCAAACTACGCACGTAATAGAAACTCTTCTCAGCGCAGAAAATAGACTACATGGTCATCTACTGGTCTACAGTTCGATTCTAGACTATTCGAAGCGTTCCCTTTAGAAGAACATGTGTACTTCACTTTTTTCGTTTCCGACTTTTAATTTTTTACTGAGAACATTGAGCTAGAATGAATCGTTTTGCTATGCCGTTAAAAGTAGCGCAACAAGGATGGAGATTCAATTACGAGTTTATTTTAGCATCGATTGGAGAGTTTCGTTTCAGATCACGTAAAATAAATAAAAAAAAGCACATTTCCTTTAAATGTGTTTTCAAATGCCATCGTTTTAATGAAAACTTCCATGGTTTGCATGTATTTTTATAGTTCCTAACTTCTTCCATAAAATTATACAGAAAACGGGCTCTCTGAGAAAAGTAAAATGATTGATGAGCTGTTTATAGCCTCAAAATGTTGTCATTGAGCAGTTTTATGATATCATTTCAAAACATTATAGTTAAATATTGCTCACACTTCGAATTTTTATATAACGAAAAATCAAATTTAAAAATGCGTCCAATGTATCGGTTTTTCCAGGTTTGCCTTCCAATTTTGATACATCTTGTTTCGTTGCCTTCTGGATTAGTAAACCCAAGTAATCGAAGGATTATAAACAAACAAGCAACGTTAGAAGCAGTGTCCTTGTGCTAATGGAAAGGACAGGAGCTTTCTATAACGCATTTCATTCCAACCCTTTCTCAACAGCTGAGTAAATGTACACAATGCATAGCTTTCGCCCTTTAGAAGGTCGTTGGCCGTCCGTCTCTTGATTTAACTGAATATATTGTTGGAAGTGGTTCAAGGGCAGAAAACGGTAGCATCTCCGGTAGGAAAGCGAGAGTTCTGAGAGAAACTTCTTGTGAGAAAGAGAGAGCATTTGATCTCGCCTATTGCTGGGAAATATGTCGTCATAATATTGCCCCAGTTTGGTGCTCAAAACATAGCATTCTTACACACTGAGGGAATATTATGTTTCAGATTAAGAGTTACCGGAATCAACAACTCCTCGAATATGCTAACTTAATGAAATCCCATCAATATCTTAGTCTCGTAAGAATCTAATGATGTTAATAGAACCACGCGCATGGTAATGAAATATAAAAATACTAGATTAGAGATTTTTCCTTTCAAACATCTTATGCACAATCACTTATATTAACTGCACAAAATATGTTTTCGTTTCCCCAAATATTCGATGATTACCTTTATATTGTTAATTTTAATTTTATTTCTAACTGCAAAATTTAATGAAGATTATGAGGATCAAACTTTTAATGTTTTTATCTTTGAATGTGATGGTTTTTTGTTCCTACCAGTGGGAAGTTTTCGAGGGGTTTCCCTCTCGAATTTCGGCGAATGCCGGGTAGAGATACTTAATGTTTAGACTACTCTGTATTATAGTACCATGAATTTGTATTTTTATAACAACTTGTATTAATAGGGCTACAATAGTAACTACTTCCGTGGGATTTTAGTGTTGTGTACAGCTTTGTTGGACATCATGGGAGATGGGTATCTCTTTAAATAGATTTGTGCAGATGTAATTTATGTACGTTTCCATCGGAAAATAATCCATTTGTGATATGGTTACTGTAATGATAATATGAATTAAATGATTATAAATAATTGGAGCAGCTTGTCGAATTATCTCCCTCTTCGTTCAAGTTAAATTCTTTTGCATATATTGATATATTACTTTTATAACCTAATTTCTTGAAAAATTAACATTCCATGACTAAAATGAAAATTTAAATAAAGAGTTTGAGAAAAGGATCTGAAAATTGAATGACAAAAACAGCAGGCCGTAGTACCGTATTGAATTATCTGCATCAATCTTAGGACGAAAGACATTTAAAATCATTAATTAAATTTCATTGGAATTAACGCATTTTAGGGCTAAAGTAGATTTTCCAAATACGCTTTAAAGAGAATGACAACCATCACAATACAATTTTGCGTGCGGTAAGAAACCTCTTGCTAAGAAAATAAGTGATTCTGCTGTTACGTTCCTTCCATGAATTTCATTATAGTATCTGAATGTTTGGACATTTCAATTGAACTAGAATATACTTAATTGGAATACAAGTTGACATTAACTATGTCAAGATATACGTCGCATCAAAGACCCGGTTTCGTGTAATGAAATACCTGATATTGAAATCGATGCTGGAAGGCGTGACCGTGGAAAGCCATCACTACTGATAAAGACGTAATTCTTTCCCATAGAAACAGCGGGAAAGTAATACGTCTTCCCATTTAGAAATGCTTTATCCATTTGGTGTCTTCATAATGAAAGGACACTAAAACAGAACGCGAATATTAAAATCTTTAAAAAGGTGAAATTTCCTTGGAACGCTGACAAAATTGGACAAAAATATATCAGAAAAATCATATGGATATTCGAAGGCGTGAATTCGTGGAAAGACATTGCAGAATGAAAATAAACTTCGTTCTTTCCCACAGGGACTTTATTCGCGACCGGTTTCGTGAGCGTACGTACTGCCTAAAGAGGTAAGTACGCTTACGAAACCGGGCGCGAATTAAAGTCCCTGTGAAAAAGTACGAAGTTTCTTTTATTCTTCATCAGAAAAATCTATCCCCAAACAATATACATCCATAGCTCTCAAGTGTACTCCCACAAAGGGAGAAAAAAAAAAACAGAACATTTTTACCTTTCTCGGGTAGGTCCTTCTTTGGGCATAGTCCAAGAAACATGTGATACCGATTATTAATTCTGGGTAAGAAGGGAAAGACGGAAGAGATATTATAACATTCACAAGAAAATGTCTTTCTTACATACACATTTAGCTATCTTTAGCCATGTATAGCGACGCTTTCCTAATTTTAAAGAGTTATTTATGTTCTAACAACATCTCGCAGTACATTTAGCACGTGTAATCTCCTCTATGAGTGAACTCGTAACATAAAATATTCGACTTGTATATAAATCAAAATATCATTGCATTCAATTGAAGAATGACTCAAAAATTGAATCATTTCTTTAATTCGTGTATTATCTGGAATGAAACTTAGATTAAAATCTACGGAAGCGGCCGTGATATTGTGGAAATTCATGATATTACACAGATATTGTGTATACGTAATATCTGATACACAGATATTGCTGCGGAAAAAGTACATATCTATGTAATATGAAACTTAGATTTATGAAAGTGAAGTAGAGCATTGTTTCTTCCTAACTAGTTCCAGAAATACTTGTATTAGTTGTAGTATAGTTAAAATTGCTTCGATATCTAAGGTCATTTCGCTCGTAGGTCCCCATCGGTAGTCGAAACCCGGACCGCTTTCACCGTAGTCGAACGCGTTGCCCACTTGGCTATTCGGGAACCCTCAGAGAGACTTCTTCAAAGTTAGCTCCCTCGCTACTTCGAAGGGTAAGTGGAGTAACCTTAAAAGGCATTTCTGACGTCTTGATTGAAAAATAACAGAGATCGGAATCATTGGAATGCCACGAATGTTCTGCCTCGCATGAACAGCAATAGGAGAAGATGACTTCGATACACGTACTTCTCGCCGGTCTTCGTATAGAGATCGCATTGGAAGATTAGGAAGCAAAATGTCTACATTTAACCTCTGAGAGGCAATTCGCTTAATTTGGATCTTCGCTTTGCTTCTAATCTGGTTCCATTAAATAAAAAAATTACAACCAAAATATAGTTCACTCGGTGCATAAAACGGAACATTTGAGTCAGGCATTGCTATAGGGGAGAACCAAGTGATCCGGCGACTTCCTTGATTCTCGGATTAGAAGTGGGTCAGCGGATGCGAGGAAAGGCGGTGCGATAGTCACGGTCACTGCAATAGATACGATCACGGCTCCAATTAACTCCGCCAAGCGCACAATTCACCAGCAGGAAATAATGAACAGTTCATTGTCCTATTGTAGCGATTCGGGCAACACTTATTCATACTCTGATAATACGCTTTTACACAAAGCATTTGTGATGAAGAACTCTAATCTCATAGGCATTAAATTCTTCAAAAGGAACCCTTATTCTCCTCTTAAAGATGTACTGCATTCGTCTTTCATATTCTCATTAGCATTTTATTATTCCAAGTATTACTTTATGCCAGTAAAATTTGACGTCCTAAGCGGAGGAATGATTAGTGCGCCAGCTTTCTAAAACATGGTCCTGGGTTCGAGTCCCGACAAACCGATTTTTATAGGATAGGGCATGGAAGTTTGTATTCATGATTGTATTGGAGATCGTGCAAAGTGTTGTAACGGGTATAAGTCGAGGTTTCTGTTTCCGTTAATGAAATAATAGCAATAATTCCCGTTGATTCACAAACAGGGTTACCGACGTANTTTAAAGAGAATGACAACCGTCACAATACAATTTTGCGTGCGGTAAGAAACCTCTTGCTAAGAAAATAAGTGATTCTGCTGTTACGTTCCTTCCATGAATTTCATTATAGTATCTGAATGTTTGGACATTTCAATTGAACTAGAATATACTTAATTGGAATACAAGTTGACATTAACTATGTAAAGATATACGTCGCATCAAAGACCCGGTTTCGTGTAATGTAAATACCTGATATTGAAATCGATGCTGGAAGGCGTGACCGTGGAAAGATATCACTACTGATAAAGACCTAATTCTTTCCCATAAAAACAGCGGGAAAGTAATACGTCTTCTCATTTAGAAATGCTTTATCCATTTGGTGTCTTCATAATGAAAGGACACTAAAACAGAACGCGGATATTAAAATCTTTAAAAAGGTGACATTTCCTTGGGATGCTGACAAAATTGGACAAAAATATATCAGAAAAATCATATCGATATTCGAAGGCGTGAGTTTGTGGAAAGAGATAGCAGAATGAAAAGAAACTACGTACTTTTCCACAGGGACTTTATTCGCGACCGGTTTCGTGAGCGTACTTACTGCCTAAAGAGGTAAGTACACTTACGAAACCGGGCGCGAATTAAAGTCCCTGTGAAAAAGTACGAAGTTTCTTTTATTCTTCGTCAGAAAAATCTATCCCCAAACAATATCCATCCATAGCTCTCAAGTGTACTCCCACGAAGGGAGAAAAAAAAACAGAATAATTTTACCTTTCTCGGGTAGATTCTTCCTTGTGCATAGTCTAAGAAATATGTAATACCGATTATTAATTCTGGGTAAGAAGGGAAAGACGGAAGAGATACTATAACATTCACAAAAAAATGTCTTTCTTACATACACATTTAGCTATCTTTAGCCATGTATAGCGACGCTTTCCTAATTTTAAAGAGTTATTTATGTTCTAACAACATCTCGCAGTACATTTAGCACGTGTAATCTCCTCTATGAGTGAACTCGTAACATAAAATATTCGANTATAACATTCACAAAAAAATGTCTTTCTTACATACACATTTAGCTATCTTTAGCCATGTATAGCGACGCTTTCCTAATTTTAAAGAGTTATTTATGTTCTAACAACATCTCGCAGTACATTTAGCACGTGTAATCTCCTCTATGAGTGAACTCGTAACATAAAATATTCGACTTGTATATAAATCAAAATATAATTGCATTCAATTGAAGAATGACTCAAAAATCGAATCATTTCCTTAATTCGTGTATTATCTGGAATGAAACTTAGATTAAAATCTACGGAAGCGGCCGTGATATTGTGGAAATTCATAATATTACACAGATATTGTGTATACGTAATATCTGATACACAGATATTGCTGCGGAAAAAGTACATATCTATGTAATATGAAACTTAGATTTATGAAAGTGAAGTAGAGCATTGTTTCTTCCTAACTAGTTCCAGAAATACTTGTATTAGTTGTAGTATAGTTAAAATTGCTTCGATATCTAAGGTCATTTCGCTCGTAGGTCCCCATCGGTAGTCGAAACCCGGACCGCTTTCACCGTAGTCGAACGCGTTGCCCACTTGGCTATTCGGGAACCCTCAGAGAGACTTCTTCAAAGGTAGCTCCCTCGCTACTTCGAAGGGTAAGTGGAGTAACCTTAAAAGGCATTTCTGACGTCTTGATTGAAAAATAACAGAGATCGGAATCATTGGAATGCCACGAATGTTCTGCCTCGCATGAACAGCAATAGGAGAAGATGACTTCGATACACGTACTTCTCGCCGGTCTTCGTATAGAGATCGCATTGGAAGATTAGGAAGCAAAATGTCTACATTTAACCTCTGAGAGGCAATTCGCTTAATTTGGATCTTCGCTTTGCTTCTAATCTGGTTCCATTAAATAAAAAAATTACAACCAAAATATAGTTCACTCGGTGCATAAAACGGAACATTTGAGTCAGGCATTGCTATAGGGGAGAACCAAGTGATCCGGCGACTTCCTTGATTCTCGGATTAGAAGTGGGTCAGCGGATGCGAGGAAAGGCGGTGCGATAGTCACGGTCACTGCAATAGATACGATCACGGCTCCAATTAACTCCGCCAAGCGCACAATTCACCAGCAGGAAATAATGAACAGTTCATTGTCCTATTGTAGCGATTCGGGCAACACTTATTCATACTCTGATAATACGCTTCTACACAAAGCATTTCTGATGAAGAACTCTAATCTCATAGGCATTAAATTCTTCAAAAGGAACCCTTATTCTCCTCTTAACGATGTATTGCATTCACCTTTCATATTCTCATTAGCATTTTATTATTCCTAGTATTACTTTATGTCAGTAAAATTTGTCGACCTAAGCGGAGGAATGATTAGTGCGCTAGCTTTCTAAAACAAGGTCCTGGGTTCGAGTCCCGGCAAACCGATTTTTTCCGGGATAGGGCATGGATGTATGTATTCGTGATTGTGTTGGAGTTCGTGCAAAGTGTTGTAACGGGTATAAGTCGAGGTTTCTGTTTCCGTTAATGAAATAATAGCAATAATTCCCGTTGATTCACAAACAGGGTTACCAACGTAAAATTCTCATTAACGCGGAGATTTGCGCTTTAAAGGCCGATATTTCCGTAGGGTTTTAAGGCAGCTCTCATTTTCCTTCCCCATTGAATATAGTATTACATTTGAGCATTTACACCTACAATTCTGCTTTAATTTCCATCCTTACAATCAAATTTTAATGAGCCAAACCCGGAAGGGAAGCCACTCCGTTCATAAAGGGACGATGAACGAAAGGAAGGTTACAAAAGCTTGCATAGAGAGAAGATAATCTAGTATATCTTATCTTAGCTTAGATCTATGTGCTAAGAGGAAACTAACCGTTTAATTTCACCATGGTACACGGCGGTGAGGATTTTCATAAATGACATTCACTTCCGTATATCTTTTACTGAGGAAAAAACGTTTCTTCGTTATCACATTCGATCAAAATAAGCTGAATTATTATATAAGCTAAATTAAAAATTATTACTTAAAGAGATGCACAAACTTAGGAGAATTTATTGAATTAAGTTCTCTTGATTACTATTATTACTAAACATTTCCCTGACAACGACACGACACACAGTGTTGGAATAAAAAATCTGGCAAAAAATACAAATATGAATTTTTCTTAATGTAGACTTTGAAACTTCGCATGAACCCTTTTTAATACATTTTGTGTACAACTATTTAATCCGTTTATGGAGAAAAATAGAAACTTTGTACTTTTCCACAGGGATTTTCATTACTTACAACTTCAGTACTTTAATACTTACAACTTCAGGCCTGAAGTTGTAGGTATGCTTACGAAATCAGTAGCAAATTAAAATCCCTGTGAAGAAGTACAGTTTCATTTACTCTGTAATAGCTTTCTACGAAGTCACGCCTTCGGACATCGATGTAATAATCTATATATGTTGGTTTTGGCTTATTAAAATTATATAGGGGTTCAAAGTTGACCAAACTTTGCGAAAAATGCTGGTCTTCAATTTTTCATGAAATTCTACAACTTTTAGACGCATCATGACAACCCTTTCAAGATGCGTTAAACCCGTGCAAATAGAAAAAAATATGAACAATTTTTTTGTGTAAAAATTGTCCCGTGAATCGTGCTTTTTATTCGCCCAAATTTCAATTACCGTCAGACGAAGTTAGCAGGTGGTCATGAGCTCTCATAGCATAGCGTGTGTCTCCGCTGACGTCGAGGTTTCCATGCTTAATAAACCTTAGAGGTAAAGGAAAAAGCTATTTTCTTCTATCTTATGATGGAATCTTACCACAAAGTCGAGCCGGAAGTAATTTATTGTAAAATGCTCAATCAAGTTCACTCTGGAAGTTATTCATAAGGTTATTAATCAAGAAGAAACAGAAGCCAGAGACGTGAATGTCAAGATAAAGTGATAAAACTGGGAAAATGAAGCACCAGAGAGAACTGTAAAATTCAAACACACCAGAGATGAAATCGGATACGCAGAGATTCGCAAGTCCGTCAGAAGGGTAATTAAGGAAGACGTCGGGATTTTCAGCGTAAGATTTGTACAGGAGGATATAGATAACAACTGGAGAATGAAGGAGAACGGGAAATGCTAAAGAATGGGAAATATGTAGATGGCCAAAGAGAAAGAAAATGGAACATCAATTTGTAACAGGGAAACCATTTTAGGGCAGGACTCGACCTCAACAAAATAGAAACAGGAAATGTTATGAGGAAAATTGGAGGAAAACTCAAAACACAGGGGGTTCCTACAGAAGTAGAAATTGTGATGATCAAACATGTGGGAAATTGATCTGGAAAAGGAGCAGATGCAGTGTTTACTGAGTACCCGAAACTTGGAGTTTTAGTATGAAAAGAATACGAGAGAAATATTTTTCTCCAAGCGTTATCAAAAGACAAATTAAAATTATTCCATTCCAATACGCCCAAGCTCTACTTTGTGAAACGATGCATCGATGAAACGACGGATATTACTAAGTGTGTGTTCTTACTTCTTTGCGTTTTATTTATTTTAGTTTGGATATGGAGGCAGAAATAACAATATACAACTCTTATAATTAATATTATCAATTGAAACATTACAAAAAGTTACAATACCTGGTGGCAGTGTGTAGAGTTATACAAAAGTATACGAAAATACAACCTTTAAAAGAAAACATACAAAAGAATTACATGCAAAATAGTTATATACGAGTACAAAGGATTACAAAAAAAGTAACACATATCACACCCCGAAATAATTGTTCCGGAAGAAGAAGAAGAAAGGTTTAAAGTATAAATATTAGTAATTATGAAATTAGCTTTGGTCTCTTCTTCATTTACCTACAGTTATTTGGAAAGGGAAGATAATCCTCGGCAGATGAGTAGCTTTGCAAGTGTCCCTTCATTTATTTGCTCTTATAATAAATGTGAACCATCTCACAACGTGGGAATTTTCTTCAGTTAAATGGAGTTTGATTCGAAAAAACCAAATATTCTCCTCTCTGACAATTGGTGTAAATTATTCAGAGACATATATAAGTTTCCCTCCATTGAGAGGTCTCCATCCGTCCGAATCATTCAACAGCAACACCGACAAGAAATGATAAAGCTCCTTCTCCCAGCGTGTCCGCAGTATGCATTTCAACCACCAGATGCTCTAATTTCGGAAACTACTCGGGAGCAAATAGCTCACTTCCAATAAGAAGCAAATCTCGAACTTGCGTCAGAAAGAACTTCAAACATTTGCAAGTGATGTATATTCCCCGGAAGAGATCCTCGGAACTGCGACTCCGCGGATGCACTTACCCCGCTTATTGATTCTCGCAACGGCGGAGGAAACCATTTTGAGAGGAAGTGAAGAAATTTCTGTTTTCGAGACGTGCACCTACCTTAGAGGAGGCCACGGAGCAGGGCCGGACAGAGAATAAGGCGAGGCAGTCACCTTAAGGCACAGTAGCGCGATTCAATATCAAGAGAAACTCATCCAACAATGGCAACTGGAAACTTGAGCGTGTTGTCTGTTAAACCTCTAAGTGCGCAGTTGCATAGTTAATTCTCACCCGTCTGCCGAAAGCTCGTTATGGGATAGTAATTTCCCTCGTCATAATTTCTAAGATTTGGGTAATATTTATCACTCAGCTCAGCCAATGCATCAATTTTAATGAAATTTTTGAAATAAAGTTCATATTGTACTTCTTAAAATATTGTACCTCTTGGTAACAATATTAAAAACTCCTAAAACCATCAAACAAATAGAAAGTGTTGCTGACACGTATTTCGCCCCCAAAGGGAACTTCTTCGGAGCGTGACGACCGGAGATGTTGTCGGCGAAAAACGTATCAGAAATCGTCTTTGTTTAATGGTTTTAGGAGTTTTTGATACTGTTACTATTATACCCATCAGTGGCCCCACTGTCATTATTGAATTGTTCCTCTATTTATAAATTTTTCGAGACAATCTTTTCCCTTGAACCATTTCGACTTATTCATACGAGCTCAATTTCAAGGTGCAAACGGAAAGAACAGAAAATATATTACAAAAAATTGTTTCAAGATGGTAACTTTTAGAGTCACGAAACTGGGACTGGAGCTGGAACAAATTGTTTCGTAAGTCGAGGTACAACTTTATATCTTCACGGTTCTACATGTGTTTCGTAAATTTTTTACCCACTATCACAACGTTTCTTTTAGGTTCATTTTATAAATCTAACCAACCACGATATTACTCAGTAATATTTATTTAATCAGAAAGAAAATCGGACTTGAAAAAAGTACTGGACCTGAATTCAAACCTGGAATCTTCCGCATTTCGGGAAGATGCTTTAATCAATTAAGCTATCGAGCCAGAAAATAATCCCAAGCCGTTTAGGGATGCTTTGTATTCCTTAGAAATGTTCTTAGGCGCACGCATTCACGTGCAAAATCACCCTAACCCTTTTCCTCGTGAGTTTGTTGAATATTAAAAAACGTATATATTGTGCAAAAATACGTTTTTACGAACAAATTGGTGATAATTTTCAATGTCTCTGACCCCGACGACCTTCCAGGGCTTAATTTGATTCCTCAAAAATTTGAAAGCATACCGCTCATGAATTTTATTCGAGAGTATGTTATTCTGAAATTCCACGATTCAGATGAAATTGGTGTCATTCATACTCCATCGGGATTCGCTCAATTGCACCGCTTTCGACGTCTTCTTATGGAAACGGTAAACAGTTTCCTCTCAAAATCAAAGTGCACGACCCACGTATCTCAAAAACGCCACTGTGTTGAAGATTTTCGGAGACATTTTGATAGAATATATTATGTCGTCTTCTGGAAGAAACGCTAAGGGCAATGAAAGTACTTTGCATCTACATCTACATAAATACCCTGCAAGCCGCCTTACGGCGTGTGGCAGGGGGTGAAAACACCGGGCGTTCGGACTATTTTTTTAGCCTATTATTATCATGTATAGTTCGCGGAAAGAATTAATTCTTAAAACGACTCGTCCTAGCATCTATTTCTCTTATTTTGCGCTCATTGTCGGATCGCCCAAGGTAGCAGGGGGGTCTCATAATATCTACTATATCTT
The DNA here is from genome assembly GCA_000376725.2 of Ladona fulva. Taxonomy (NCBI): domain Eukaryota; kingdom Metazoa; phylum Arthropoda; class Insecta; order Odonata; family Libellulidae; genus Ladona; species Ladona fulva. The sequence goes on from KZ308244.1 coordinate 1,562,021, forward strand.
CCGAAAATGTACTTTCCCTAAATTTATCGAGCAATCGCAATCTAACTTCTAGTCTCCTATCTTTTAAGGATTCCCAACCTGCATCTGACAGCATTTTGGTAACGCTTGCTTTTTTTATCGTAGCACTTCATAACAAAACGTATCGCTTTCCGTTAAACTTTCTCGAGTTCACGGATGCACGTTTCGTCTGCCGGATCCCATATACTTGATGCATATTCAAGATGAGGCCTAACCAACGCAAAATAACATCGTTCTCTAACTTTTTCGTCACATTTACCGACAATACGCCTAATAAAACCGAGTTTTCTATTTGCTTTAGCACAAATGTTACGGATATGCGTGCTCCAGTTCATGTTATTCGTAAGAGTGATTCCGAGATATTTTACCTAGTACACTACTTTAATTACCGTTCCGCTAATAGAACTTTAGAACTAATACTTTGTAAATGCGTACATTAACCTCTTTTGATAAATAACTTATACCTTTATATTTTTCAACCATTGGACAATTTATTTTACTATGGGTTTACTGATAGCAACTAAACGTTTAGTTATTCATAGAGAGTAAGAATAAAAAATCACCATTTTACCAGGAAATGATAGTTCTGGTACCAAAAACAAAATACTTTAATAGCACAGTATTATTAACAAAAATTATTCGTCATTCCGAGTATGGGTGTCCTATATGGGCCGATAAGTGCTGTATTCGGGAAATTGAAGTGGTGCAGCGAAAGGAAATATGTTTTCTGAAGAATTGCTACTTTATATCAGTGAGCGATACACAGATGCTGCAGTACGCAGGATGGGAATCTTCAGAAGTCAGAAGATTTGAGCAACGGATTAATTTATTAAATAAGTTCAGAGGAAGCATGTTCATAGACGATGTAGCCGATATAATGCGCCCACCATGTTACATAGGCCGTTCTGTTACTGCGAGAAAGATCAGGGACATATATGCCAGAACTAGCAGTTCCAAGAATTTGTTTACTTCTGCGAATATTAGAAGGCTTGCGGTGGACATAGACCACAGGTTAATAATAATTTTATTCGCTGGAAAAGTACTAACAACCACGGAGTAGATTGTATTTCTGCTCGTTCGTAATATCTTTTGAACGTTTCGTATCTCTCACAGTCATTTCAGCGCATAGTAAAATTTATAAAAACTATATATACGTTATCAATTTATCATATAGCAATATTTACGTAACCCCTATGAAAGTGGCGTTACTAATCAGCCTGATATAATGCGAAGGAGCATCTCACTTAAGTAGAGAACAGAAAGCTCTCGAAAGAAGATATCGGACTACGGGAATGGGGAGAAAATGGATCAAACAAAGGTGCACTCGACTGGAGACGTGTGTCTGCTTCCACTTCATAGGGGGCGCACCATTTGAGAGGCCTTCCATCGGAATGCACCGTAGATATGTATTAGCGACGGGTCAAGACTCCAGAAGATAGAGATGCGAGTCCTCCGTGTGGAAAGCGAGCGAAGGGAAGAGTCGAATCAATAAAGGAAGATATGAATCCCACCTACGATATAAAGGACTTAAATTTGTCGTTCATTTTCAAGTGGACGGTTTACTGCTGAATTTATGTGAGGAATACGAAGGATTCGAACAATTTCAAAGTCGAGAACAAAGACGTTTGCCAGGTATAGACCTCAAGAATGATCGCCGCACGTTGACCCGAACGCAGAACACATAAAAATTTCTTTATACACCTCTTTTTGCAAAAAAAATCTTCCAAAATCCCCGAAAAGGCTTCCCATCTCAGTCCCCGATATATACCTTATTTTCTCGCCTCCTTTATGGTTACAAGGAAACACACAGTGCCTCGATTCAGAAGTCCCAGAATTTCGAATTGAAAACCATATTCCGAAACCAAAATAAGAATCTCTTCTCAGTTTTCCTTCCTTTGGTACCTGTCTCGGTTTCTTTCGGCAATTCTTTTCGATTTTATTCTGCAAAAGAAATATAAACGATGAAAATGAACATTATATGCATTACATATTTAAACGCTTTGACTCGGTGGTCGAACCTGAGACCTCTAGGTAAAAGAAATGTGGCCTATCATCTGCGAAGAGGCGTAGCCAGGATTTTTACAAGTGGGGTTAAGGTACTTGGAGTAAACACTGCATGGCCTACAATCCAGGAGCTGGTAGACTTCCGCCCAAAATCTTTTGAAAATATAAACTGATTTACTTTATACCCTGAACTTCTCCAGCGGTGTTTGTGCAGCATAATTTTGAGAGGCCAGCCTCTCGCATGCTTTTATTGTTGATTCTGTTCTCATGAGGGAAAGGTTTGAACCCCCAAAACCTTCAAGGTGCAAACGGAAAGAACAGAAAATATATTACAAAAAACTGTTTCAAGATGGTAACTTTTAGAGTCACGAAACTGGGACTGGAGCTGGAACAAATTGTTTCGTAAGTCGAGGTACAACTTTATATCTTCACGGTTCTACATGAGTTTCGTAAATTTTATACCCACTATCACAACGTTTCTCTTAGGTTCATTTTATAAATCTAACCAACTACGATATTACTCAGTAATATTTATTTAATCAGAAAGAAAATCGGACTTGAAAAAAGTACTGGACCTGAATTCAAACCTGGAATCTTCCGCATTTCGGGAAGATGCTTTAATCAATTAAGCTATCGAGCCAGAAAATAATCCCAAGCCGTTTAGGGATGCTTTGTTTTCCTTAGAAATGTTCTTAGGCGCACGCATTCACGTGCAAAATCACCCTAACCCTTTTCCTCGTGAGTTTGTTGAATATTAAAAAACGTATATATTGTGCAAAAATACGTTTTTTACGAACAAATTGGTGATAATTTTCAATGTCTCTGACCCCGACGACCTTCCAGGGCTTAATTTGATTCCTCAAAAATTTGAAAGCATACCGCTCATGAATTTTATTCGAGAGTATGTTATTCTGAAATTCCACGATTCAGATGAAATTGGTGTCATTCATACTCCATCGGGATTCGCTCAATTGCACCGCTTTCGACGTCTTCTTATGGAAACGGTAAACAGTTTCCTCTCAAAATCAAAGTGCACGACCCACGTATCTCAAAAACGCCACTGTGTTGAAGATTTTCGGAGACATTTTGATAGAATATATTATGTCGTCTTCTGGAAGAAACGCTAAGGGCAATGAAAGTACTTTGCATCTACATCTACATAAATACCCGTAGTTAAATATAAAAATACTAGATTAGAGATTTTTCCTTTCAAACATCTTATGCACAATCACTTATATTAACTGCACAAAATATGTTTTTGTTTCCCCAAATATTCGATGTTTACTTTTATATTGTTAATTTTAATTTTATTTCTAACTGCAAAATTTAATGCATATTATGAGGATCAAACTTTTAATGTTTTTATCTTTGAATGTGATGGTTTCTTGTTCCTACCAGTGGGAAATTTTCGAGGTGTTTCCCTCTCGACTTTCGGCGAATGCCGGGTAGAGACACTTGATGTTTAGACTACTCTGTATTATAGTACCCTGAATGTGTTTGGTCCAACTTTGTATTTTTATAACAACTTGTATTAATAGGGCTACAATAGTAACTACTTCCGTGGGATTTTAGTGTTGTGTACAGCTTTGTTGGACATCATGGGAGATGGGTATCTCTTTAAATAGATTTGTGCAGATGTAATTTATGTACGTTTCCATCGGAAAATAATCCATTTGTGATATGGTTACTGTAATGATAATATGAATTAAATGATTATAAATAATTGGAGCAGCTTGTCGAATTATCTCCCTCTTCGTTCAAGTTAAATTCTTTTGCANTACGCCTAATGAAACCGAGTTTTCTATTTGCTTTAGCACAAATGTTACGGATATGCGTGCTCCAGTTCATGTTATTCGTAAGAGTGATTCCGAGATATTTTACCTAGTACACTACTTTAATTACCGTTCCGCTAATAGAACTTTAGAACTAATACTTTGTAAATGCGTACATTAACCTCTTTTGATAAATAACTTATACCTTTATATTTTTCAACCATTGGACAATTTATTTTACTATGGGTTTACTGATAGCAACTAAACGTTTAGTTATTCATAGAGAGTAAGAATAAAAAATCACCATTTTACCAGGAAATGATAGTTCTGGTACCAAAAACAAAATACTTTAATAGCACAGTATTATTAACAAAAATTATTCGTCATTCCGAGTATGGGTGTCCTATATGGGCCGATAAGTGCTGTATTCGGGAAATTGAAGTGGTGCAGCGAAAGGAAATATGTTTTCTGAAGAATTGCTACTTTATATCAGTGAGCGATACACAGATGCTGCAGTACGCAGGATGGGAATCTTCAGAAGTCAGAAGATTTGAGCAACGGATTAATTTATTAAATAAGTTCAGAGGAAGCATGTTCATAGACGATGTAGCCGATATAATGCGCCCACCATGTTACATAGGCCGTTCTGTTACTGCGAGAAAGATCAGGGACATATATGCCAGAACTAGCAGTTCCAAGAATTTGTTTACTTCTGCGAATATTAGAAGGCTTGCGGGGGACATAGACCACAGGTTAATAATAATTTTATTCGCTGGAAAAGTACTAACAACCACGGAGTAGATTGTATTTCTGCTCGTTCGTAATATCTTTTGAACGTTTCGTATCTCTCACAGTCATTTCAGCGCATAGTAAAATTTATAAAAACTATATATACGTTATCAATTTATCATATAGCAATATTTACGTAACCCCTATGAAAGTGGCGTTACTAATCAGCCTGATATAATGCGAAGGAGCATCTCACTTAAGTAGAGAACAGAAAGCTCTCGAAAGAAGATATCGGACTACGGGAATGGGGAGAAAATGGATCAAACAAAGGTGCACTCGACTGGAGACGTGTGTCTGCTTCCACTTCATAGGGGGCGCACCATTTGAGAGGCCTTCCATCGGAATGCACCGTAGATATGTATTAGCGACGGGTCAAGACTCCAGAAGATAGAGATGCGAGTCCTCCGTGTGGAAAGCGAGCGAAGGGAAGAGTCGAATCAATAAAGGAAGATATGAATCCCACCTACGATATAAAGGACTTAAATTTGTCGTTCATTTTCAAGTGGACGGTTTACTGCTGAATTTATGTGAGGAATACGAAGGATTCGAACAATTTCAAAGTCGAGAACAAAGGCGTTTGCCAGGTATAGACCTCAAGAATGATCGCCGCACGTTGACCCGAACGCAGAACACATAAAAATTTCTTTATACACCTCTTTTTGCAAAAAAAATCTTCCAAAATCCCCGAAAAGGCTTCCCATCTCAGTCCCCGATATATACCTTATTTTCTCGCCTCCTTTATGGTTACAAGGAAACACACAGTGCCTCGATTCAGAAGTCCCAGAATTTCGAATTGAAAACCATATTCCGAAACCAAAATAAGAATCTCTTCTCAGTTTTCCTTCCTTTGGTACCTGTCTCGGTTTCTTTCGGCAATTCTTTTCGATTTTATTCTGCAAAAGAAATATAAACGATGAAAATGAACATTATATGCATTACATATTTAAACGCTTTGACTCGGTGGTCGAACCTGAGACCTCTAGGTAAAAGAAATGTGGCCTATCATCTGCGAAGAGGCGTAGCCAGGATTTTTACAAGTGGGGTTAAGGTACTTGGAGTAAACACTGCATGGCCTACAATCCAGGAGCTGGTAGACTTCCGCCCAAAATCTTTTGAAAATATAAACTGATTTACTTTATACCCTGAACTTTATAAACTTTTACTTTTATACTTTTATACTTAACTTTTATAAACTGATTTACTTTGGGAGGCCAGCCTCTCGCATGCTTTTATTGTTGGTTCTGTTCTCATGAGGGAAAGGTTTGAACCCCCAAAACCAACCCTTTTGCTACGTATCTGCGAGTGAAGACAATTAATCATGTACAAAATTTGAATACTCTGAAACTTTAGGCTCTCGAGTTATAGGCATATACTCATGAACGTATAAATATACAAACTTTCTACTGAATTTATATAACTACTTTAAGTGTTTCGAAATTTTCTTTTTCCCGCAAAGTCACAACAGCTAATTTGTTTATTTATTTGCACCATAGGACTACAAATAGGCTCCAGGCCAGGTGGTAGTCATCTTTTCAGGGGGAGAAGGAAATACAATACCCTGCCTGGTATTCACCCAAGTCGGGAGGGAAACCCCCCAAAACCTCCCGAAGGCAGTACGTCATAAATATAAAAGAAAATACAAGTAAACGATACCTACAATTAATACAATATAATAAAAACTTATAAAACAAAAAAGAAAAAAAAAAGAAATAATAATAATAATAACAATACAAAATTACCCACACTATTATAAAGCAATTAAAATTAAACATCAAATTCCACTATTACAGTTTAAAATACAAATGCTACACTGTTAGGATAAAGTAACTTACATAACTAAATGATTATTGATAAAATTTATTTAACATCACACAACTCTTTTAATTCTATTTACAAATACATTCCCAGTCTGAGGAAAAGGTTCGAACACTTCCCCAGGTAAATTGTTCCATTCTACTATTCCCCTATTTAGAAAAGAGTATTTACAGACATCCGTTTTTTGTTTTAGAGTACCAACTTTATGATTGTGATCATTCCTTCCTAAATAATCCGGTTTCCGGAGTCTACTGTTTAATTCTTTCAATGAAGGCTTCCCTATCACGGTTTTATACATGTTCCCTAACCTTTTGGTTTTACGTCTTGCTTCTAACTTTTCCCAACCAAGTTCCTTAATCATTTCATTGACACTATCCGTTTTCCCATATCTGCCCAAAACGAATCTTGCTGCGCGCCTCTGTACATTTTCGAGTTTACCCGTAAGACCTTTTTGATGTGGATCCCAAACGCTATCGCTATACTCTAGCATCGGCCTAACAAGTGTTAAATAAGCCTTTTCTTTAACTTCCCTACGGCACTTCTTAAGGTTTCTGATTACAAAATTAAGTGTTCTGTTCGCTTTACAGGTTATGTTTTCGATATGACTTGCCCAATTTAAGTTATTACTGAAGGTAATCCCTAGATATCGAATATTTTTATCTGTTGGAACGCATAAGTTTCCTATATTATACTTGAATTGAAATTTGTTCCGGTTAAAGTTTATTATTTTGCTTTTGTTAGCGTTACATTTCAATTTATTTCTAACAAGCCATGCGTTCAACTCTGTTAGGTCGTCTTGTAGAGCGATGCAATCTCCAAGATTTCTTATTGTTCGATAAATAATACAATCGTCAGCAAACAAACGAACGTTCGATTTAATATTTTTCGGCATATCATTTATATAAATTAAAAATAATAAGGGCCCTAACACACTTCCCTGAGGTACACCTGAAGTTACTTTGAAAGCTTGTGATGATTGTTCGCCGATTTTAACCTTTATAGTCCTATCGCTAAGGAATGAATGTATCCATTTAACTACTCTTGGATCAATATTTATGCGCGAAATTTTTTCTAGAAGGATGTTATGATCTACTACGTCAAATGCTTTAGATAAATCAATTACTACTGCATCTACTTGCTCTGATGTGTCGTATGCTTCGACTAGGTCTCGATTAAAACATAAGAGTTGGGATTCGCAAGAATATCCCTTCCTAAATCCATGTTGACGATCGGTTATCCAGTTCTCATTGTCCCAAAAGTTTCGTATGTAATCAGCTACCATTTTTTCGAAAATCTTACATACAACGCTCGTAAGACTTATAGGTCTATAGTTATCTGCCAATTTTTTGTTTCCCCCCTTATGTATTGGTATAACTGTAGCGGATTTCCAGTCATGCGGAATTTCACCGTTGTTCAACGCAATCGTAAATAATGACTTTTAATGTTTAAAATCGATTAATTTCCTCGATCTTTAAGTAAAAACGTTCCAAAGAGAAGTTGCATCAAAATTTAGATCATTTGAACTTTTAATATCCCATCTAATAATTAACCAGCTTCTCAGGAGATGTATTTTGTTGCTCAAACGTCTTTTAGATGAAATATGCTTAATTTTCAATTTCCGCGTCATCTCGTGGCCCTTTCGCACATCTNCGAAGAGGCGTAGCCAGGATTTTTACAAGTGGGGTTAAGGTACTTGGAGTAAACACTGCATGGCCTACAATCCAGGAGCTGGTAGACTTCCGCCCAAAATCTTTTGAAAATATAAACTGATTTACTTTATACCCTGAACTTTATAAACTTTTACTTTTATACTTTTATACTTAACTTTTATAAACTGATTTACTTTGGGAGGCCAGCCTCTCGCATGCTTTTATTGTTGGTTCTGTTCTCATGAGGGAAAGGTTTGAACCCCCAAAACCAACCCTTTTGCTACGTATCTGCGAGTGAAGACAATTAATCATGTATAAAATTTGAATACTCTGCAACTTTAGGCTCTCGAGTTATAGGCATATACTCATGAACGTATAAATATACAAACTTTCTACTGAATTTATATAACTACTTTAAGTGTTTCGAAATTTTCTTTTTCCCGCAAAGTCACAACAGCTAATTTGTTTATTTATTTGCACCATAGGACTACAAATAGGCTCCAGGCCAGGTGGTAGTCATCTTTTCAGGGGGAGAAGGAAATACAATACCCTGCCTGGTATTCACCCAAGTCGGGAGGGAAACCCCCCAAAANTCTTTTCTTCCCTTTATGTGTGGCCATATGTCCCCGGCACTTCCTCTCATCAAAGATGGCGCAAATTATCGATGCTGGAAACTCCAGAATCCCCAGATTGGTACTTATACGAAAACGGCTCTGTCACAGACTACATTCCGCTTAGAGGAGAGCATATCGCGGGGACAAGTTCTCTGGAGAATTAGTCCTTGTAGCATTGGCGGTTTAATACCCCAATGGAAGTGGCCCTTAATCTCCATTCCCCGCTCCTAGAGGCGCTCGCGTCAAAGCATAACCTCTGCTCGGAAGGAAAAATAGAGGCCTCTGAAATAGCAGAGTGAGATGATAGATAATGCAACGGAAAGGGAATCCTACGCTATTCAAAGAGGCAATTTGCGAATAAACCGCATGTATTCGCAAGGAAGGATTTCGCAAGCTGCGTGAGGAATGCAGACGGTTGAAGAGGAAAACATCAATTCGAGTTTGGTTGTGGAAATAGAAGAAGGATTGGAAATGAATATAAGTAACGGGAAATGAGAGTCCTTACAAGTTTGGCCACCCTGAGACGAAAATAGCTTTTTTTCTCTTCCGATCAGCATTTCGTTATTTTCCGAGTCTATCATTCTTTGTTACTGCGATATTATATATATATATATAATACATACTTGTATAAAAATAGGTAACTTGTAAAGGATAAGCATGTATTTATGTCCACGGACGAAGCTCATAATTCATACAATCAATTCCCCTACTTTTGTTTCCTGTTCCTCAGTTTTATAATGGGTCTGCAATGAATAAAAAAACTACAGTAACTGCAAAATAGAGTCATTAGAGCGATACTACTAAGCAGAAATGTTACTCTAATTAAATTCATGTTAAATGCCTTTAAGAGGATGTCTTAGGAAAAAAGAATTTAACAGCATGTTTTACAATTATTTCACAGAGTTTAGTACTAATGGTTTCCTTGACACATGTATAAACATTTAACATTAACTTATAACCGTCTTCATTAAGTTACAAGAAATTTTTTTATTTAAGATTTGGAGGAAGTCTTTAATGAATGAAGGATTTAAATAGTTCAATAGACTTCCTGAATGGTTCCGCAGAATTGATTACGAAAGAAATATTTGAAGGGAGTGAGTAAATATTGTAAAAAATGAGGAAAAAATTAAAATTTTTTTACGAAGGTATCCAAAATTTTCATTACTTTTTTGCATCTTATCTCCTTTATAAATTTGTTTGCAATTAATGTAAACTTGTAATTTTGTTGTTTCGATTAGGTTTTTGGTAATTGTAAATACTGCAATACTTAGTATATGCATATAATAAATGAGCTACTACTCCTTCTACATATTAATAAACTCACTTTTGTTAGAGACAACACACTTTCTAATAATGTATTGTCAACATAGAAGTAAATTACTGCCTAGTTACGCTACATTAAGTCAGCAGTGGTACGTAATCATAACTATTAGTTACAAGCTTTACAATTAGAATACAATTATGGCGGCGATATGATAAAATAAGAAAACTAACTTTTAAATATTTTCTATGTATTCATCGCATAAATACTGCCGTCAGGGAAGTAACAAAAATGATGGTGAACTTAAGGGAGTCCCTGTACAATTTTTATTTGATTTCCCAACGCATACATTTTTAAAATTAGGACAATTTTTATTTGGATATGAACATATATAGCGAAATAAAAATTCGACGGTAAATTCCATATAATTTATGAAAATTAGAGTAATGGTGCTGCTGATAGTATGATTGCTTTACCCAGGAGCCAAATGCCCATTTAAATTTTAATTGGCCGTCTTCAGAGCCTCTAAACGGCAAAACATACTATTAAGTCAGATTATGTGCGCCATCTAACAGAGTTGCTCACAATCACAACATTTAAGAGCAGAAGTAACAATACAAACACATACTTTTTCACAATAGCATACAGGAATGGATTATTAATCCAGTTTGATGCATTTGCTGTTGAATGGTATGGCCTGAGTCCCATCAATTATACTACTTCTAAACGACAGGAACCGATTGTTAATTTGACGAAAATACAAACGCAATCACCCTAACTCAGCTAGAGACATAATAATTTGCAATTGCAATTAATGCTATATAGAAGGTTTAATGTTTAAAGGAAGAGTTGCTTTAAGAACTAAATTCCCCGTGAATGCTTAGGCCAATCAGTCGCTCCAAGTACAGAATTAAGAATAAAATATACAGTTATTAAAAGGGATAAAATCATTATAATCCTAGGAAACAAGGTTTTCAAGTTGAAATATTTTTTATTTATATGCTGATATTATCTATTTGTATGTGCAAAGATTCCGGTGAATTTTTCGAGCTAATTTGTTAACGGACATGGTGATTTAGGTATCTTCGTAAATTACAGCTGTTTAAATAGTAGTTTGCAAACGAGTGTAGTTAATGGAAGAGTTAATACTGATATTCTGTCGATGTATTGGTAGAACTTTGTGACGTTGTATTTGTTAGCTGTAAATTGTAGTGTGAGTTAGCTTCGCCACATGCCTTTGTGTGTCACTGCGGCGGTGTTATATTATAAACAAACCACTTAATTGATACATTAATAAGAAAATATTGGGCGCTCAATTAATTATTCCGTTGGGCGGCGTTTAAGAAGTATTGGGCGACTGCCCAGGGGCTGATTTTCAAGGTGGCAACGGTAACTACGAGGCATATATTGAAAGGGGGAGATTGATAAGGAAGGCTGGGAAGGAAAGGCAAAATATAATGGAGGATATAAGGTGAAACCTAACAAGATGTTAAGGGAACTGCTTAGAGTATCTCAGAGAGTATTAACCTACCGTCAGGACTCAAGTACGCGAGGAGATCTTGTAAACTCTAAGTCATGAGCCACGGAAGCTAAGTTATTTAGGGCCTTTAGGAATGAGGTCACTTTGCTATGCTTGCGATTACGAGTCGTAACAAATTCTCGCCAAGTATGAAATAGATTGCTTACTGCTCAAAGGACAATTTCAAAGGACAGATTTGCTGATCCTAGTCTAATCTGAGGATAATTTGATTGCACTGGAAAAGAGTGATTACTCAGAGCGGACAAAGCATTAGTGCTTCCCGAAGTATAGCTCTTAGGAAGCAAGTGGCGTTTCAGAGAAGAGGGGGTTTAATAAAACACTAACTCCTCGAAACTAGAAGCAGTAGTCTTTTAACAAGGTCACTTATGTTGCTCTCGAAAGCTCTCTGTATTGTTCTTCTCAAGAACTCACTTCTGATGGAGGCTACTTAGAGAACTGGTAGACCAAACCGCAAATATACATATACTTTGAAACTTACTTTTTACCTAAATTAGGAATGGGATTATAATTGCTCCAGTGACATTTCCTGAGATATCGACGTGATAAAAAAGTAAGACAAAGGGTCACTTCGTTTACTCAGACTTTCTAAGATAATAGCAACTTTCCTCTCATATTCTTCCCCCATAATTACTCTATCCCATCCAGTTCTGTCACCAGCAAACTATTGTGTCTTATCTTGTTCCTACTTAAGTTTCACTTCTTTTTATCTACGTTTTCCTTAGACCTCACTTTATCGACTCTTCGAAGGACTTAACTCATAACTTATCCGCTCCGCGAATTTCATTTCCATCACCTTTCTATTGCATCACACCTCCATCGCCTCTTATCAGTGGCCAAGGTAAGCCAGGCGACCGTCTAAGGCCTTGAGCTTTTCAGGGACCTCGCGCCTTAAAATTCTCTTCTTGCTTTAACGTAATTAAGAATATATCACAAACCAGTACTTCAGGGACGTCAAAAAACGCAGTAATTCAAATATCATTTAATACTCTATATAGTGATAGAAATATGGGAGTAATATGATTTGGAGTTTAAGTATGCCGTGGGACGTTTTGAATTGATATATGAATTCCCTTATTTGAGGAGTAGAAAAACAGTGTCATAGAGTTTGACGAGAAAGAGATTTTGGACATTTTACACGGGATTTTAATACAGACAACACCTGGTTTCAGCAAATGATCGCCATCACCAAGTAATGAGCCAGTTCGTAATTAAAATCCTGTGTAAAAAACTGCAAATTCTTTATTCCTTCAAACACGGAGTGTTTCCACAAAACATTGCCAATGTCTCTGAATGTTAGTATTATAGAGATTATGACTCCTCTTCAAGTAATGGATATACTTGTAATGTTCCCTTTCTAAGTTTGTGTGCTTGGAAAAAGTAAAACCTACATGAGTACAAATAAAATATAATGAAAATGCCAAAAATGTGGAACTTTTTCTCCCATCTTGGTTTTAATCCATAAATTGAAACTGATGTTCACCCTATCGATCGATTACGTCGATTTTGTCATGGAATTGCAGCAATCACAAGATTGATGAAACAACAATACAAATGAATAGGTGGTGTAACAGTAACAATGTTTGAAAGAAAATTTTGTAAGGTGTCTATTATTATTATTATTATTGTTATTATTATTTTCATTGTCATAATTGTTATACTCTTACGACGAGGTTTGGCCAAAATGACTTCTCTTCCAGCTAAGGAGGTATTACGTGATAATGACATTACACGCATTACCGAAAACAACAGACGATAATTAAGTCAAATCAAGGGAAATTTAAATAAACCAGCGAACAAACATATAAGATAATTGCTACAGACAGTAGATTCAAACTAACAGGCAACATAGTAGATAAAAAATTAAACTTATTCATACATATAAAAACATAAAGCTTCGGGTTGTGAGGAAAAACACCCCAAGGGCATAAAAATCCGCGATGCAGCGAAATTGAAATACAGCAACAATAAGAAATATTTTTCTTCTGAACGTTGACGAAAAAACAACGGCGATATTCGCCCCCGTAGCAACTCCCTCAAAGTAAAACGGGGAATATATTTACTTTCATGAGACGGAGCATAAACCGCTCCAGAATAATAATTTTCGGCGAATTTCGTAATGCGGAACTCTAGCTTTGATGTCAAAAAGTCAGGAGAACCTGAAGTTGACGCTTGTGATCAAAATATTATTGTTTGTCGCACTGAAACTTTGGAGAAAGAGTCTCTTCATTTCAGCCAGAAACATCTCTCAATACAGAAGCAGAAAACACCACTTGGTTCCGGTGAGCGTGATTGACAAAGGTCTTTGTTCGGAGCGATCAAGCTGAGCGAAAAAGTGAATGCATTTGGAAAAGTTCTCCATGTGAAACGGGGGCGCTTTCGAAATGATCATCCCGAAAGAAACGCTTTCGTCGACAGTTTTTAGGAGTTTTCCGCTCCTATGAATGGATATTACGGAGCACTGGAGTAATGAATAAATGGCTTTAATAAAAACGCTCCGTTGATGTCAATTGAGCGGTTTGAATGGAAATATCCGCAAATGAACTCAAGAGACAGGAATACGTTATGAAATTGAAATATTAGATTCATTTTCGCTTCGCATGTCTCTATGAACAGGATGAAAAGTCACGTATTCATCATCGCTTGTTCATTACATGCTGTTTTTCAGCATATTTAACACAAACGAGAACGATAAACGTGTGCTTTTAATCAATTTTAATAAAGCGAAGTAAACTTAGGGCCTGATGATGAGGGATAGCTCGTGGCTCGTGGATAGCCGTGGGTTACTTTGCTTTATTAAAGTTGTGGAAAGGTACACATTCTATGTTCTACTTTTGGTGAAATAGGTAAATGTCACGGGAATCGTTTTATTTTTCCACCAAAAACGCACGAGAAATGCAAGAAACCAAAAAGAATAAATAAAAAATTGAATAATATAAAAACATTCTTAGCCCTATTACAATTCATGATGCTATGTATTAATGGTAGTATTTTAAAAGTTCCTCGACTGCTTTGCTTATTTTGCAATTGCGCCCCCACTGGGAATCGAACACGGGATCGCCTTCAGCAAAGTCGAACGCGTTGCCCTCTTGGCTATCCGAGAGCCCAGCATCATGTTGCGATGATTTTCGGGATAAAGTAGTGGTTGTCAATAGAGTTGACGAATGTCAATACCACTTTTGTCCTGAAGGAGCCAGCTGCAAAACGTATTTTGTATTGAAAACCTGAGCGTATTCCCGGTATCATTCCGCTAAGATATGTTTATGCAGTAAAAGCCTTCATACCTATGTATTACTCTCGATTGCGATGACGGAGTATGTAAGTGGTAAAATTTAACGTTGTTTTAACGTTAAGTTATTTTAAATTTTATATTTATCGTTTATTTCATCTAAATTAGCGTGATTTTTATTCTTGAATCTATAACTAATGACTGAAAATAAAAGTTTTAATTTTCTTTTTAGTGACAACCGCCTCCTAGGATGATTCCTTCTAACTTCATTTTTTAATGAATTAAAGCCTACTGGCGGATAAAGAAAGTTTTAAATGCAAATCTCATCGGAAGAGTCTGATTTGTTTGTGAAAGTTAGCGTATCACCTCTAAAAGGAATACATTTCCGAAATTAACTATGTTGAAAGTTGTGCAATGTATAGTTTCAGAGTTAGGTCAAAGTTCGTGTAGAAGAAAACACACACATACACTGCATTTTAAATGTTCAAAGATGACCAGGGTAAAATCAAATCTATTTTAACAATTCTCAACAAGGAGAGGGTTAGTTAGAGAAGTTTTATCTTAAGACTTAATTTATAAAAGGCTAAATTTATCGCATTTCATCGTCGAAATTGTCTGACGTATTGGAGAGTGTTGATTTGAGCCTTCCCTTCTATAGCGCGACTTAGTGGGCCAGTATTATAATGTATAGTTATATCTGATAGTTATGTAACCTGAATCAACTTAACCTCCATTTAGCAGCATGACCCGTATTATAAAACTTTTAAATATGATGGTAAGTTAGCTCTACCACTTTAACTAAGAAATGCCTTACCCAAGAATAATTTCCATACCCTTGCCGTGAGGTTTGTTCATAATATAACACAACGTAATAATTCCTGCTCATTCTTGATGGGAAGTTCTTAACAAAATTTATCTGCAGAATTTGATTCCCATTTATTTAGGAAATTGATCCATAAAGAAGTAATCGCTTCACTATGGAAAAGCAAATTTTATAATAAAAGTTGGTGGAGCCAATATCAATATATAACAAAATTGAATTAGATAATTATTGCATGAATTGAATTATTAATTGAATTGAATTATTAATTGAATTACATAGTTAATTACTTTCACGTCACCGCTGGATTTTGGAATGGATTTGCTTACTTTAATTTGAGCATATTGTATTTTTAGCCGTAGTTATTCGTGTTTTTAAAGTAAACAAACATCACATTGTAATATTTTTACTAAATAAGGACTGAAACGACCAGTTAATCCAATGGTCAAAATACGTGGCAATATTCTTCCATGTTTAGATATATTATTAGAAATACTACATAATTCCCGAACAGCTAAGTAGGTAGTGAGTTCGCCTTTGGTGATAATGGTCCTGGGTTCGACTCCAGGTGAATGGCCATCTTTGTAAAAGGAGCCAGCATATATATTCATTCATTTCCTTACCTCTGAAAATAAAGCAGAAAGTTTATCAAAGGAGGCGAGTAACGAAAATATATCTCCAACAAATGTTTCGTTCTTTATTCTCCTTCGATGGTATTCCAAAAATTTGGTAGAATATCTTTAAAAAGCGGACAACGAGCGAAATTATGTATTTATGGAGAAATGGCGGGGAATCGTCTAAATATGAATTCAGCAGCGTCTTTGCAAAGTCAGGAAAGTTTAGTGGGTGAACTCCTTTAGTCAAATGAAGCCCATCTTCAACAGCTGACTGGAGAGCAAACAGTCTCGGCTCATTAAATCCGCCTCGCACAAGTTGTGGGCGCTAGAGGGCAGGCCCTCTGCTGTTATCCGGAGGAAACATGGCCAAACTCCGTTAAAAGACAAGTAGGGCTGCTGTTTAAAGGGGTCCAGACGAAGGGAATTCAATTAGAACTACGAGCATTAGCGGGTGATTGCTTCGGAATTATGAGTCGCTCTCTATTCGGGAGATTCATTTCCTTGCGAGTGTACGCGAGATGGAATTCACGACTGATATTTAATGCTGAAATGGGACATGAAATTTAACGGGAAATAATTGAGCGAGTATAATAGATGGATGAGATGAAACTACAGCTCCGTTTTACTGAGACTATTTTAATTTTCTGCATTTTGGATACTATGTATCAATTTAGTAATGGGTTTTCATTATGTGATAAATAGGAGGGAGTAATCAAGTTACAAATTAAAAGTTCAAATTACATTTCCCACGTTCTCTTTTGGGGTCATACACATGCATTTTTTCGTTAACTCACACTAACGCGGCGACATGGGTTTTTCTTTGCCGACCTTAAGTTGCAAAGATTTCTTCTCACATTTATTTTCTCTAGTATTAACAGTAATGTTAAAAGTGCTTCGACGGCTGAGATCATTTCGCACGTAGACTCCCACCGGGAATCGAACCCTGGGACCGCTTTCACCGAAGTTGAATGCGTTGCCCACTTATCCATCTGAGAGTCCACTGTACTCTTTTAATTTTTAATTGATCGTTGTATACATCATAACGACATAAATAGGTGGATTAGAGGCCGAGGTATGCCTAACCTCACCAGTAAAGGGTATACAAGGGTCGTAAAGGGTAAAGTATAAACGGTCGTATCTACTTTCATACCCGTACATTCGTCTTTGATATTTATGAGATTATTCTTTTATTCAACTAGGACGTATGTGATTTCTTTGCCTCAACTCATTCAAAACCTAAACCATCCGAGAATCATAAGATAAGCGTTACAAGGAATTTATCGCTAAAACAGATATTTACTTCTGAACGTCCTTTCCGCAGAGCACCAGAGACACAAATAGGGTAGACTAGGTTAGGTGTTAATAGACCCCGTGCCATACGCCAATGGCGGCAGGCTGAGGGTCTAAATAAATAATAAAAAAGAAAAAGCTAAATTAAGCATTTCCTTGTCTCCCCTCTTTTCGATCCATTTACTTCCTCCTCGTATTCCACCGTCGTTCTACTTTCATCAATATTGAATTTCTATTCGCCCACTCCATTGCAGAATTCTGCGTAGACCTAGGTCCGGTAGACGCTGCAAATAACCCAGGCATAGCATTGAGCGAATAAATAACAGATCGAATTAAATTAAACATTAACTATTGATTATTATTATCTGAATCAGTATTATTATTATTCTATTTTCGTCATATCCGTACTGTCTACAGACTGTTAGTCTGACAGGGCGTTAATGTTGTATGTGGTATGAAATAAAAAAATATTATTACTATTGTAATAATAATTGTTATTAAGTTTTGGTTGCCAAGACAATGTCCTTCTTCGGTTATATTTCTAGAAACAAATTCAGAAAATATATTAACACAATGTTTTAAGTTACTCACGAAGTTAATTTTTGTAAATAATGGTCTAAAACTAGGCGAAAAGGTTATAGGATACTCCTTCCACCATCTTCTATTTCTTGCAAACATTTTACAACCTCCAGTTATCAATGTATAGTTACGCCGTAGAGCCAAGGTTTTCCCTTGTTTATACCTTTAGTTCCTGTTTAAGTCTTGTTCAATTCTCGCATAATTCTTGTTTAACTCTTGTTTCATTGTGTTTGTGTAAGTGCAACAGACTTTCACCGTGCTTAGAGTCAATTGGGTCGTCGTAGTTGTAATACTTCCCACTCTATAAGCATATATGCCCTATATTAAAATTCTCTATCGTGAGAAAAATCGATTTGAAATATTCCAGAGCTTTGATTTTCGTCAAGTAATTCGTCGAACGTTCCAGTCGATATATATCGATTTATTTATCTTTCGGAAAAGGTCATTGGAAAGTCTGCTTTCTTTTCCTCTTATCACATCCTTATTCGTGGATGTGAAAACGCGAAAGTTGTTTATGAAATTTGCTGAATAATTACACTGGTTTTCTCTCTACTTTCTAAATGTTATAAGAAGTGTTATTCACAGTGAAAGCGATCATTTGTGTATTTTATACGATGCCGAAATATTTTAGCCCACCAGTCAAAGTTTTTGTCAAAGAATATACCCGGTCAAAGCTATCGTCGAGTAATGGGTCGTACCTCATAAAGGTGATAAGAATGTTTTCTTCCAAGGAAAAGCGATTCGTTTTATATCTGGCCTAAAATAACGCATTTAAGAGTGCTTTTTACTTTCATAGTATTCAAGAAGTAAAGAAGTGGGAAACCACCTTATTTCCAACGTTCCTTCCATTAAACTCTCCTATACTTTTCGTTGCAAATGGTCAAAAGATTGTAGCTCAAGTGGATGAATGATTGTAGCTCAAGTAGTCCTAAAATTGCAAATGATTACAAGTCCAAATGTAAAATGTTTAATTGGCGATCTCAATTTCCTAGTTATAATAGACGCCAATTAAAAATAAAATAGCGTGAACAGAAATCCGATGTGGCGAAATGTTCATTTATCCATGGAGTTATAAAGGACAATGCATTACCTGGAAAACTTCTCATTCCAATTCCGAAAATCGTTCAAATTTTTAAAATTAGACTTCAGAGTTTATGAAACTTAAATTGATTTATACGATCTTCATTTTTCAAACATTATATTGCCTTCAAGTATATAACTTAACAATATTCTAATATATTGAATGTATATTGTACAATGTTATGTATTAACCATTTCTGCTTGAATCTATCTATGTTTTGTGTACGTGTTTGTATGTAACTAGATTTGAAAAGATGTGTACTGTCCTCAGGAGGTTTCCCTCCTGTCTTTGTGTAAATGCAGGATAAATTTTATCATCATATTTCTTACGCCCCCTCAACCATTTCCACTTGGCCCAGAGACCACATTGCAACGAGTTGTTAATAAATAATGCTATGATATGTGATGCAATAAGTACTCGCAATTGGAAGTTACCCACCATTATCCCGGATGGTTGTTTTGCGTTATTGGTTAGCTAGAAACAAGCAACTCGGTTCCCGGCTATTTTTAAAAACTTCAGGAGGCTTAATTTTATTAAAATATTCAAATTACCCCAATTGCTTCACGTGCTAAGTGACCGTTAAGTCTTCAGGTAAACACGGCATTTTTCCGCGTTGTGATAAGATGACCGTCGAACACGACACACGTAGAAAATCCATAGAAATCGAAAATCAGGAAAAGGGAGGGCAGTCGCATTAAAAGGGCGTCAAACATGTTTCGCTATCTCCACGGCAGAAATGCATTTCCATAATCACAGTATTTGCTGCAAAACAGGTCTCATTTAGTTATTTATGGACTCACTCACGTGGAATTATTCGTGATTTTGCGAGACATCGAAGTCGGGAAAATACCCCACTATGGGTACTTTCCTGTCATTGATAAGGGAAACGAGGCTGACGATTTGATTCGTTTATTTTGAGCAGTTGAAAACTTAAGAACGAAATTTCTGATTTCCCAAGGATTCATTTTGTGCCAAGGTATACAATTTAGTGCTCTTAGTGAGAATGTAATAATCTTTCAATCTATCTCGATAATAGCAGCCATTCGTACTTATTCTTCCTATATTCAATATACACATAAATACATGCAAATGATATTCACTTCTGGGGTGATCATCATTCGCTACTTCCACACATCTTTCGATATATTTCTCTTCCAGCAACAAAGCTTATCCTATTTCCTCAGGATCTTACTCTGTATTCCTGGTCGTACTCATCTTACCCATCGATACTTAAATCCTCATCATTTAGGCCTCCTTAACTCACTTTGCATCCAAAAACATTCGTATTTTAAGAAATAGGAAGTAGGGAAATGCAATGATTTTGAAGGTATTTTCTTAAAAGTACATAGTAATATATAAAACAGCCATAATTAGCAAATGATACTGTATTATTACAATTATATTAAAAATCAAGTAACGACATAAAAGCAAAATAAAAAACCCTTAATAAATTTAATTAAGGTAATGCATCAGTTTCATTCATGGACAGTGAGAGTGAGTTGATTAAGGAATAAGTTCGAGAGGAAAAAAGAGTTGAAGGACAAAAGAGAATCGAAAAAATGTGGGATGTAATGAAATGGAACTGGAAAAAAAATTAAACGAGGCATTCAAAGCTGGATGTAATCACGGTTGGACGGGGAACCTAATTCTAATTGACGCTTACTTTCTACTTCAATAAACAAGAATTCAACAATTCGTAATTACGCGTAGAAAGTTATAGAGAACAAGAAAGAAAGGAACGCCAAGGTAGAGTATTTAACTCTTTCCCGTTTTCTTGGAAGAATACAGATAAAGTTTGACAAAAGAGTTAGATATGCTTTTATTTATACATATTACTTTGGAGGAGGCGACATTAACAGAAAAACTGCCCATTTCTTCAAAGATTTATTTCCGAGATTTTGAAACCTGAAAACCATTCATAGAAGGAAATGTAAATGTCATGATGCCTTGCAAAGATACGTTAGTAAAGATTGAATTTTACTAAGAATACCCTGATTAATTTGTTTTGAGATATTACCATCGATCGATCGTTTAAATATCTCCATGAAATTTTGTTTTTTTGCGACTTAATTAACTGTGGTTGCGATGAGATTTTCTACTTACGTAGATTCACCTCCGTTTCTTGAAGAGCGTCCATCTTTGCCTTCTTTCGATTAATCGCACTTTGACTTTCGATTTATTTCCTTGTTGATCGTTCTTGGCCACTTCTAATTTCTTACTTATTTGCTAAGAGGGCTGGGGCACATGCTATAGCTGCGTATACTTTTCTCTTCACTAGGCTGCAAATACAATTAGACCACATAGTATCAGGTCGCACAGAGAGGCGCATCGCCTACATTCGAATAAATCAACAGCGATACTGAGCGAAGGGAAACGAATCCAACTGCTTAATAAATTAAGTAATTTTCTATTTTATTTTCAACTTGAAAGAAATAGAGTAAAGGAGATATAAAAATTAAAACAGGGTATAGAGTTGAAATCGGTTTACAATAAATTGCGGTTAATGCAAACTGATGCACTGGTCCGTTCCGTTTGCTTTAACTTTCAACATGTATTATATCGTTTAAGACGAAACGGTTAACAAGGAAGAACGGTTATCTCGGAAACACTTAAGGTCCTTGGGTCAACACGACACAGCTTTTATGGCGAGGTTTCAATCAATGTAAGTATTTTCACCATATTTTAAATTGAATTTAAATTATGTTTATAAATGTTAAAGTTATTTATAAACAGTCTTTTTCATGACTTTCGGGTTTTTTGGTTTACAAACATAATGGTGTAATAAATTCAAACTTGTCAAATTCAAAAATATTAAACCATAATTATTCCAACTAATAGAACTCAGAGTGGAACATTTGATATCGATAGGATTCGGATAACACCAAAGTCGGTTAATACTTAAGTTTGTTAAAACGAGAGTCGCTTTCAATCAATATCGATAGAACACAAAACTGTATTTTAGAGAGGATTCGGTTAACACGAGAGTCGGTTAAAACGAAAGTTGGTTGAAACGAAATTAGGCTTCAATCATCATTAAAGGAATCCAAAGCGTTGCGTTAGATAGGATTCTGTTAACACCAAAGTCGGTTAGCACTAAATTCGGTTAAAATGAACTTCGGTTAACACGGAAGTCGGTTAACACGATGATTGGTTAAGATGATCATTGTTTAACACGATAATTGGTTAGCACGAAGGTCTGTTGAAAGGAACATTGGTTAACGCGAAAATTCACACGAAAATCAGTTGACACGAAATATATAGGTCGGTCTTAACGTTTTATCCGATTTCCACTGCACTGGCATTAATTTCAGAAGGTGACGGAATGGGAACACTGAAAGCCCGTGAACGCTGCAGGTATCCCACCTTTCGGATTAGGATTTAAGACGACATTGATGCTTTGAGATGTTATGATCCACCTTGATCATGGATGGCATTCCACGAGGACGATTTCGAAATAAATAAAAGTTGCAGCGGCAGATCTCCCGGGCGACCTCCACGGCTGAGATCTATTTCGAAGGAGACTTTGATATAGGAACCGCAGAGTGCATTCGAGTTAAACATGAAGAGATCCGAAAAAAGCAAAGTTTAGCGAAAACCCCGAGTTAGATGAATAGAGTCGCATGACAAGGATCCTTGCGTTAGACGTCCTTTATGCCAAAGTACTTCTTTCCAAAGTTGAGCGTGGCGTCGCATGAGTCGGTGAAGATTTCCTTTTATAAGTAGGAGATGAAATACTTTCCGGAATTCCGCAACACTCGCGCGACTGCTTTGCGGTTCCCTGGCGAAAAAAAAACGAATCGACTTGTACTTGAAAGTTGAAAATTGTAACGATTTGTCGCGATTTTACTCGGATGTAAATCCTTGGATTCCATTTTTAGTGTCGCCTAAGATTCTTGAAGAAATATTTGCACTAAAAAACAGACAGCTCAAAATTCAATATTTGCACATTATTAAATAATCCGCACAGAATGGGCTATTTTCACACAGCGAGTCTGTTATTTTTTTAAATGTGAATTTACTTATTATATCACAAAGAGCAGATAAACGACGATTTAGAGTGATGATGTAACGGCAGAAACAAAAGAATGTAGAAACAAATTAAGAAATTGAATGAAAAAGTAGAGGCAGCATAACAATCATCTATCCTGAGTTTAACTTACTTTTATGAAAATCCCTTTTATATAGGGAAATGGGATCAACAGAATGAGGACGGGAATTAAGTAAAGATAGAAGACGAACGAAAAGGGAAAGTCTGAAGAAGTCTAAAGAATTGAAACGGAGATGTGAAACGTGTTAGAAAATGGTAGATAAGCAAAAGAAAATGATGGTCCAAGGAAAGTGAAGATGATATAGTACTGTCAGAAGCTTGACGGAAGGAACTCCGGTTCTCAAATTTTTGAGAAAAAAGTTCGTGATTCAAAGTAGTAAAGGTGAGTAGCAAAGGACATTGACTAAATAGGGAGATTATGTTCGAAACTAGAAAATTCACATCAATTACCATTGAAATTACATTTCAATCACAATTTTATCGCCTGGTTACTTAAGCTATCACCTTGGTACGAACACCAGGGAGTTTTTACCGAGGCATCCAACCAGTCCCAAACCGAAAACCTAAACCGAAGTTAATTTTGTCGGAGTGAAAACCAAACCCTAACCGGAAAACTAATAGCCTTACACCTGAACCGAAAATCTTAATTCTTTCCGTCCTGAATAGCAGCTTGTATTCTCATCAAGTTTAACAGTCATTACATTTAAGTTATAAACATTTGCAAGGGCGGATTTCAATTCACAAATTAACGTTGAAATTTCATTAACAGTATTGTCTGAATATTTATTTTATGGACATGTTTTAGTCAAAAATTTCACTAAAATAAAATCTAAATCTCCCGGATAGGTAAATGGGTAACGCGCTCGACTTCAGTGAAACCGGTTCGGGGTTCGATTCTCGGTGGGGGCCTACGTACGACAGGACCACAGCCACCGAAGAACTTTAAACAATACTATAACTACTAATAAATCCAATCTAATATCCACGTGCGATGTAATCGTTGCACAGAGAAAAATTTATTGGTGTGAAAAAATCGGTTCGAATCGGTTGGTACCGGAATTAAACGGGATCTGAATCAAAATCTGGTGTTTCCATTTAATCGAAGCGAAAACCGGAACGAAAGTAATTACGGCTCGAAGCCTTAATGGTCTTCATGGAGTAAGGAGTCACGAAAAAATAGTTTAGAACCCCTGATCGTGTTGTTGTCTTCCTCCCAATATTACGTTCAATTTTATCCGATCCCTTTTTCCTTCCTTATCCTTGGTGGCATCTTTCATTTAGGAGGCGTCCGTACGTTCCCTTTTATACCTTCTTATCGCGTATCCAGCGATTTTGACTAACAAACTCAAGTTAGCATAAGCCGTATCTAATCCGGGACATGACTTCCTTAACAAATATACTTGAACAGTGTGGACTGCGCTCCGATGGCTATTCTTTCGTCTTCATCAAGCGTTGGATGTGTACGCACATTTCTGGCACGCGTTTCCTGAATAGGTGAACGTGGGCGCTAAATTAGAAAAGGGTGTGAGAGGGCGTTATTGGTATCGCTTTCCGTTAATTTATCGCTTTGGGAACCTCTTCTTCTCCTTCGAAAGTTCAAAGAAAAGTGTTTTGGGTCCGGGCCATTCCGAGTAATTCATGAGTTTGGCGGATATTGAATTCCTCCGCCGCCTTATCTCGAAAACTTTCTTCTTCGAGGTGCGAAATAAGCAAGATGGGAGGACATAAAGCGAGATTTACGCTAACGCTCTCATCTACTGGAAATTATTTTTTCCTCGACTCAATGCTATGGCTGCTTTCCAGCAAACCAAGCATTCAAATCGTCGCACAAACCTCGACATAAATGCTGCCCACGCTCGAACAACAAACGTGTTTCTTCCGCAGGAACGTCTAAATATAATTGTGGTGGTATTGAATACATTTTACGGGTATATAACTGCTATATATAGACGCTCCTCCGGATAGATGGAAGGAAAAAGGAGAAATCGATCGTAGATATCATGGGCTCAATTCTATAAAACCCAAAATAACAAGAAAACCGTTAAGAATATATTGCGCGGATTTTAATTTTTAGATAACTCCCGTTAAGATAGATAATTGAAAACATTATGACCTATAGGTGACATACATAGAAGGTTAAAGTTGCTTATGAAATTTCTAATTAATAATATTCGGTATTTTTTATGTATTACTACAACTGAAGTAATTTCGCAAACATGGGCCCCCACCGGGAACAGAACCCGTGATCTTTTTCACCAAAGGCGAACGATTGGTTATCTGCAAGTGTTGGTTATCCTTCCACCTATAGCATAGAGATACAGCTATATAATACGAATATTCGTAAACCCTATGTTTTAACAATAATAAATGTTATTTATTTGGTCGATACTTTGACTATATGTCTCCTAATTAAATATCTCGACCCACTTATAAACAATAACTCATCAACAGTGATATATTATATTTTACTCGTCATTACTGTTTAAAATTAAAAATTATAGACTAAATTTTCCTTGTGTGAAGCATTTAGAATAATTCGCCATGTTTAGATGCTGATTCCCGATTGAGTGTCTCCTCGGGGCTTTCTTTTTTCAAGGCGCCCGTTGCTTGTCTTCTCCGTCTAATTCGTAGAGATGCATTTCCAGATTGGCTAATTCCTCTGGAATCCTTCCCCCAACAGATAACGTCACCCATTTGCTCTCGTTTTCCCTATCTCCCAGTCACTCTTTGTGTCTCCTTGGTTACGCAGCATCCACGCGATAAACACATCACTTTCACCAACAGTTCCGCCACTCTCATCTTAAGCTGTGCCTTATATGACACTGAGGCTTTCCGACCTGAGTGTGCGGCAGCTGATTTCTGGGAAGGAAAGGCTCAAGATTAACAAATTCTAATCATTCACTGAGTAAAAAGTTATTGTGCTATATATTATGAACTCTGTAGTATTGAAATGTACAAAGCTACATTGTACAAATAGTGCTAGAATAATATAAGTATTACAACATTCTTCCGAATCGTAAAAGGGCATTTTAGTAATGCATTGTGTGTATTAATTGACTTGTCACTTATCAACATAGACTTTCCCTTGTTTTATGTTTCATTGTCATTGGAGTCACACTCAGAACAATCTCTCGCTCGATGTCCCGATATTATGTCACAACAGCGACTGAAACACACAAGTATATCTAGCTTCTCGGGTGTGCATTTTATTTTTTATTTACCACTCTTTGATATTTTTGCGCAAGAAGGTAAATGGTCCGAGAAAAAACTCCAGTTAATATATGCGGTGAAGAAACAGAGTTGAAACAATATTTCATCGTGATTCCTGATTAAATGATAAAATCGGAAATATCCCTCAGAGTTATTGCAAATATAAATCGCCCCAATGTGAAGAGTGTGTTCTGTTAGAGGAGGAAGGTAATGAATGATAGGACAAGCTAACCTGTCCGAGTCAGAATCTTAATTCCTTGGGTTCCCAGATAACCAAGTGGGTAAGCAAGCAAGCCTTTAGAAATAAGCCTGCGAAATATAGAATAGAGACAAATGGGAAACTTCTATACACGTAACTGCGCTGTGCCACGAGTAACCGGGAAAAGGAGTGGAAGGCTTTAACCTCGAATTTCCTCTCCCCTTCACCTTATGCACAACGCAATACGGCGTTCGATTTTTATGGAACGAATTGTACACATGCAGACCCGTCTATATAAAGGACGCCAGCAGAGCACGCTACGTCACCTACGCCAAATTTAAATTTAAGATTTAGATCTATAACCCGCGAGCCGCCAATAGCGTATGGCAGTGTGTTATAACACTTCACCTAAACTACCTTATTATCTCCTCTGATTCTACGTGGAAAGAACGACCAGAAGTAACCATCTGTGATTACTTCCTTGCAAAGCTTTATTGATCTCTATCGGAGATCAAGCAGGAATTGCATCTTTTACTCCGCCTAAAAATTCTGAACCGATGAATTTTTCGGAAAGCTTCCGTCTGTAATGTAACTTCTAACCTGGAGAGAGTTCAATCTGAGTAATTTTATCAAAGTCGTAACGTGACTCTAAAGAGTTTTAGTTTCTGAGCCACCTGATGATGACGTGAATACGTCGAAACCCGATCGTGCTATATTAAACCGTTGTGGAATAGTACAAATATTATCAATTTGTGTTATTGTGAAGATAGAATTCCACCAAATATCGCTTACCAATATTTATTTTAATTGGAGTCACTTTGTCATGAACTTGAATATTTGCGTCCGTTTGCAGAAATCAAATATGACAGCCCACAGAATGTTACAGCGGGTATTTGAAAATGATGTTCCGCAATCAACCACACTTAGATGGTTCTAAGGGCGCAAGAAGGACTTTGTTTCGATAACAAAACAGGGCGGTCCAATCACCGCAGGGAACGAAACCACAGCAGCCGTCATGTTTAGGGAAAATGAACGAATAACAATAGCCATAGAGGCAGACAATAGAGATTCCCGTGGCAGTACATTCAGGATTCTGCACGGTCGCTTGAATATTAGAGGGGTCTGTGGGCCCCTTTGATGCCAGAACAGAAGATGGTGCGAGTTGCAGCGCCTGGCGAGGTACGATTATTCTATCATTAGTGCAGAAGGTTTCGCCAATGCAATCCCGAAAGTGTTTAGGCCCTTAAGCGGCTATCAAGTAGTAGGTAGAGGCATTTCTGCAGAGATTTGGAAAGACTGTTCCCGGCCTCTTCGAGGACTAGCGAACACGTTGAACCAAAGACATACAGTTCGGTCGCGAATACTACGAGAAAGACCGTACCTACCAACCTGGACACGCCGAGGCACTTAATATTATAACAAAATAATAATAACAAAAATAACAGCAATCACAACATAAATAACACCACAAAAACAGAAGCAATAATAAGAACAATAAAAGTAATAATCCCAAGGAAAGATGGACTTGAAAAAAGTCTGACAGGACCGGGAATCGAACCCGGGTCTCCCAATTGCCGGTCGTGTGCTCTGTCTGTTGAGCACCCAGTCTGACGGTCCCGTCAGACTTTTTTCAAGTCCATTCTTCCTTGGGATTTTTCCTGGGTGCGCACCATCTTGCGCAAAGTCATTCTTACCCATTTTCGTTTGTTAATAAAAGTAATGCTAATCACGACTTAATTTATGGCAAATTTTAATCTTACAAGACCACTCTTATGACTAACTCTTGAAATAACACAATACAACAAAACCAACTCAACACAAGCAACCATGCCCTTACCAGGATCAGAACCCCAGACATACAAAATATACTAAATAAATAATACGAAAGCAATACAAAATCTGTAAAAGAAGAGGTCGAACCCTTTCTCGATAGTCAACGAACATCTTTTCCCTTTCACTTCTACTCATTCACGCTCTCCTATCATCCAACGACCTCTGACTCCCCGATTCAAGATAACCCATACTTTTTCTTCCTCTCAACCCTTACACATCCCTAACACATTTCCCCGCTTCCTAGATACCTCACACCCGAAGATGACGTAAACACGTCGAAATCGGTGGTGTCAAATTATTACTCTATGAGGAATCAAGGCAAAGTTGTATTGTCAATCTTGAGTTTGAGATGTTACCCTAAGTCAAGATCAATGCGATACAGTTAACAATAACATCATTCTTAGCCTTTATTGGTTATTCGTTGTAGATTTTCCGCTTCAGCCTCTCACACGCTCCCTTGTATTCTTTAAGCCCTACTCAGCGTCTCATTTATCACATACGACAAACTGAATGTCGCCCCTTTAGAATAGTATTTCTTACCTCTTTAATATAATATTCTTAATCTACTTTTTTTAACTCATTCCACTCCTATCCATGCTATTTAGTGACTAAAGTGGCGTAACAAATTAGCAATTCACTGTAATTTTACCATGCTCTGACTCCGTGTCAGTTAACCGCTATATCACGCACTTCCGTGAACTGTTTCTACTTTACGTATGAGCAATGTAATTATTATTCATTTATCTATTACTTTCTCCATAATTTATTAATATTATATTGCTACTGAATGATTAATTTAAATTTCCAACCCTACCAAACAGCCACTTACTCTAAATCACGATTCCACTTTCAGGTTTTGCCTTAGAGCACATGTTTTCTGTCACCAGAATCACTCTAAGTATTGTTCTAAACAGCTTTACGCAGTGAAGAGGTTACGTAGTTAAGAGGTTAACCAATTCAATTCGCTTACCTGAAAATGATCTACGAAAACAAAGGTATTATATGAATGTTTAAATGTTCTTATTACGGATGCAAAACCTGTAAATTTAAAAAAATCGTACGAAAGATCTGCATTTGTTCAGCATTTTAGACAACGATATGGTGTTTTCTGTCACTAGGATCCACTTTATCTGCTTGAATCGTACCATACGATATATTATTACGCGTTTAAATTTGTAGAATGGATATTATTAAATTTCCGGCTACTGTGCCTTGAATCTACTCGATCCGAATAGATTTAGCAATCACAGCAACATAACGTCCAATCTCGTATCTTTCAGGCATTTCCAATCCGCGCAAAGAGCATTTTCGTTACGCTTGCAGTTTTATGTCAGCGTTTCAAGTAAGTTTCAACGAAACTCACGTCCATGCGCTACACATAACTTCTCGAATATTTCTCTGCATTTTTTTGCCTTTTCGATATTTAGATTTACTAAATATATATTATATAATATATTTTTGAAAACGTAAAACACTTGTTTGGGAATGAATGGTATACCTTTTTATCAATGTTATATCATTGTTTTTTTCTAGATATTAATAATTACTTCATTAATATGTCCTTCCTTTGTTTGATTAGTTGTAAATCACGTGTAAGAAATTTTAAAATTATACCTCTATAAGGAAATATACCTAGCGATATTCTGTGGAACATCTTCATATTTTAATATAATATTAAAATAGAAAACAAGACTTAGTTCATCAAAAAAGAACCACAGAGTGACCACAGTTTTGAGGTATTTTATCCAATTATTAATAATGATTATTTATAGATATTTTTTCTTCATCCTTTTCTCTCAGTGTTTGTAAATTTTATGGAAACGTTTTAAAATCGTTGGTGTTTTTAGTTCATGCCATGTTTATTCTTTTCTATAATGTATAAATGCAGTTTTAGATTCCCGGGCAAGATTGCACCAGTCATTTGCCTAACACGAAAAGTTCACATATTTTACTATTTATACTTCTTTTCGGTTTGTATTCATGCATAGGGCATGACTTCAATTCATAAATAAATATTTGAATTTAATAAATTCTGACGATGGAAATTTAAAGCTGAAACCGGCCGTAAAATAAAAAATGAGTAAAAAAAAGATGCGTCCTTTCTCCCTCAAACTAAAAGGGATTGAAAATGTATTTACAGGTGTTTACAATTTCCCTTTACATCAAAAACTGATTTTTTCAAAGGATTCCCATCCTTCGATCTTGCTTTTTTTTACCCAGTGTCCGCAAAACATTCGCAGAAACCATAAACCTTCAATAAGGAGGCACTTCATTTCTATTAAAATGTTTCATCGCATATACGCCATCTTATACTCCGGGATGTAACGAGGGACGGCGGGAAAATGAGATGCCAAAGCGCGTTCTGAAAGGAAGAACGAAGGGTACCCTCGTTAGCCGCGGATGTCCAGATAATTCCACCAAAGGAAAGGACTCGTCGGAAAGCATTTCCATGATAAAAGGGATACTTGTTATGGCTTCTGTAGAGGACATGCATCCCACAATTATTCGATTGGCTACAAAACGGTTTTGAACATTTCTACATGGACCAATTAATTTATATTTTACAATATCCCATAGAATTACTCCATAACTTCAATTGTAACCCCGGTGTTCTCATACTGCTCTCATATTCTGTCCATGTCAACCGATTCTAATATCTCCTCCCCGAACTAAATCTTCACTATTTTCGCTTATATAGTACAGCCCGAAATCTTAGTAAATACCAGTATTTCTGTCATCTACGTTGTAATAAACACACATATTTATTCTCCCGTATTGTTTTAACAGTTATTCCTTCCTTCTAAGTTCCTTCTGAACTTCTTACCTCATTTCGTAGACCCTTACAGATTGTCACATGACTTATTCCTAGGAGAAGTTTTGCTACAATGCTCATCTTTCATGTAAATAATTTTGTATTTATATAAAATTTTAATTGAGTCATGGTTTATATGTTTCTAGTTAATGCATTCATGCACATGTACAGTAAATTTCTTACATTGTGTTGCTTGGAATTCACATCTAACACCGAACAAATAAATAATCCATTACCTATACTTCCATCATAAGTTTCAACATAGATAGTAAATACATTAGAGAACTTAAAAACATTTTTTTTAAGGAATGCGTTGTCAATTTTAACTAAGTAATTCCACCTCACCTTTGTGTGTGAAGAATGAATGGAGGAGAGTATAAAAACGTGTTTTCCATTGGTTTGAGCATGCGAATAAAGATGAAAGAAGACGTATGAGAACAATATAAGGGGTTCGAGAGGGAGAGGTAGACCGTAGAACTAATTGGGTGGTGAATGAAGATGATGCAGAAGTTACTTATGTAGCGTTAAAAATGAAGAGGAATATATGAGAAGGTGTAGCGGAAGCTGTATGCAATGGTACGGATCATTCTGAATAAAAACAACATGCTTGACTTTGAAGGAAATAGCGTGAGCGCCACGGATGTTTCTAATTTATTTATATTTTATGCTATTCCGCCGCATCTAGACAGGTGGCTACGTTAACTTAACCCATATTCAACAACTAACTCAAAATTTGATACAAAGATCCTTTTACCATATCCCAACACACATAATTTTACTGGATCATTACAGTGGTGGGCTTCAAACAATAACCAAGTATGAACACAAACGACCATTCCTAGACTAAAATTTCGGACTAGCCGGGATTTGAAACCGGAACATTTGAGTTGGACCTCTAGCACGGTGACCATTCCGCTCCCGTGGCCAGTGACTTCAAAATTTACAAAAACAGAACATTAGTACATTACAACATTCTACAAAGTACGATAATTTAATATTTAAGCTGTTATATTTTACGTATGGATCAACCACTAAAAACAGCTTGAAACTTTGACAATCCCCCTAACAGTACCACAACATCCCCACCTATACAAATACAGAATATCAGTACATTAGCAAAACACCCAACGAAATGTAGTGACGTATATTGAAAGAAGGAATACTTCGTAATTTACAAAACAGATTTTTATTTCATTAGTTTCGTCAACGAGTTGACATCTTCAAATAGAATTCTGCCATGGAAATTGCCAAGTATTCTTTTTCTCAATAGATTTTTTGAGTTCCACGAAGTCACACTTGCAAATATCAATTTTACGAAACGCAGTGAATCACAAACAGCACTGCTAGATAGTTATAATTTACATACTAATTTGCAATCACTTTGAAACAGTACAGACACATCTTGTCAGCATAGACAACACTTGCCGATATCGACAACACCTTTTAGGAACGTATAAAATTGACGTTGGAACTCGAAGTTAGAATACAGCAACCCTACTTGGGGCATCCACCTTTCCATTATATTCCTCCCCTCCCTTGTAATCGCACTCATCATTTCACTTTCCCTTTAATTCAGCGCCGTAAAGCGACCGGAAATGGGAGCATGATTCGCTCTAAATGGCGCAAACGTCGTTATATCGCGTAAATAAGTGAATCGATGGCGAAGAGAGAGAGAGAGCGCTATCGACCGCCGTCTTAACTCCAAAAGGCTAACGAAGGGAGAGCAGCCTCAAGGGTTGGCCGCAAGAGGTCCCTCACTAATTAAAATTAAAGACTCGGGCCGCCTACTCCCATTTAATGTTTAATCAAGAGAAGGAGACTTCCCGTCTGCATGTTTGTGTGCCCTTTGCCATCCCTTTTTTTAAAGGGGCCACTCATCGCTTTCCTCCGTTTTATTCCATCGAAAGACTATTAAGCTCTGGGCTATTGTAGAATAGGAATAAACCGCGGAGCGTATCTCGGGAATTTCTCGAGAACTGAGAGATTATTGGGGAATGCGCGTGATTCCAGCCTCTGGAATATTGAGGAACGTTATTTCTTTATGAAATATTCCCCTAGGAAATGGTAGTGCGGTTTCTGAAAGTCTCGCCTGATTACAATTCTACAAATAATTTTGAGAGTCGTGTCCGACCGAGAAGAAGAAAATTCCAGCGTGAAAAAAGAAAAGAAGAAAGGTTAGTGACCTCAACCCACATCCATACAAATGGTCCACGAGGAATTTCCTAGCAATCTAATCTGATTCAACATTCAGCTATCAATAACATTATACCCGGTAAAAAAGTTGATTTGGAAAATTCTCCTGTAAATCCTAAATGAGAATGAATTACCTATCTCAAAAGGACAACCTTCTGATAACAGAAAATTGAAAGTGAATTAACGTAATTTCTCCTAATTAATGCCTCTATGATTTCAAATGTGTCCTTGTTGCAAGATTAATTTGACAGGATAGGGACATAATAGAGTTCAATCCCTTAGACTTCCATATGGGAAAAATTACTCAAAGTCACATAGTCAACCAGTTCATTTACTAATTGGTAACCTTTATATCTCTCACTTTATCTGGTATCTTTATTTCCCGGATGATGACAGCAGCGAATAATATTAGCTTAAATATTCGATTTCTTCGAATAAGATTGTGCTCAGTAGGAGGTTTTAGGAAATTAAAACATCGGTAGATATATTAATGCACCATTTTAAGAGGTACCGCAGGCACTTTTACACATCCTATATATACCTTTAGACTTTTACACTTGCAGTTGAATAACTTATAAGGTGAATGAACACGGCTGTGAAATTAGATTAGAGTTCAAAGAAAAACTTCAAAAAGCCGTGGTTTGCAACCAAACCAACCGTTGGGAAACTCCAACCAGCGGAAGTTAAGGTTCCCTGTGGTCTTTGTAACATATAATTCTCAATGCGTATTTTGGCAACTAAATTGCTATCTTAGGAGATCAGCTATCTAATGAGCTTGCAGTTGGGTGTCGACTTTCCAAGTTAAAGTGGCCCGGTGCCACCTCGAATAATACGGAAGTCATGTAAACTACGTAACAAACATGCTATTTACATGGCCCTCTGTAGTGCGACGTGCGCGAAATATATTTACAAAAGTAAAAACTTTTGCATTTACATTTTTCTTTCCCCACAAAATATGTATAACAATAGTCCAAATGTAGTTGTCACTTCTATTCTCCGATTATCTCCAGATTATTATGCCGACGTATGCTCGTCTATACTGATCTGACATGGTGCATGTCGCTACAAAAGCAATTTAAGCGGTGTTCCGTTAGATATGCATTAGAGTGAGAAAGACAAAGCACACAAATATGTATCTCAGTTAATACTGAACCGCGGTAAATCGGGACTCGGATAATCGACACTCTACGTTCGCACTCCCACATTGGACATTCAGCGATTCTCTATCCTCTATAAATGATCCAGCAACACACATTACAATGCATTTAACCGATGGGAATTAGCGTGCAGTTTTTCAACGAATTTTGAATGAGATATTTGGAATTTAACGTTTTCAGATCGAAAATATATTACGATTAGAATCTTCGCGTCCCCAATTTATCATTACACTATTACATTATCATTAGCATTACACAATTATTTTATAAAAACCGATTTCATAAAATTTACTCAACGATACCGAGTAGGTTCTCCAAAAGTAGAATATCCTCTAGAATCATAATGGTGTACCTTTTTTCTCATGCTTTAAATCAATGATCCCGAGAGCCAAGGAATCAAATGACGAGGAGGCCCGAGGAATAGTTTCAGAAGTTGTAAAGCTCGTCTTCTTTCCTGAAGCGGATTTCCTTTTTAATTGCCATTTCCTCTTCTGCATTCTTTCCTAAGCCGACCGTCGATTTTGCTTTCTGTCGGAACCTATTTTCAAAGGCAACCTCTTCCTCCTGCACCACTCAGCTGCTGAATTAGTGCTACGACGAAATGGAAAACGGCCAAACTTTTGGGAGCCGGAAGGGTTGTTTCCCGTCCTTTTCTAAGCAAAATGCATTCGTTAGCGAAACGAACTCTAAGGGAGGCGCAACACTAAGCGGAAGACTCGACGGTCGTCTGAACCGAGTTGATTATTTAATTAAAACATTCCGGTCGAGTAAGAAGAATATTTTTCAATAATATGTAAAGGAAATACCTGTGGCATTTATTATACATGAGTATAATATGACAGTAGTCATCCGCTTGGTCCCGTATACTCACCGCATATTCCAGGTAGTGCCTAACCAAAGTGAAATAACATCGCTCTCTAACCTTGTCATATCATATTACCTAATATACGCTATATAAAACCGAGCTTTTTAGTAGCTTTACCGCATATTTTTCGAACATGTGTGTTCCAGTTTAAGTAATTTGTAAGGGTGATTCCGAGATATTCAACAGAGTCCACTACATTTATATTCATGCAACTATTTTTGTACGGGTGTTTTTGACGCAATTGTTTCCTCTCGAAGAAATTAACATTTTTAAAATTGAAGGAATTATATAAAGTTGTATTTTAACTATAAAGGCGATCAGTTACCTCAGAATAAGTTCTGTGAAACAACAGATTTACATCTTTTGGCATACACTAACATACTAAGCCTGACTAGTAGTCAGTTTTCGAGGAATTATAATTTTAATACCAATATGGGCAGAAACATTTACAAAATTCAACATTGTTTTCATGAACATGATGTAAAAACAATTGTATATTTCCCAAGGAAGAATGGACTTGAAAAAAGGCTGACGGGACCGGGAATCGAACCCGGGTCTCCCAATTGCCGGTCGTGTGCTCTGTCTGTTGAGCACCCAGTCTGACGGTCCCGTCAGACTTTTTTCAAGTCCATTCTTCCTTGGGATTTTTCCTGGGTGCGCACCATCTTGCGCAATATCACCCTTACTCGTTTTCCTGTAATTACATAATTGTCATAATAACGGAATGACATCGATAATAAAGATGACCGAGTTAATTTCCATGAGTATATTCAAGATAGAGAATCACAAACAATTGGTAGGCTAACATTCAAGATTAATATATGCATATATATATAACCCTTAACCACACAGTCACATGTGAATGAATGAAATATACTCATATTCTGTGCGTATACACTCATACCAATTTTTGAAAAGTTTGTATAGGTTTGGTTTAAATATTTAAAGCGTTTCCGAAATTTAGTTTAAATGGTATTTTTCAGATGTGTTCTTCTCTTCTCTTAAAAAGAAAAAGCTTCGAATAATTCTTTTCCGTATTTATATTTAGAATCGTTCGCCAGCACTTTGTAATTATGAATATAAGTCGTCGTACCAAAAAAATATTGCTGCAGTCATTCTTAATTCCTGCCTGTTTGTATATTGTGCCGAAGGTATGGGTGTTCTCGAAGTAGTTCAAGTGAAGTGTCCTTATTCAGTTGCAGAGTTGAAATATACTTCCAAATCCTCATTCGAATGCAAATTAAGAAATAGAAAACTCTCTCCGTATTCATCATAGTTCCCGGAAAGTAATTAAATCCGAAACAAAGCCCCCTCTATGATCTACGACCTCCGCTTAATTTAGCGTAAACGATAAGGAAAAAAATCTCCATTTCGGGGCATATTTATCCTTCGATCTTTTTATTTCTCCATTTATCCGCCATCAGCGAGCGTCGCTACGATCGCAGTCTCGTTATTTACGATTTCCCTCGTAATTAAAAACCATTGCAGACTTCCGCGATTTGATATTTTCATCTCCGAATTTCAAAAAAATCGCTTTTTTCTTCCCGTTTCTGCTCATATCCGTGGCGAATTTATCAGCTTCCTGAGTTTTTTGGCGATGTTCATGACAGGCGGGAATTTTTTTCATCGGGTGACAGATGCAGCGAATTCCAAATTACATTAGGGCGGATATTGGAATGCTTGGATCCAACGGCAGATAAACACGTTTAGAAGGGTTCATATCCGTTTAATTAGTTATTATTAAGGCCTTCCAGAGAATCCTCTTTAAAGAAATATATACCAAAATATACTTGAGTTTCTTATTTCGTCGTAATCATTACTCCGATTCAGATCTTCTCGCGCGAGAGAAATCAGGTCTCGAGATTTCTCGAGAAATTCAGTACCGGGATTCTGCAGAAAACATCAGTTGGAAAACTATTTTTGAGTAAAATCAAAAAAAAAATCATAACATTCAAATCGGTGAAGGGTTTATTGTGAGTGGAACTCGATTATATTAATTTAGTTTATGAAAACGGAAAATAAAATTATACAGACCGAAACAGACGTAAAATGCAATTAAAAATAACTTCCGATGCCGGTCTGGCAACGGCAATCGGTAGTGATAATTTTATATTTATTAAAGCCTATAGTGGTGTAACAATTGATATAACTTTCGTGCGAATACATTGAATTCTACGCCATAATTGTGCGCTTTCTAAAAAACCTAAAATGACCTCATCTCCGATAAAAAATAATTCGTCCTCATATTATTCGAATGAGTGGATATGCAAAAAAGAGACCAACAAAAAAATAGCCATTAGATTTAGATTACGAACCCTTTGTTATGTGTTAAATTCGAAAATTGCAGTTTTTTTCAATGCGAGGCGTAATCGGAAAACTATCAGGGGTCTATAGTCGGAGAATATCTCTATGACCAACATAATCATCATATTAAA
This sequence comes from Ladona fulva, assembly GCA_000376725.2. NCBI lineage: Eukaryota > Metazoa > Arthropoda > Insecta > Odonata > Libellulidae > Ladona > Ladona fulva. The sequence goes on from KZ308244.1 coordinate 1,599,848, forward strand.
TAGACAATAAAAATGAATTAGAGATATGTTCATTTTGTAAATAATTTTTCTGATCTTTAAATACAAATACCTCTCACGAATATTATGTGAGGTTGAATAAGTGGTAACATCGGACCAAATGTTTTTTTTTCCTTGTTTAACAGAACACGGTCACCGCTTTAATGAAATAACGAATTACGTTTAAAACAAAAGTTGTCTTCTTAATTAAACTAACATTACAATTTAAGCCCCACTTGCTTTATATTTTACAGAAAATTGCGATATTAAGCTGAAACTTCTTAAATGAATTTCACTAAGATATTACTTACGTCTGACGTCAACAAATTACGGAGTGATTTTCTACATCCACATCTACATTAGCACCCTGCAATCCATCCAAATCAAAGGCGTGTGGCACCTCGAGGCGTGGGGCTACTTCAGCTATGAAAATTAAAACTTCACGAAATGTCTTAAAAATAGCTACAATTTTTGTAGCTTATGCAAGAATTTTGGTGAGATTCAGGAAGAATGTATGCTTATTTATGAGCGCAATTTATAAAAAAGGCGACTGAGCAGCTTGCAAAGACAGGAAACGGAATAGCTTGAGAGAATAATGTAAAATCTATCGTCATCAATACTCATTACATGTTTTTCTTGCGTACCGTTTGAAAATATCAAGAATTAAACACTTCCCTGGCTATTTTGTTTTTGGTATTATGCACACAAGTATACTCTTGAATCCTATTTTACAACCGCCTCACATTATTTTGATTCATTTACGGTTCAAATTAAAAACCCCACCACGGTAGAATCTTTAATGGAAAAACTATTTAATTACCTCTTCTTCAATAACGATTGATTTCCCAGTTTATTTTTATTTCTACTGTCACTGTTTATTTATGTATATTGTTAAATTTAATTAATTGACTGTTGCTTTATTTTCTTTGTAAAATTAAACTCATTGGTTACTGGCAGCGAATTGTTTCTGCTTAATTTTCCTCATTGTACCGTTGCGTTGTTTATCGTTGTGTGAGCTGACACGTTACTGCACTTATTCTTTGCTCATATGGGTATTCCCTAGAGCATAACTAATAAATATTATCATTATTATTCTAGTTATTATAATTTTATGAGAAATGTGAGAAAGTACACATAAACTTAATTTCTCGCAAATGTGTTTGTTATCAAGCAAAGAGATTTCACTGTATTTTATCGAAGTGATTGAATTATCATCACACATTTGAATGCACAAATTAAACCCTAAATATATGATTTACAATGATAATTAAATTTTTGATTTAATATTTTATCATATGACAATAATTCAAATAATTTTTAAATAAAGTAACATAGCATACAGTACGATAAATTTGAAAGTAGTTGGGAAAACATTATCCACCGCAAATCATACGAAAACCATCGGAATAAGAACATTTGGTTAATGGTAGCCAAGCGGGGTTTTTACCGTTATAAAGTTGCAGGTAGATTTTGGAAGGGTTCGTCTCGAAATTGGGACCCTTTGCTCGAGCTTAGTGACCATACCCTCTCAGCAGGAAGTGCCCGGGTGAAGACTGACCGCGTGTAATACGATTTGAAAAGTTATAAACAATTTAAATGGGCAAATAATTGTTATCTCCGTCGTATCACTCGTTCAGAGAGATCCACGTGCGTCTTTTGATCGACGTTCTACGATGAAAATTAACATTTTCATGAATTTGTTAGAAATAAGCCACTGACACGCGGCAACGTTGCTTACTCCCGTTGGCGGGAATTTGAAATAGTAGAGGGCCAAGTTTCGGCTTGCTGTCTGATTCTCTGTATCTTTTCTTTTATCCATCATTATGAACTCTGTCGAAGTATGATAGTGGTCATAGAGGTCATTAAAAATGAGGAAAGAACAAAAATATTTCAGTTTTTCAAGATGTAGGGACATTATGGACCCTGTGTGAGTCCTCAAAAATACATGTGTAAGAAGTCATTATAAGTTAGTCCTTTAATTCTGTATTACTATGCCGATAGAGATGAATTATCTAAATTATTTACCAATGAAGTGTCTACCGCGGCTCTGCGATGCCCTTCCCTGCATCGGATGATCCATATAAATCCATCCTAAGTGAGTTTCAGATCTTTACTGAAGTCCACAGTGCAGGGCAAAGATTCCTGGAAGACCAGATGTACCACAGCATCCGTCCGCACCTAACGTGTCGAAGAGATTTGCACCGGAAATTTTTGAAATTTTAAACGCGTGGCTGACCTCGAAGCCCGCCTGAACCAGGGTGTACGGTGGAACCTTGGAAACGTGGCCGAAATTCGATTATTGAACCTCCCGTTGATAGAGAGGGCAATGATGTCCTAGTTTTTCAAGTGCCTTGGGTTTAAAGTTGGCATCAATTATGCCAATTACTCATACTCATATAATTTGTGGTAACGCTTAAAATTTCCCCCTTTGTGCTTATTTATGACCCTCTTCGGGTAGAAATTTAGTAGACGTAGACAGAGTAATCCAAGGTCGTCGACGTCAATTCCGGCAATATTGACAACATTAATGTTTACGAAACTAAAGCGCAAATTTTCTATTGTATATGGAAAGAAAAGATTTAATAAGTTTTGGTTCGACAGGGTGGATTTATATTCGAAGAGGTGATTCGAATTCTCGCATTCTGCCTCATGAACTGTCGAATTCATGAGGTCACGATTTCCATCGCCTTGAAGAGAAGTCGCAGTTTGACTTTGATTCCAACGTGTACCGTTTGAGTCCTTCGGGTGAGTAACTGTAATTGCCAATTACTATTTCATAACACACACGAACATCGACTGTATATTTTAGATAACCATTCCGAAATCGTTCGTCTATTTGAAACTTGGCTTACATTTCATCTTACGGTGGATTGATAAAACTTGATAGTTTTAATTTAGCATATTGTGATGTGCTTCGTAATAGAAGAGGTGTTGTAGCTGCTCATTTATGCTCAAATTGAGAATGTTCTATTTAGGCTACTTTTATAGCTGAATGTTGATACAAACCTGATTTTATTATTCTTGATACCTTTCGCATTCTGATCGAAATTACCGCTTTGTCGCAACCAGCTTAGAATTTTGGGCGAATTATGCCGTGCTGTTTATATGATTTCTATAATCTATATTATTCATAATATCTATAATAAGCAGTAATGGTCGTCTTCCATCATGAAGATAAATATATAAATAAATAGATAAACCTGATGGTGACCCAGAGGGTTGAAACCATTGTCGTGTAATAAAAACATTTTGTGGTATAGCGTAGAAGTGATTTTCTATTTAGCTTCGACAGAAATAAATTAAACCCTCCGTAGCTTCAGAAATTAGTTCATCTCACTCGAAAAATTTAGAAAACGCTTCGATAATCCTTTTCATCGAATGGACGCGTCGCAAGTTAAAGAATCTATCTCCGCAGACTGTTTAGAATCGATTAAACGACTGCAGCTTTCAAAACCGAACGTGTGGGCGTACTTTGGAATAACCTAAACCGGACCGCAGAGGAAATTCAACAAAATGGAGTGAAATGTGGCAGATATAGGGCCGCCGCATTCGACTGTGGAAATGCATTCAGCGCCGGTTAAATGCCACAATGCGTCGCCGCTTCGGACTAAGCCCTCGCCATCCATTGTCCCAATGCAATTTCCATTCCGTAAACACGCGACGCTCTCTCGCCTGCACAATGGCCATTCCTGGAAATCCTCCGAAGAGACGCGCGTCCGAAAGGCATTTTTACCCAAGAACTTTGCAACTTTCCACGGCTGATTGGTTAAGCAAAATGATTAAGCCAGCCCTCGCTAACGTAATAGTCTCCCCACGAATTCTCGCCTTCAAACGTTGTCTCCACTTAATGATGAAGTGTTTCGAAAGACACCGACTGTGAAACAGCTGCGGTAAGATTTGGTGTTCTATAATTATACAATGAGTCGTAATAACACAACTTAATAAAGCGACTTTCTTCCGGCGAGATTAAGACTGCCAAATCTCTTCTTACATCTAACCCATCGTCGTTTGAAATTTAACAGAGTTAACTAAAGTTCTAAAATCAAATTAAAATCAAATTTTTGGTGTTTTAAACCTACGTTTGCGCTAAGGAAGAGATACACCATAGCAGGAAAACATCCAAAAGAAGGGGAGTTTGAAAAACCTGCGATACCTACTGAAAGTTAACTAAGTTTTAAGCAAAAGGCAGGTTCAATCACATCTAAAATGCAAAAAAATGGTTGAGATACGTTATATTATAGCCAAAAACTAGAAATAAATTTTTGTAGAAAAAAGACAATATGAAATACAAACATTATGGTTAAAAAACAGGTCAGTATTAAGATATAGCAATAAAAGCTCTAATTGCAAAGATAAGGAAAATTAATCAGGTCATTACTGGTGATCAGCTGTGACAATATTATTTCATAGAAGTTCATTAAATTTATCATAATACTAAGTTGAATACGTCAACGATATTTGGAAATAAGATACTATATGGATATAAACATATCTCCATCTATATTCGGAGAGAAAAGTAAGATCGAGCCAGCTTTGTACACGGGAATCACTCACATAGTTCCGTTTTCACGTAAGTTAGCGTCGTTTGTTCAGATGCGCCATTTTCACTCGGTCTTCCTCTTCCTTTTGATATCACTCACACCCCGAAAGCGGGGTTGTAACCTCTCCGGGTTTAACGCGAGGTCTCCGAGATTAAGGGGAGCTCCTTAGGGTGAGAACGAATCTCCAGGTCAAAGTTGTTTATTTTGTTAAAAAACAGAAATTCCTAAGCGAGGAGCGAAAAAATTTATTTAGTTGAACAAAATCTGAGACTTACTGAGAGTACTTTACAACAAATATAAAAACAGCAAGAATTGTAAAAATAACCAAGAACAACTAATACACAACATAAGTAAGGACACAAAATGAAAATTAGGCAGAAGATATTAAGAACAGAAGTTTGATCTATATACGGGAATGGAAATTGACGAATGCAGGATTGGTGACAACAATACGTAGAGTAATGAAGCGGAATATGGTTTTGAATGTCGTGTAGGAGGGCAAAGGAAAGATGATCAATGAAGTAAAATAATTAATAACATTGCACTTAATAAAGTAAAAATAAAGTAAAAAGAGAATAAAGGCAAACAGTTAGTTTTACAGTTTTCGTAATACAATCCTTTATTCAAAATGAAAGGACAACTACGCTTGTACCAAAAACTTCAAAAATATCCGATTTGAAAGCAGAAACCTTCGGGTGGATGAGAATTTTAGAGGTAGCACCACCCATAAATGTTCCACCACATCCATACGTATCCTACACGATATTTTCTTCTTAAACGCACCGCTTTTACGTTTATAATCCATTGCATTCATTAACCTTCAATCAGCAATCCTCTACCTACCCAGACATTCTCTTCGTGCACCTATTCATCATTTCTTCCCATAATTCCTTTCCATACTTTGAATTCAACACAGAGCATTTCCTACTATACGCGTCAGTCGCAAAAGCCTTTCTTTCTGCCGCATTCATAGATCTTCTATCCATTCCTTTCCCCATCTCTCCTGTTTCATCCCAAACATTCTCCCCATCTAATGACTCCATGGATTCCAGTTTGCTCGAACGCGCTTCCCTTGATAAACCCCTCTGTCGATCCAGCTAGTGGAATACTAGCGAAATTCTACTCGTATTCCTAGTCATTTTCGCCGCTTTCGAAATTTAATAGTCCTTACTCTAATAATCTTAACTTCAAAATTGGAGGAAGCAATTTTTCCTCAGCTTCCTAGAGACGCTATATCTCCCGCTAACAATTCTTCTTCTGGAAGAAATAGAGAAGAGTTCTCATCCACCTGAGGACATATCAGCGACTATTGGACTGATATTCTCTCATTCTTTTCGCTCTATATTAACCGGTGCAAAGCCCTTGGGCTACACTTCTCCTTTATGAAGCCACCTTATAGGAAAATCCGAATTCTTTTGTGAACTCCGCGGCATATATATTGCTTTTTATATCTCTGATAAAATTCAATACGACTCCGTTTCAAGTACGTCCGCATGTTCTTTTATTCTTCTGTTCATTCACATTGTTCTCCTACAGAACGATTTCAGGAGATATTTTCCTGTTGCGTTTCTAATAGACTTCCTATTCAACATATATGCGCCTTTCCAACTCTCAATGGCAGTGACTGCATGCAACCTTTTCATTTTGAAAGGCTCTCTGAAGAAATTGGTACCAGAGCGAATTTTTATGGGCGAAATTGCCTCAGGTGACGAACGATGAATCGAGTAAAGAATACGCAAGTCGTCAGTAAAGGTCGTCGGCAAGATATTAATGCCGACGTTAGAGCTGTAATTGCTAACTTAACTGCTTGAAATATAAATACTCTGTCAATCCACTAACAGATTTATTCCGCGACAATATGTTCCTAAGTTTAATTGTGATGCCATCATTTGCAGAATAAAAAACCATTAAGACGTTATACACCGCTTGGAGAGGGTTTGGAGCATTGGCCAATCATAATCCAAAGTTAATTCAAATAAAACACAATCTGACTCCATCCACAGAAAATCAGATTGTGTTTTACGAGTATTTGAACTAATGGAGAAGATTGTTCCACCAAGTATCGACAGAATTGATTATTTATTATCCATGGTAACAGAGTGATGGTATGTAGAATTGTAAATGAAACACGTATCCAAATTAGTAATGCAAAAGTTTAAATAAACAATTAGGTGGTATCAAGGGACGGATTAATCTATTTTGCATTCATATCTATGGCAAGAGACTTTCCGTCCACGAAAATTACGGATGAAAAGTGGTCTTCCTGAAGGAATAAAAGTCGCTAACCGAGGTTACTGTACTGTGACACCTCGTGTTACGAACTCAATTCGTTCCAGTTCGTAACTCGAAGATGTTTTCTCTCGAAACACTTTTTACAGTTAAAATTTCCTCGATTTTTCAGTTTGATCCCAGTAATTAAGTTCGTATCTAGGAGTAATAATGGAACAAGAAAAAAAATTCGTAGATCGAAAAGTTCGTATGTGAATCAGTTCGTAAGTCGAGGCACCAAAGTACTTCCCATTCCAGTTTGAAGCTCGTAACTCGAAAATATTTTATCTTGAAACACATTTTGGCATTAATATCTGCTCGGATTTTCCGGTTCGTTTCCAGTGATTAACTTCGCATCTAGAGGCCAAAATGGAGCAAGAAAAAAGCTCTTAAGTCGAAAGTTAGTTTCTTGAGCGGTTCGTAAGTCGAGGTACCAACGTACTTCCCTTTCATTCCATGATTTCCGACTCCCATTTACTTTCATTCATACATTCTATTCTATTCTTTAAGCTATGTACGTCTCATCTGTCTTCTTTTATAACTCTTCCCGTTCTTATCGGGAATAATTTTAGTTTAGTCATGCTGCTTCCATTCAATCTTCCAAACATCCAAGGTAGCATGACATATCCCTTTCGTCGGATAGATTCTCCCTCAGTCCACATTCGTTTATTATCCAATTATTTTTGGCTCTCCTCCATTTTGAACATATAATTAATGTTAACTATGCTAACGTTTCCCAGAAATCGTTCATTGGCGACCGGTGTCAGCTAATTATAACAATCGCCATCGTCATATATTACGATAGCCCTTATTGGCTGAAACCGGTGCCCAATAAACGATTTCTGTGTAACGTTAGCATAGTTATTTTAACCCTTAATGTTATGAAGTTTCATAAAGTATCGGTTGATCTAATCGATTTTATAATACATATATAAGTCGTAAAGGGGACCAATATGGGACAGTTGTGAATAGAAGAGATATGAAGTCTCCATAACCCTTAGAAGACGAACGTATTCTAAGGCACAAGTGAAGAAAAGCATCGGTTGCTAAAGAAGGATGGTAATCGGTAATGCGATTGCATTTCTGGTTTTCGACTTCTCTAATTTAAATTCAGCGCTTCCGTTACGACGAGTCAAATCGGAAACATCACGGATTCCTTCATCAGCCAACTCACGTTCGGTTTGCTGGTTATATATTTTAGATTCATCGGAATATTCGCGATGACTGAAATCTCGAAGCGACAGAATACCATGAAACGTGTCCTCCATTCACCGTGTAGGATGGAAGTGCGTCGTTACGGAAGCTCATCAGAGAGGGCAGCACTATAGCGCGGGCGTCGTTTTTTGGAGAGTTTGACGGAGTGGAAATAAAAAAAATAAATAAAAACGTATAAACTCGGAGAAGTGGAGTGCTTACGTGGGAGAGTGTGTGTGAGTGCCTTATTGAATTCTGAAGTTAGCGAGTGATGGAAATCTTTCGGGCAAAATCGATCTTTTTAAGAGAGAGATATAAATAATGGATGCAGAGAGAGCGGATACTTGCTCGGAATGGAAAACCGAGTGCGGCGAGCGTATGGAAATAGAAACTAATAAGTTATCGTCCGTGCGAAATGTATTGCGGAGGCAACTCGCTTCGATATGCATTCGCAAAATCGTCGGAGATAATTCGATACAAACAAACTCGGCTGTGGTGGGACTGAATACGTGGGAATCCGTCGCGAAATATATCGAGAATATTACACGTCCCATATTTCCGATTGATGAAGAGCGAGTTGCTTGAGTTTATTTTTGTCTGCGATAGAAAAGTAATGAAATACCAATTATTTCACGGCGCAATTCAATACGAAGTAAGGAAAGTCTTTGAAACTGACACTCTTTCTGAAGATTCCTGAAGAGCTCAACCATCAAGGTGCTTTATCTGCTTCCGTATATTCCCATCATCTAGGCGTATTACTGTAAAGTACATTAAACTACGTAATAAGGTGAAAATACGTTAACAAATCGTGGTTTATCAAAAACATTTTACGTAAGCCTCTTTCACAGCTCTAATTTTGTTGAAATATTTTAATTTTGCTTTTCATCATCGTAATTTTGCTTTTTCTAATTAATTTTTTGTTCAGATTTCATAATCTAGCTAAGTGATTTAATTTTGCGTTAAGATTTAATAATTTTACTGATTGCTAAAAAAATAATTCCCCAGAACACAATCCCACATCGTCGGAAAATGATGAGTTAAATCGTTGTTTCCTTGGACATTACGGTAAAGACTCTTAACTTCGCTAAAAGTGGACTCTTGGTAAAAGATCGATTATCTAATCGGTTATTAAAACCCAACTCATTCGTAAATCATAACTCACATTACCTCATAATTATCTGAAATAAATCGCGGTCCCGTAACACATCTTGGTTGAAGTTCCCGTTTTCGTAATTTGTTCGATATCTTTGAAAGGAATTTTCAGAAAAATGAGCCTGGGATTCGGCTAATGCAGCTGTTTCGTAAAGTGCTGACATTTTTAACTAATTTCTTTGTTCAACCGCATTCAGCACCAATTTCCCTTTCAGATTCCTGAATTCTGGAATCAAAGGTGGAGAAAGCAGGGAAATATTGGTTTGCACAACTCGTCTTGTTATGATCTGAAAATACATTATAGTATTTAGGGAATCTGATAAAAGATTACCTTGTATTTAAATGTTTAATGCAATAATGCATATATTTGTTTCATACGCTCCTCATATGAAATTATGAATATTGATGGTATTTTGAGAGCAAATCCACATGTCCAACTATAAAAGAACTGTAAATCATTTGGTTTATTTTTGTTTCTCAAGAGCGTATAGATGAGTTTCAAAGGAAATGAACGTTTTTAATGAGTTTCTCAGGTCAACTGCCTTTCTCTGAAGATAAATAGTTAAGAAATCAACGTATTAAAACGAATGTTAGCGGTTACGGTGAATAAATCTCATAGTTTTAATTCATACTATCACAATTATTTATTGTGTCGAACTTAGTTGGAAAGGGAAGTACATCACGCTCTCTGCATATCTTTTGAATTATAAACGCTCCAAGATGCTCCATAACTGATTCACTTGATTCGTATTTATGAGAATTGAGATAAAGAGTTAGCATAGTATGCATTAGGTGTGGTTCACTAGTTAGATCAATCCGTAATAAAATTTTCTACAAGTGAACATTTAGAGAAATATGCATTGAGGATGAAACGTGGACTAAAATATATTACCGATGTAAAACATAACATGCATTAACCAACTGTTTTTGATTCCAACGAAAATAGCATCTTAATGCGATTCATTGCACGTTCGTGTAATTTTCTCTGGCCATGTTGATATTGCTTTAAAGGACTAATTTAAATGGTAATTGCCTAGATACAATATGAATCGAACTGCAATTGACGACTTTAGTAAAATTTTCTCTAACTTTGTCGATCAGTTTTAATTTTTTTTATGATGATCAAAGTATATCCTTACAAAAAGTATACAAATGAAAACTCCCTTTAAAATGAATGTTCAATAACAAAATTAAACGCATGACAATATTGATGCTGTGCAAATGCAAACTGGACCAATGAATATATATTTATGCTCTGTGCATGATTTATATTATGTTGCATCGTAATTGCAATCGTTCACAAGAATGGATCTTCGCAATACGAGACAGCCTATTCTATTGACGTTTCGAAATTCACATTTTGTAACAAAAAAATAAGTATTGACTATCAAGTACTAGTATTGGGAATTTTATCATTAAAAAATTTACTTCATATTCGAAGGTGAAACAAGAAGTCAATGCTCTATAGTTAATTCCTTCGAAGCAAACAATACTACCGTACGAAATCAGCAGAATGAATATTAATGTAGTCGAGTCAGTTGAATATCTCGGAATGACTATTACAAATAACTTAATCTAGAGAACAATTATCCGAAAAATCTGAGGTAAAGCAACTGTGAAGCTCAGTTTTATAAAGAGCATTGTAAGCAGATGCGACGTAAAGGTTAGAGGGCAATGTTATTTCACCTTGGTCAGGCCCTACTGGAATACGTAGCGAGTATATGGGATCCAGCGGATGGAATATGTACCCTCAAACTTGAAAACTTGCTGTGCAAGGCGATAAGGTTTGTTAAAAAATGCAACGATAAAAAAGCAAGCAACGAAATCTCTATCAGACGCAGGCTTGAAATCCTTGAAGGAAAGGAGATTAGGCTACGATTGCTTGATAAATTCAGAGAAGGTAAATGCAGAAGGACCTTATCGGTGACATGCGACTCCCCTTCTACTTTGGCCGATCCGACAATGAGCGTAAAATAAAAGTTACTGATGCGAAGATAAGCCGTTTTAGGGTCTCTTTTCGCGAACGATACGCGACAACAGTAAGGTATAGAGGTAACTCGAACGCTTGGCGTTTACACCCCCTGCCACACGCCAAAAGGCGGCTTGTGTGGTATTTGGATACATGTAAATTCTTAGCCTTGACTAGAAAGTTTCCTCACAATAACAAACAGAATTTCTCGAGATATGATTCGCGAGAAATCTATGAATCAATACGTTCGTATATAGGCACACATTTACATTATGTACGTTTGTGGATATTTAGAATTCTTGACGAAAATTCATCCCGATGGCATCCCGTATTCCACCGTGGAATCACGTTGTTCGTGAAAGGCGAGCGTACTTAAAAAAAAAGGACGAACGGCATTGATGTCCCTGGAATGTTTCTCGGATTTGATATCTCGCTTTGAGAAGGGGTAGGTTGCTGCGATACCTTCCTCAATCAGTAAATTGATGAATCAGAGGACAATCCTTTTGCTTTGCGATGGAATGCCGCCGGAGGAATGCAGTCCCTTCTCACAGAATCCGGATGCGAGCCCAACTAATTACTCCACAGTCCTCTAGAATTGCACGCGCGACTTTGTTTCAAAGGTAATTGAGTCTTAACAGGACATAACTGAATCGAACACAAATTATAAAGAAGTAAAGTACTTCCTGTATGGAATATTTTGGTATTATACGAGTTGAAAGAAGCACTTTGTGATTTACCCTTCTTTGTTCGTAATACGAACTCTGACAACACTTGTTTGCTATATATATTTCTTTGTATAAAAATAGAACACAAATTTATTTGCAAAGGTTATCATAAATCCCGTTTACGGTTGCATAACTATTTAATTGATGGGAAATCAAAATATACTGAAATTTTTTGGATGACTGAAAACAGATTTCTGTAAAAATATGGTAGATTGTAAGAATTATATTGTGGATTTACGTAGTAAGAGGCATGTGGATTTATAAAACTAAATGTACGTGAATAAGCTTAAGTACAACTTATTTTAAGTACCGACAGTAATGGCTGGAAATTTAATTAAGCCATAAAATATTATAAACATCAATAGTATTACTACTGTATTACAGTAACATACTGTTCTAGACTGGTAGTCTTCTACTTCTAGATTAGTATAAATTTGTATGGGATTTGAAGGTAAAGCGAAATTAGTGTATGCATAGACACAGATTTAATACGGAGTGTTTTGAAGGATATTTTATTGACATTTCTGTACATTCTGTATGTTTAATATTGAATGCTTACCCCAAATATATTATATATAACTGGTAACATTACCACAAGGCATTTGGCTTATCTACAAGGATTCGAGTAATAATAACAATTCGTCGGATGGAATCTAGATTCTCTCTACCTTCAGCTATCCACAGAAAGTAGAAGTTTGTTATAATCCTGTTATTTTACAGCCTGCAGGAGTCACTTCTTTACTGTCTCTGTTATACCTGTGAGATACACTAAGACCGTCAAAGCGAGAGATTTGAAGTTTATTTTTCCGTTTTGCTTCGATTTCAATAATTTTAATTGATAAAATACTCGCACTTTTTGAAGTAATAATGAATGAATTCATGCTTAGACAATTCAATGTATAAACTGCATTTGAACTAAATTTGTCAGTTGTTCCACTTTTTTTCGTATCTTAATGTATTTTGAATTAAGTTTCAATTTTTGTTTCATTGTGGCGTTTTGTTTCATTATTTAAAGAAGAAATTCGTGTATTTAGCTAAGTCTATTGCATCAAAAAAGTTAGTTGTGCCTTCTTACTCATCTTCATTTCTCTTTTTCTCAATATATCTATATTTTTATATAGAAAACCGTTCAGGTTTCACAAAAGAAATGCAAAATATCCCACTTAACTATTCTCATTTCTGAATAAATAAAAATCCTAAAAATATGACATGAAGGAATGACATAAAAGAAGAAGGTATGATACATAAAAGGACTCCATTGTTCAAATAACCAATAACGTATTCCCGAGATGTATTGCGATCAGCTATATCCCAGAATATATTGCGAGAAAAGGAGGTTTAATGGGGAATTTTACGTATATTTGAAAACTTAGAGAGGGTCGAACAGAAATGGATAGAATATTTAAATGGCACATAACTAGATAGTGAATGGTTGTAAAGAGAAAGGAAGGCCGAGAAATATGTGTTGGAGTATGGCGAGTCAGATGCTAAAGAAAAAGACGAGGGTGGGTTACAGAATCAAAGTGAATGCATAAAATGATATGGCGAAAAATCTACGCAAGAATATGAAATTCCGTCTCTTTCTCTCTACGCAAGAATATGAAACCACCATGAGCACAAAAGCTGGTTGGATCCTCATCAATTCTCTCCAAGATTCCTATATCCCCGGAGGGAATAAGGCGCCTAGGCTAGATGAGAGGTGTGAGGTAAGTTACCATTTACTTCTTTACTGAGTCAGAATACCATTAGCTGTTCACGTTCACGTGACTAAGTCCTCATTTGCCTATGGTTTCCATTTTTTATAATAGTGACCTAGAGTGCCCAAGATAACATCAGCGACTTTCATTAGCTTTCGTATCATCACAGCCAAGAGCAAGACAAATAAAATTAACTAAAAGTTAGATTACCACTTCGAAAAGAAAACAAAAAGATTCCTAAAACCTACGTATGGTTTTAGGAACATTATAAAGCGAGAAAAAATTTTTGTGAATACAAATGCTATGCTACAAGTAGTAGTAGAGAAATGCAACAATAGGTCATTTCGCACGTAGGCCCCCACCGGAAATCGAACCCGGGACGCGTTGCCCACTTGGCTATCCGGGAGCCCTAATGATTTGCTTATACAATGGATAGAATGACGAATAATTCCTTCAAAAACCAATTTAATCATTTTAGGTCCTACGTTTTTCCAATTATTAGACAATTTTCTATTATTATGAAACAATATTCAGAAAGAACTTCGCAAAAAATTAATTTGTAAAATTTCTTTTTTGCGATGAAAAACTCGGATAACTGAACAACTAATAGGGACACCTAATTTTATTACCACACAAAATTACATTCCAACGGGGTCTGGCAGTAATATAAGTATATCACGCTATTGTTACATATAATTGCATATATATTTCGACTTTGATGTGTAACAGCTTACATTTATGATACATTTTCGTTATAAAACCTTACGTAAGGGAACATTTTACTTTAGCATGTCTTGGATCGAACTGAAGCGAGTTTATTTCGACGAAATAAGTTAAATCTATAAAGTAGTAAGTGACAAACCTATGTAAATTTTACAACTACAATACTGCGTTGATACGACACGGATTTTATTTCGCCTTCCTATGATCTCCCAAAGAGATTTTCTCCGCCTTTTCCCTCATTTTCGTCGATCCCTTCGTAACATACTCCCTTTCCTCCTTCGTCTGTTATATTCCAAACTTTACGCCGCCCTCCCTCGAATCCAAATATATTCCTCAACTTTCATTTCTGTCACTTTTATTCCTGTTCTCGTATTCTATTTGAGGTGAGCTGAAAGTGACGTCCTTTCTTAAGACGCACAAAGGAAATTTTTCGCAACCTCTGGATGTATCGAGTGTTTACATCTTGACCCATTTCATTTTTGCCTGCTGATATTTCATCGCTATGCAAATTTCCCGTCGCTAAGCAGTTTCTGTTTTTGATAAGAAAATGTATTCTTAGGAATTAGTTCAGTGACGACCGATTTATGACCGTTATAAACGCCTTTCGGTAGGTTAATGAACCCTAAAATTCCCTGCTAAATGGTCATTCCTTTATTCCGCGATAACTTATCCAACTTTCGCGATATCTCATCATACAACATTTTACACCTTTGTCCTCCTCTACCTTTCCCCTTTCAAGTTTCCTTAAATTAATCTTTTGAAAAACCCTCTCTTATAACAAAACCATTAAGACTTGACATACATAATTGATATATGAAAGACAGGATTAAACGAATCCGGATACAAGGAAAGCAACCGGAAAAATTCCTTTAAAGAAAACAATCCCAGCGGAAAGAACCGGCGCACTTCACTCCGTTATGAATAAATTTTATTTAAATATAAAAACAAAATTTGCTAATGAGGTAGTGCGAACGCGACATCTTCATAAGCTAAGTTTGTTTTTGGGTAGGGTTTTCCTTAATTATAAAAATATCACATATACTTTTTCGGCTATGTGAGTGCAACCCCGTCATAGTTTGGATTCGTTTAGAATAAGGTATTGTTTACTCCTTTGCTTCTGGTTTATGTAAATAGATAAAATATGTATGTTCATATTTATTTATTAATCCCATCATACATGTAATTTTATATATTCCTATATTTTGTCTTCAGGGGAGTTTATTCCTAGACACATCGATGAGTCAACATCGAACTCTTCTGTCTTCTTCTCTTCACTATTGCCGTACAGGAAAAAGGTCGCTAATAGATGCTCAGGCAATTATTTCCATGTAAAACTTTGTCAATTTCTTTCAGAGCTAGCGAACAGCTTTTACTGTAACCATAACGTTAACTATTTCGTTAAAAAGTTCCGCTACAAAGAATTTCCGAAACAATCCCCTGAGTAGTTTTGATTCCATCTGGAGTGATACCCACCCGATGGACTTTATTGTGGCCAAAAAACCTAGTCGAACCTGACAATACTGATTTGAATTGCCCATCAGAATTCAAGAAAAGGGAAAATAATAGTGTAACTTATTTGATTCTCATTGAAAATCCCCACAGGGGTCTACTTGACTTTAATCATTCCGCTCAACTTTTCAATTGCATATAGAATAAGCTATTAGATATATTCATAGCTATGCAGTGATTTACAGCACAAAACAATACAGACCTGTTTAAAGGGAGAAATTAAATAATCGTTGCCCTAATTGTTGAAGCCTTCAACAGTGGACAGCCAATAAGCAATATATCATAAGCTTATGGTGGTCAAGGAGCTGCAGCAACGTCAGACTTCATCGGTTATTTTTCGAAGTGAATTCAGTCATTTTAACACCCCTCCTGAGGCCATATACGTATGTAATGAACTGGGCCTTAGCTATAAATTAGAAAACACAGGTATGACGTAGGAGGCGGTCATCCCTTGATAAATGTGTACCCTTTATTAGTAATATGCCAAGGATGAGACAAAATTCAAATCTTAACGAGCAATTTTCAGTATACCTAACTTATTTTTAACACAGAACTAGTAAACGCCCCCGTAAAGCATGACGGAGCATCATATAGTTTAAAAACATATCTATTATTGTGTACATATATGGTCCCCCTAAGTCATAAACAGTCCGTCGTAAGATCATAATAACTCAATATATTTCTTACTATTATTTATAATATTTATTCTACAGTTTTCAAGTCATGAAAGCCTACTATACGTACATTTCTTATTCAAAAATATAACAACTGGTTATTCTCCTGTATTTATATGGGTTAACTCATGAATTCAACATTCAACGATTGCCTTGGTCGTCAAAGAGATAGGGTACTTATTCCCGGAAAAGTTTACGAGTTTTCCGTGTATTTTATCAAAGTTATCGTAATTTCGAATGTATGTGAATGTCACGACTAAAATTAGATTATATGATGATTTTTTTTTCTTGTGACACTTGTCTAAATTTTGTAATACCATTATTTCTGATTTAAGTTTATAAAAGAAACGACTTCTGCAACATTTTTCTATACTTTCTGCCCAACTTATAGTATACTCCTTTATTGTGAAACAAATGCGATTGAAATACAGCATTTGGACACAATTTTCAGCTAAAAGCACTGCATAAAATATTCAATGTGTGTAAATCGACACTCCATCCACTCTTTAGGTGTCATTTTACTGTACAGATGTAAATTGAATATGAATACTGTGTCTTTCATCGTCTGAAAGTTATGCAATTTTAACTTAAAATAAGTCAAACAAGCTATGTCAAGAGTAGGTAGAGAAGGGTCGAAGTAATAGAACATCCTCCATGGAGTACAAGAAGTCGCTAAAAACAGAAAAAGGACGCATGAAGGAGGTGAGTCGCTAGATCTAGCGAGGAAATGGCTAAATTAGCAACTGATATCTATATCTGCCCTTGGCTCCAGATGGTAATCAACGCTACCAAAAAAATCGAGGCGGTTATGAGCTGGTGGCGTCCAGAATATTACTTCTTCTATTAATACTGGTGCTTGAAAAGGTATACAGTATGCCATCATTTCACTTTGCGTAAATGCATTTGAGTAACTTTTGCTGCTTCAAATAAAAACCTGATTCAAATGCCCAAAGAAGTAAAGAAACAAAAATGGTGCATACCTTAAAAGATGACTTCTAGGCGGAGCTGTGTGGATCCTTGCGCTACCATTCACTAACACTCAACAACATTAACACTGAATATAAAATATTACTGCTTCACTGACTTTTACAATCTCAAAACACTGGCCACACTGAAGCATCGCGGCCTTATTTTGCGTCTCAACGGTAACCAATTAAGCCATTTGGATTGTGATGGTTCGGCCTTGACCGTACCTGGACCTATCGAGGAGAGGGGCATACTGCTGCTGAATCTCCGGTTGAATTGGACCCAAGAATTCAAGGGGTGAATGAATTCAATGTTTAATTTCAGCTGTGGAATCCTCTCTAATCGCAATTCCGACGGTCGAAGTGGTACATCTGCCGCGGTTGCTATCTTCATAAGTAAGGCCTTCCATGGCTGGGATTCCAATACAGGGACTGCAAACAAATAGTTTATAAATGAATCAGTTAAAATCATCTGCCACGTTAGATCTGAACAAAAGCAATAACAACGAGAGGATATATCACAAAAAAGGAAATTACTGCACAGATATATATAGGAGAAATAATTCAAGGGATTTAATGCACGTGCTAATAGTGTCAAACGAAAAGTTATAAGGGATAAATATATGCAAAGGATTTGCAATAAATCAGAAATAGCACAGTTATTTGCAGCCCATCGTTAACGTAAGTAATTTTCGGAGTATATAAATATCGTTTCAAACAATATTCCATCTAAGCAAAACAGCATTTCGCAGATATCGGACACGCACAATTAATGTTCACTGAACTGTTACCACGCAAAAGAGCGGAAAATACACGAAAATACACGGAAGTAGAAAAACGAAATTATTTCTCTCTCCCGCGCATAATAGCCACGCAGAAATAAAATTAAAACCAAATTTAAATTAATCAAATCTTTACCCGAAGATTCAGTATGCAATGATTGTGTTCAGTTTTGATGAACCAGTTATAGCCTGAAGGATGTATTTTACATCAAAATATAGGTATTATTCTTGACAATAGTGCCCTGTTCAGTTTAAACTCGTCGTGATTTAGGCTTATACACAATAATAGGGCTCTTGGACCGGCTTTTTAGATTCTAGCCCACTTCGCAAAGTTCTCCTTGTGAAATTTTCATCACTCGTTTCCCTCATTATTTATTGCGTGTATTACAATATGCCCCTTTCTTCGAAAACTGAAATTGCAAAAATATCGAATAAACAAGTGGCAGAAAAGATTTTGGTAGCTGTTTAGTGATCGTTGTCCGTAATCACTGCATTTAAGAAGTTCGTTTATCATCACCAATTCACTTAGTAGAAAAACAGCTTCATCGTAGAGTGAAAAATGACCAAATGAAGTAACAAAGAAGGCTTTGTCGAGATACTGACAAAAATACGACGAGAAGACACCTAATCGAACGAAGCATCCCACTTCCAACGATCGCGGGCCTCACCTTATAATATGTTACCCTTGTAATAACATCCGTTTTTCTTGTATCATCTTTAAACTTAGAGGTTTTGTATTTGCACAGAAACATAAATTCACGGTTTTCTCAGAAAATTTCCGGAATAAATAAGATAAAAAATAGCTGGCGACTACTTTCTTCTATGCATTACTTCAAAAATTCTCGACCTCCACATTAATCTCTATTAAAAATTTGCTTATAAAACGTTTCTCGGCCAAATTAATAATACGAACGGAAAGAGAATGATTTGAAGCAGAATTTGATGTCATAAATTTTTTGTTTCCTAAATGAGAGAGCTAAATGCACCTGTTCAAGCAAAAGCAAATTAAAATCAAGATTTTTTTGAATTGTAGTATTTTTGTTTTTCTGCGATTTTGTTATTAGGTAATTAACTTAAAATAAGACAAACTGTTATTTCTGGCATTCATTTCACTCAAAACTGAAAAAAATTAACGATTTTGAATTAATTTATATTTTTTTACTGATGTTGCCACACAGCAATCGTCAACCATAAGAAATACGCTCTCTGGATAACGGGAGACGGTCCTTCGTCATATTCGCCATTGGTTTCCTTAGAGATAGTGAGAGAAAGAGATAGAGTTAGAGAGAGAAAATGCCAACTTCTCTCTCACTCTTACCCGCACACATCCAGTGAACAGACTTTGGAACATTTCGATTTATATTGTCCCACCTGACTCCAATCGAATCCGAACCTCGAATCGACTCTAGCAAAATCATTTATGATAAGAAAAACAGCATCTTACACGCGGAAACATTATAAGCGTCTCCGACTTAACAGATGAGTCCAATAACATAGGTTTCCCATTCAGATTTAACAAGGTATAGGGGTAGTATTATTAAAAGTGCTTCGACTACTCAGGTACTTTCGCACGAGTTGGTCTTCACCGAGAATCGATATCGGGACCGCTTTCAACAAAAACAACAGCGCAACCCAACCCAACCTAACCCAACCCACTTGGCAATCAGGGATCTGTAATAGGTATAGCATAACTCTGTAAGCAGAATAAGGTTTGACTCGTCATTAAAGATACATTCCTTTAAACTTCATTAAGAAATGTGCAGAATGCTCACTTCTGTTAACTTCCACCTTCTTTCTTCATGTATTAGACAATAAGCCCTCCTTATTCTTGCTTTTTCCATCTCTTGCTTGGACGGCCCAGGGATCTTCTGCCTCTCGAGCTTCATTTCCATACTTGTTTCGGTATTCTTCCTTTTCACATTCGTACTAGCCGTTCTCTCCATCTGTTTCTGTATTCTCTTAATAATTCATGTAAACCTTGAATGCCGAATTTCTTTCTTATATCCGTATTTCTTTCCCTGCCCATTTTTGTACATCCAGCAACCCAAAAATTCATTTCCGATGCTTGTAGTCTTTGGTCGTCTGCTTTCGTAACTATCCAGTTCTCATATTCCGCAAGGAATTTTCACCGTTTCATAAAACGTATTTGTGGTATATTTTTTCAATTTATTTTTCGAAGTTCGCTGAATGGTGCCTTTGATTCAGTTGAATTTGGTGATTTTCTTATGTCTATTTTTTTATATGCATATTTTCATGGTAGTCTTAGGGTCTATTCAAAAAGAATTAAACAACTCCCTCTATACTTTGATTGTTTTTTCTCGATCATACTGCTCTTTGAAAGCCACAATTTAGTACTTTGTGGTTGATATTTTGCAGCTGCGTTCTCGAACCATCTCGAGAAGTTCATAAGGAGCTTTTGGATCGCGTCTTCGACAATGGCGACTAATACTGGGTAATCTTCGGAAAGTAGTGTTAGAGTTTCTGAGTAAAAAGTGCGTGGAATGCATGTAAATGAATGGGGAAATACAGTTATTGCTTTCTTCTAAATTAATTTGGATGGAATAGCTCTACGAAATCGTAGGGCAGTAGATTCCGTAGCGAATGAAGTAGGTAAAAGAGATTACCTTTCTAAGCTTCCATCAGAAAAGAAGCAGTGATGGCAGACGAAGTTAAACGAATCAAAGTGAAAAAGCAACTAAAGGACAGCGCGCCAAGGGTGGCGGGATTCTGAACCACAATTATAAAGAATTCGCAAAATCAGAGAATATTGCAAGGTTTAATGCTTGAGTATACCGCATATACATACGACTGGTTCATTAGAGATATTTTTGATGCGCATACAGTTGGAAAAATTAAGGAACACTTTTAGAGAGTAAATTCAATGATACAAAATTTATTACATTAAATTCTTCGACAATAAAACATCACTGACATGTGTACCAACGATTCAGTCCGTAACTAGTTTTCTAGTAAGGTTAGTTCACTAGTGAGTTGATATTCTAATGCAGAAATATCTTAATTGGTTTCGCATTCTAATGAGGCTATGTTTTCAAAAACCCGTCCAAATGTTTCACGCTGTCAAAATAAATCAGATGTTCGAAAAAAGGCCGGTTATTACGAACGCCGAAAAAGTTGGGAAGCCCAGCTCCATTTCCACGCGAACAGAGATCAAAACAATTTTTTCCAAAAAAAGGAATAGGATTTTCCATTCCTTTCATTTATTAAATAGTGTATTCCGGTGCCTCATTTCCGGCTTATTTTATGCATGGACGACCCCTCCGTTGCTATGGAGAGGAGAACAAAAAAATGCGAATGAACAAAAAAATGCTTTTATGTGGAAAGGGCTACTTTCCCCGCTGTCCTTTGACCTTATGAAAATATCATTCTTCCTTACACAAAAGAGAGGATTTCGTCTTCAATATTCTCTTGCTGTTTTCGCCTTCACAGCTTTTCTTTTGCCGCGTCAAATACTTCATGCGAATCTATTCTTCACACGTTCCCTTGCGTTGCTTATTCTGCCCTTAATATTTTCACTCACATCCGGGAACTCGTGACTAGACATGTATCTTCCATATTCGTACCAAGTTGCCCAAGATTGGAATTCTTTGAGATACTGGATGTCTAAAATACAATGGTACGATGCAAATGCTATTAAAGTGAATCAATATGTGCCATTATAGTTATTTAAACAGCTGTGAAGAATAGTGAGTTGAAAAAAGATATTGGAACTTTAGGTAAATGGAGAAAGGCAATATTTTTTCCATATGAATCAGTAAATACATTTCTAATAATGCAAACACTCGATTCGGGTATGTATGTTTATATAAGCTACTAAAATTGTCATCAATTTTGACTACAGCACGGTAGATAAGAATACATGTAAATATCACATTAATCATTAATCTCTTTTTTTCCTACTAAACTCCAAATATAAAATTTTCACTAACAATATTTCATTCCGTCATATGGACCCGACCTGATTATTAAAGGGTTAATGTACTCCGAAAAGGGATAATGTACCATTTATATTTTTTTAAGCAATTATTTATTCATAATCATCAAAGTTGATTGATTCCAGGATTGTTTTACAGAAGCTCTTCAAGCCACTCTCTTCCCTAAAGTTTCGTTCCCTCACAAATTGAAAAGCCAGCTGAAACAGGTTAAATCATAAAATATAACTCAAAAGAACAAAATAATTCTTGACAGTCCTCAGAAATTCAATCTGAGAATCTCCCTGGCAGTTTGTTAGAATAATTTAAAGTTTATTTCTTTTTTGAAAAATGATACAGGTGTTTTGAAAGTTGGATAATCTCGCACCCTCTGTTAGTTAGTGGAGAACGTATGTGTGAGCTCGCTTGCCATCTATTGGCGTACAATTGAATTATGCGTGCATGCCCCTGAATCTGCGTACCTAAGCAAGCAATTCATGTGTTAGATAATTCCTAAAGGTATCTTCCATTCCAGTCTCCCTATTACCTTCCACTCGCTGCCAATCCTAGGCCCCCCTCTATAATTCCTCCCATACCTTCTAATATAGTCTGCAACACAATTCCTTGCCTTTGCTACTTATAATTCTTTTTATCAATGTTTCCGAGAATCTCCTCTCTTTGTTCGTTCTTGGAAAGATTTCTTCATTATTCACCCGCTGAGCTGAGATTACATTATATTTGCTATCGCACCCCATTTTCATCGCTTATGACGTTCTCTCTGCTGGTATTACAGTCGGTGCTTCATAGAAAAATTAAAGACACCTTATTTTAAGGTATTAATAATATTTTACCATCAGGGTAGACCTGGATTTCAACATCCAGGCTTGTATTATTTTCTGTAAGGTGTTGTTAATAGTCAGGTAAAACCTCTTTTCAATTAAGCTATTTTACTTACTCCTCTCTTGCTGTTTCCATTCTTACATGTTATTCCAGCCGTCTTTTCTTCAGTTCCTCTGTGAATGTAATTCATACATTTCATGCTTAAATATTGCTGAATGAACCAACGATCAGCTTCTTAATGTTTTATGTGTAAAACTTCAAAGCTTTAAAAATTCGTCGGCTTGTCAATGTTATTATAATACTATAGTAGCTAGGCAACTAAAACTATGCCCTTCGCGACCATAACTTGCCCTAGAAATCCTGATGGATTGTAAGGAACATTTTTCACATTTGTTTTTGCACAGATAATGCATATTTGAGTCAATTCTCTTTGTGTGTAAGCCGTGGCTATGATGATATGGAAGCTACTGAGGTATGAGTGAGCGGACCTCTTTGGCGAAGCTAGGTTAATTGCATTAATTGGGTGGAATTCGGATAGGGTTGGGAGAGTTTCAGGTTCCAGAGGATGGTGATGATATGCTTTTGTGCTCGGGGTCGAATAGTGTTTCTGATTTTGAGGGATTCTGTATTGCTCCGTCTTCCGTTCGAGAGAGGCACCTTCTGAGGTTTTCTTCCCTCCTTAGGATATTGTCTGACAGACATTGTATTTTTCCCTCAATTTAGAATTTATTGAAAACTTAAAATCCTTCGCACCTATCAACAAGAGCATTTTGTTGACTACGTATATATGTATATTGTGCAGTGCATAACCACTCCCTTTTTTGGACCACAACGATGTCGTGGTGGAAGGGCCCATTACCATCTAACCCTAACAACTTGTAGTAGGATTATTGTTAAAAGTGCTTCGATAACTCTCGTCATTTCGCACATGTGAGCCTCCTCCGGGAATCGAACCCGGGACCGCTTCCGCCAAAGACGAACGCGCAACCCACTCGGATACTCGGGAGCCCCGGATCCTGGATCTACTCGCAGGATTGTAGGTAATGACAATATCAATGAGAGATGCTGAAAACATATAATGAATTGTACTATCAATAGGGTCACCATTGAGGCAGAATTGTATCACTTACGGTTCCGATAACGGACCTATAGCGGACTGCTTCATTCCTCTTCTGCCCTTGCATGCTTCATTCCCACTCCAAAGAGGTAGCTAACGGTGTAAAAATTAAGACTTCATCCGGCTTTGTGCTAATGACTTCATAAAGAAAAAGAAGATTATGACATTCGTCCTCTCCCAGGTGTTATTGCAATGTGCGTGACTGTTAGTTGAAGCATATGAATTTAGACGCGATGAAGAACTTTCAGTGAATTTACTTGGTGCTTTGGGGGAATATCAGTGTCCTCACCCAAGGAAATTCTAGGATGAAAGGAAAGAAGGCTATTTATTATATGGAAATTGGTCCGGCTGAGGATTTACCGCAAATTGAATTTCAGAGGATCCTAGGGAGGTTAGCTGAGATGATCTAGAGGGGAATAACATTAGAACTCGATAAGGGAATATTGCTGAAATTTTTTATGGTGGAGTACAAAGGGTTTTGGTGGCTAATCATTATAAATTGAAGATCCAGAGAGCCCACGGGATGACTTTACAGAATAGATAGCAACCATATTCCCCTGCCATTCGCCGAAGGACGTCTAACAGATTGTACATCTATAAGTACAGCTGTCAAAGCAAACATTTTAATGCAAATGTGTGGTCGAGGGAGTTTAAAAGCTCAAGTGAAAAGGTTCAAAAGTTGGCATGAAAGGATAATTGTATATTTCAGTATATTTGTAATTTTAATTCTTTCTCAAGCTTTTAAAGTACCTAAACACAACATTTGCGTTCCAAAACAATGGGGACATTCCCGAGAAACGATAATGCTGTCCTTATTGTATTTTAACAATGTTATTTGATTTGATTTGGTATTTGAGTGATATACGAAAAACATTGCTCGTGAACATTTAAAATTTTAAATGAATACTCACGTAATGTTGTGAAAAATTATACTTCGAAACAACTACGTCCTGTCATTTTTGCTTTTTTAAAACTTTTTTGTCACGTTCACTTCTGTCCGACCATCACGGCTATGATCTTTGGGTTCCCTAATTGATGCTGAAAGTATGGATGGGTTGTTTTACTTTTTTTCTTGACGTGGGGAAAGGATGAATGGATACCGATTGAAAGAGAGGAATATGAATGGCTCTAAAGGAAGAGGAAGTCCCAGGCAAACGTGGTTAATTAAGCTCTGTAAATTAGCTTCATATATAGCTGAAAGGGTATCAATGATTTTTAAAAATTGGTATTTATGAAACGATTGTGCCATATATATCTACGAAAGAGTATATATGACGAGATTTAGTAATAAACATGCATGGATAAGTAAGTATGGATAGGTATTGTGAATAAAATAAGTGTGAATGACATGCTTTTCTCAAAAAGAATCAGTGTAAATTATATGTACTTGGTTTCATGATTATTTCTGTACGATGCATAGCTCTTCAGTTTCTGAAACGAAGGCAAGATAGGTTCAGCGAAAACCGGATATCACGAAACCGGATAAGACGAAATATCGGTTTTCATGAGATATACCTTTGGCCCGTTCCGCCTCCTACAACTCACAATGTATGTTAATTCGATTAATGCGAAACGAAGAACTCAGAACGACGGTTTAATCGGAAACATTTTATTTTCCGCATGGCGATTATTGCCACGAAATTTTTCGAATAACAAGGGACGGCATTCATATATTCCAATAAATATTAAAAGCAACAATTTGTACTTGAACAACGTTTAAATCATGTCCTTAATTACTCTAATAATCCTACACTGATGATTACCCTGATGAGATAGTAACCTAAATGTCGATATTTAACAATACTTTAAACCGTCTATAACCCTAGAACGATTTTGCAATATGACTCCGGTAAAGCGTTAAACCTATGATCATTAATGTTGCAGTTAATTAATTAACAGCAGAGTTGACGTTACTCATTAATTTGAGTTCACTGGTTTGAAGTTAATTCTTTAACAAATGTAAACTTTTGGTGCTCTTTAATATAGAGGCGATTAATCCTCCAATCTATGAAACACAAAGCGGCGGATTGCGTCAGTGACGAATTCAGTTAACGCGAAATACGGTTAATCCGATATGGATAAGCTTGTTCCCCCACGCGTTAACCGATATTCCCTACATCATTCATAACATTCGATAAACCACATTCGATTCGACCACCTTTACGCGAAAGTCTCACTGTTTCTACGAACGAATTTGTTTTATGATTGTAGAATTCAGAAACAAAAGAGAGTAGATTAATTCCAGGAAGTGTATGTTTGGATTACATCCCGTATCTGGGGAAACAATTCGAAGAATCGTAATCTCCGAGGCGTACTTCCTTAAGCCCTTTTGCGGGAGTCGTATTTTCTCTTTCAATCTGAACAAATGACGTGAGAAATTAATTTAACGCTTCCAAAGTACAAAACAGAGCTCTTTGAAGAATGAAACAGACCCGTGTGTGGTCATATGGATTGTCTAGCAACGCCTGGTATCCCAATAACACTGCTATTGGATTCCCTCGGCTTTTTTCTCTCGGCCGCAGATTCCAAGAATGGCTGCACACCATCCGAATATCCATGGCAACGCGGGGTTACTTTATTGGCGATCTCGAACGAGGAATGAAGATGGCTTTGGTTGAATATACGCGCGTAATGAGAAGGAATCGCTTTGCTCGGGAATTGCCCTATTCGAGGCAAATTGCTAATTTCATATTTTCTCCGAAATAACCGAAAAAAAAGACGTAGGCTGAGGTTGTTTTCTGTCGAGAAACTAAACTAAATTATATCGAGGATATTGCTATCATTTCGTGAAGAAAAATACATGGTTTATACGTTAACAAAATGTAAATGATTTGAAAAGGTGGTTTATTTTTCTGCGGTGCCAATTACTGTTAATGATGTCATGTTGTGTTGCTTACTATTGTAGTTGCTATAGCAACGATTCATTACATTTACAAGGTTGAGTATGAAATATAGCATTGTATTCTTCTTAATGCAGTGAATTCACAGCTACCATCATGGCTGCCAATGCTTTTAACTTGTTTTGCGAAGTTTCCATTGGATTATAGATCCTGTGAAAACACAAAATCAGCAAAATTAGGGAAGATAGAATTAAAACTGCTGAAGATAAACCACACCAAAGCAATTACCTTTGAAATACAATCGAAATCTGATTGAGAACGGTAAAGCTAATTCCTTAACAAATGAGTCACGAGTTGGATTAGCGTTGTCATTAATATTTGAAGTATTGCCTTTTAGAGCAATCATAATTCAAGTACACGCGGAATTTTCCGCAGTTTCAATTAAGAATTTTGCATTATCGTCAGTTCTGCTCCCAAATTCGAGAGCAGAAGTTGACACCTGCTTCATTTCTAATCAGTTACTACTAATTCTATCACAAGCTGCATGAGGAATTTGTGAGGCATATTTTCCATTTTAAATAATAGTCGAGACAAGAGATCCTCATTTTCAAATAGGGAATTTTTGACAAAAACTTGATGCATTTTTGTCTTTTGTACTTAAATTCAAAATGCATAGCAGGAGTACGGTCTTTAATTCCATTATCCTGATCAATATTTTCCTTAGAATTGTGATGACAGTTGACATTTTTGAGAAATAGTAATACAGTTAAAAGTGCCTCAACAGTTAAGATCATTCCGCGCATATCCCCATAGGTAATTGAACCCGGTACGGCTTGCACCAAAGGTAAACATTGGAAAACCATTCACGATATTTACGAAATGTTCGCCCAAGTTTTATTTTTTTTTGAAAAATGCACGATACATATGCAAATTATGGATACCTCATCTATAATCACTGTACCGATTTCGTGGAAAAACATAATAAACTAAGAGAAAAACACTGTAATTTCCACGTACGATAAAATTCAACGACCGGTTTCGGCTAACATCCCATCATGCGTATATTTCCACTTGAAAATATCGAATTTCCTGCATATTTACCTGATGATGGCATTTTAGCCGAAACCGGTCGATGAATTATATTTTATGTGGAAATTAAAAAGGGTTATCTCTTCTAGATTTATTGCTAGCTTTTGTAGCGATTGGATTTACTGGAAAAGAACTGGAAAAATACATGGAAGGAATTTTTGTTAAACAAATGGCAAAGATTAATCGATTAGGTAGCTAATTAAACATCAAAAACACAGAACATGGTGAGGAAAATTTCTACCTGAAAACAAAACCAAAATGCATATTTCGCACAGAAGATCATTACGAAACCACAGCCTTATTTTCCGAAAGTCATCGTAAGATGACGATGAAGACTCCCAAAATCATGACCAATGGTTTAAATGAAAAAGGTTATTGGCTTATCAATATTACAACACTTCTTAAATAATGGAAACGGGTTATCATAGCATAGATTATCCTTAGGTGACAGGATTAGATGAGATGGGGTCGCCCAAGCTCGGATTGGGTTGGGGAGCCCCATCGAAACACGTGTCAGTTGAAGAAATGAAAGTATAATATGAAATAACTGCATATGCGAAGGAAAGAATTAAAAGATATACATACACTGTGGATAAAGGGGATACGGAGGAAACCGAAAATTTTCCAGAATTCCATCACCACAGAGTTTTTCAAGGGCTCATCCACATATATTAGTGATGTGGGTACCCCGTGTTAAATTATTCGTGAGTATGTCTCAAAGATAATGTCTACTGTTATTAAGTTCTTCCCTCGGAGGCTGTGCGAATATCCTTTTACTGAAGTGGCATCCCTTTTTTGAATTGTAGTAAAACATTTTTATCGTTGCAAATTTTTATTGGTAAACGAAGGATGTTAGAAGGTTTAACAGGTCTTGTCAACAAAATTCCGTAACTTTTTCTCCAAATTCCTCGAGAAGCCTTCTAAAATATTAATTTAAGAAATGTAATTTTTTTATTTTGGTATGCCCATTATGGTGATCATGATGCTTCTTCTTATTAGTTGTAAGTCATTCTATACAATATCACGCAAAAGTATCAATATTCATTGTATTCTAAATATCATTCTTCAACACTGCTGAAATCACATACTTTCCTTGAGCCAAAATGGATGGGATTCTCAATATTTTGTTATAAGACTTTAAAAACCAGGCACTAAAAAAAGTTTTAACATATTTGATATATTTTTATTTTAACTGAGGAAACATATTACCTAGAATAGTCTTGACTGACGATTAATAAGTAATAATAAAACGATGCTAATTAAGAGTTAAGCTTTGGTTAGTCGTGTGGAAAAACGTTTCTTAATAATGTCGCGTGGTGTCCGTATTACGCCTAATTTCTTTGAATGTTTACACCCCTTTAAAATGCAGATACAAATGAATAAAGCAATCGAAACATGAATAGATATTAAGACAAACAAGCACGAGCTTTTCTTTCTTTACGCATTTATCAATGAAACAAACACAGTGGTATCTTGCTTAACGACGGCATTCGTTAATAAAGTTTTTGGTTAACAACGAATGGCTATGATCAAAAAATGCCTCGGATAACGACGCAGTCTTTGGTTTACGACGCCCTCTGGTGAAAATCGACAATTAAAAGCTTCCTTATGACTATTGATAATGTTTTTGTTGCTTATATAATTTAATAGATTATATGTACTATATTCTACTGACATTTTCATGAATTTCATTTGTATATTTGACAAAAAGAGTCGCTATAGAAAATCGCGCCGTGGATAACGACGGTTTTGGTTAACCACGAAAATCTTGGAACGAATTGCTGTCGTTAACCAAGGTACCACTGTACTACAAAATGTCCAAAATTTGCATTTTTGGTTATAATAAACTATTTTTTATATTAAAAATTGAACATTTAATTTCTAAATTTCGGATTCCGTAGTAAAAGGATCAGAGTATTCACAAAATATAGTAACGTTTCAGAAGGTTTGCATCGCAAAGCCTTTGAAAGGATTAGGAAAATACGCTTTCAGCTTCAGATGAAAATCATCATAAATGAGGGAGAGTATTTCAAATTTTGTTTTGAAATTTTCCTTCTTGCCAGATCGATAAATGGGAGTCAGTAGTAACAAAGGAATAAAGAAATATAGGAGGGGCGGACAGAAGCTCTCCGTCCCAGTATTACAATGTATAGTTAACACGGAGTTTAAATAATCTCCGTTCTAGGGTCCGGTATTATAAGGCCTCCTTAGAGTTAAAGTGAAGATTACAGTTAATCTCCTATATATGTGATGGATCAGGAGGGAGATTAACGTTAATCTTCTCTTTAACTCTACCAAACCATTGTAATTCTGGGCCCTTTAAATGAAGATTAGTTAGGCTCCTTGTTAACCGGGCCTTAATGAAATGGCGAGAATTGGATGATCCTAAAGGAAGAGAAAGAAAAATGAAAAGGAGATTGAATGTGATGAACGAGTTGTTGAAGCGTTTTAAAAGGGAATTAATAAATAGATGTGGGTCAGCAAAAGGAACATGGAGGAGTATTTGGAATATAGATGAGGTAAAAAACTTTATTGGGTTGAAAGAGAAAAGCGCAAGGGCTCTGAAGAAATTTGTATATGAGCATTTTAACTTGTAGCCAAACCTCTTTATTTTCACACCATAGACACCTTATTTATTTATATATATTTATGTGCATTTTGACACAAAGTTACGGTGGCATTAATACGAAGGACTGGAGATTCTCTCGTGAGTTAGTGCATTATGTAATGTTGAGATAATTTTCTAATATAAGGAGAACGAATATCTATGACGTATTATGAAGTTTTTATTATAAAATATGTATTGTAAGTGTATGCATCGTGACTCTACTTCTATAATCATTTACTTACCCGTATCGTTCACGGAAAATATAAATTTTGGAATGACTAATTTTAGCATATATTTCCCCAATTTTTCTCTCAGTATCAGAACGGNAGGGTTAATGTACTCCGAAAAGGGATAATGTACCATTTATATTTTTTTAAGCAATTATTTATTCATAATCATCAAAGTTGATTGATTCCAGGATTGTTTTACAGAAGCTCTTCAAGCCACTCTCTTCCCTAAAGTTTCGTTCCCTCACAAATTGAAAAGCCAGCTGAAACAGGTTAAATCATAAAATATAACTCAAAAGAACAAAATAATTCTTGACAGTCCTCAGAAATTCAATCTGAGAATCTCCCTGGCAGTTTGTTAGAATAATTTAAAGTTTATTTCTTTTTTGAAAAATGATACAGGTGTTTTGAAAGTTGGATAATCTCGCACCCTCTGTTAGTTAGTGGAGAACGTATGTGTGAGCTCGCTTGCCATCTATTGGCGTACAATTGAATTATGCGTGCATGCCCCTGAATCTGCGTACCTAAGCAAGCAATTCATGTGTTAGATAATTCCTAAAGGTATCTTCCATTCCAGTCTCCCTATTACCTTCCACTCGCTGCCAATCCTAGGCCCCCCTCTATAATTCCTCCCATACCTTCTAATATAGTCTGCAACACAATTCCTTGCCTTTGCTACTTATAATTCTTTTTATCAATGTTTCCGAGAATCTCCTCTCTTTGTTCGTTCTTGGAAAGATTTCTTCATTATTCACCCGCTGAGCTGAGATTACATTATATTTGCTATCGCACCCCATTTTCATCGCTTATGACGTTCTCTCTGCTGGTATTACAGTCGGTGCTTCATAGAAAAATTAAAGACACCTTATTTTAAGGTATTAATAATATTTTACCATCAGGGTAGACCTGGATTTCAACATCCAGGCTTGTATTATTTTCTGTAAGGTGTTGTTAATAGTCAGGTAAAACCTCTTTTCAATTAAGCTATTTTACTTACTCCTCTCTTGCTGTTTCCATTCTTACATGTTATTCCAGCCGTCTTTTCTTCAGTTCCTCTGTGAATGTAATTCATACATTTCATGCTTAAATATTGCTGAATGAACCAACGATCAGCTTCTTAATGTTTTATGTGTAAAACTTCAAAGCTTTAAAAATTCGTCGGCTTGTCAATGTTATTATAATACTATAGTAGCTAGGCAACTAAAACTATGCCCTTCGCGACCATAACTTGCCCTAGAAATCCTGATGGATTGTAAGGAACATTTTTCACATTTGTTTTTGCACAGATAATGCATATTTGAGTCAATTCTCTTTGTGTGTAAGCCGTGGCTATGATGATATGGAAGCTACTGAGGTATGAGTGAGCGGACCTCTTTGGCGAAGCTAGGTTAATTGCATTAATTGGGTGGAATTCGGATAGGGTTGGGAGAGTTTCAGGTTCCAGAGGATGGTGATGATATGCTTTTGTGCTCGGGGTCGAATAGTGTTTCTGATTTTGAGGGATTCTGTATTGCTCCGTCTTCCGTTCGAGAGAGGCACCTTCTGAGGTTTTCTTCCCTCCTTAGGATATTGTCTGACAGACATTGTATTTTTCCCTCAATTTAGAATTTATTGAAAACTTATAATCCTTCGCACCTATCAACAAGAGCATTTTGTTGACTACGTATATATGTATATTGTGCAGTGCATAACCACTCCCTTTTTTGGACCACAACGATGTCGTGGTGGAAGGGCCCATTACCATCTAACCCTAACAACTTGTAGTAGGATTATTGTTAAAAGTGCTTCGATAACTCTCGTCATTTCGCACATGTGAGCCTCCTCCGGGAATCGAACCCGGGACCGCTTCCGCCAAAGACGAACGCGCAACCAACTCGGATACTCGGGAGCCCCGGATCCTGGATCTACTCGCAGGATTATAGGTAATGACAATATCAATGAGAGATGCTGAAAACATATAATGAATTGTACTATCAATAGGGTCACCATTGAGGCAGAATTGTATCACTTACGGTTCCGATAACGGACCTATAGCGGACTGCTTCATTCCTCTTCTGCCCTTGCATGCTTCATTCCCACTCCAAAGAGGTAGCTAACGGTGTAAAAATTAAGACTTCATCCGGCTTTGTGCTAATGACTTCATAAAGAAAAAGAAGATTATGACATTCGTCCTCTCCCAGGTGTTATTGCAATGTGCGTGACTGTTAGTTGAAGCATATGAATTTAGACGCGATGAAGAACTTTCAGTGAATTTACTTGGTGCTTTGGGGCAATATCAGTGTCCTCACCCAAGGAAATTCTAGGATGAAAGGAAAGAAGGCTATTTATTATATGGAAATTGGTCCGGCTGAGGATTTACCGCAAATTGAATTTCAGAGGATCCTAGGGAGGTTAGCTGAGATGATCTAGAGGGGAATAACATTAGAACTCGATAAGGGAATATTGCTGAAATGTTTTATGGTGGAGTACAAAGGGTTTTGGTGGCTAATCATTATAAATTGAAGATCCAGAGAGCCCACGGGATGACTTTACAGAATAGATAGCAACCATATTCCCCTGCCATTCGTCGAAGGACGTCTAACAGATTGCACATCTATAAGTACAGCTGTCAAAGCAAACATTTTAATGCAAATGTGTGGTCGAGGGAGTTTAAAAGCTCAAGTGAAAAGGTTCAAAAGTTGGCATGAAAGGATAATTGTATATTTCAGTATATTTGTAATTTTAATTCTTTCTCAAGCTTTTAAAGTACCTAAACACAACATTTGCGTTCCAAAACAATGGGGAAATTCCGGAGAAACGATAATGCTGTCCTTATTGTATTTTAACAATGTTATTTGATTTGATTTGGTATTTGAGTGATATACGAAAAACATTGCTCGTGAACATTTAAAATTTTAAATGAATACTCACGTAATGTTGTGAAAAATTATACTTCGAAACAACTACGTCCTGTCATTTTTGCTTTTTTAAAACTTTTTTGTCACGTTCACTTCTGTCCGGCCGTCACGGCTATGATCTTTGGGTTCCCTAATTGATGCTGAAAGTATGGATGGGTTGTTTTACTTTTTTTCTTGACGTGGGGAAAGGATGAATGGATACCGATTGAAAGAGAGGAATATGAATGGCTCTAAAGGAAGAGGAAGTCCCAAGCAAACGTGGTTAATGAAGCTCTGAAAATTAGCTTCATATATAGCTGAAAGGGTATCAATGTTTTTTTTAATTGGTATTTATGAAAAGATTGTGCGATATATATCTACGAAAGAGTATATATGACGAGATTTAGTAATAAACATGCATGGATAAGTAAGTATGGATAGGTATTGTGAATAAAATAAGTGTGAATGACATGCTTTTCTCAAAAAGAATCAGTGTAAATTATATGTACTTGGTTTCATGATTATTTCTGTACGATGCATAGCTCTACAGTTTCTGAAACGAAGGTAAGATAGGTTCAGCGAAAACCGGATATCACGAAACCGGATAAGACGAAATATCGGTTTTCATGAGATATACCTTTGGCCCGTTCCGCCTCCTACAACTCACAATGTATGTTAATTCGATTAATGCGAAACGAAAAACTCAAAAAGACAGTTTAATCGGAAACATTTTATTTTCCGCATGGCGATTATTGCCACGAAATTTTTCGAATAACAAGGGACGGCATTCATATATTCCAATAAATATTAAAAGCAACAATTTGTACTTGAACAACGTTTAAATCATGTCCTTAATTACTCTAATAATCCTACACTGATGATTACCCTGATGAGATAGTAACCTAAATGTCGATATTTAACAATACTTTAAACCGTCTATAACCCTAGAACGATTTTGCAATATGACTCCGGTAAAGCGTTAAACCTATGATCATTAATGTTGCAGTTAATTAATTAACAGCAGAGTTGACGTTACTCATTAATTTGAGTTCACTGGTTTGAAGTTAATTCTTTAACAAATGTAAACTTTTGGTGCTCTTTAATATAGAGGCGATTAATCCTCCAATCTATGAAACACAAAGCGGCGGATTGCGTCAGTGACGAATTCAGTTAACGCGAAATACGGTTAATCCGATATGGATAAGCTTGTTCCCCCACGCGTTAACCGATATTCCCTACATCATTCATAACATTCGATAAACCACATTCGATTCGACCACCTTTACGCGAAAGTCTCACTGTTTCTACGAACGAATTTGTTTTATGATTGTAGAATTCAGAAACAAAAGAGAGTAGATTAATTCCAGGAAGTGTATGTTTGGATTACATCCCGTATCTGGGGAAACAATTCGAAGAATCGTAATCTCCGAGGCGTACTTCCTTAAGCCCTTTTGCGGGAGTCGTATTTTCTCTTTCAATCTGAACAAATGACGTGAGAAATTAATTTAACGCTTCCAAAGTACAAAACAGAGCTCTTTGAAGAATGAAACAGACCCATGTGTGGTCATATGGATTGTCTAGCAACGCCTGGTATCCCAATAACACTGCTATTGGATTCCCTCGGCTTTTTTCTCTCGGCCGCAGATTCCAAGAATGGCTGCACACCATCCGAATATCCATGGCAACGCGGGGTTACTTTATTGGCGATCTCGAACGAGGAATGAAGATGGCTTTGGTTGAATATACGCGCGTAATGAGAAGGAATCGCTTTGCTCGGGAATTGCCCTATTCGAGGCAAATTGCTAATTTCATATTTTCTCCGAAATAACCGAAAAAAAAGACGTAGGCTGAGGTTGTT
This sequence comes from Ladona fulva, assembly GCA_000376725.2. Classification (NCBI taxonomy): domain Eukaryota; kingdom Metazoa; phylum Arthropoda; class Insecta; order Odonata; family Libellulidae; genus Ladona; species Ladona fulva. The sequence continues at coordinate 1,635,428 of KZ308244.1, forward strand.
TTCTGTCGAGAAACTAAACTAAATTATATCGAGGATATTGCTATCATTTCGTGAAGAAAAATACATGGTTTATACGTTAACAAAATGTAAATGATTTGAAAAGGTGGTTTATTTTTCTGCGGTGCCAATTACTGTTAATGATGTCATGTTGTGTTGCTTACTATTGTAGTTGCTATAGCAACGATTCATTACATTTACAAGGTTGAGTATGAAATATAGCATTGTATTCTTCTTAATGCAGTGAATTCACAGCTACCATCATGGCTGCCAATGCTTTTAACTTGTTTTGCGAAGTTTCCATTGGATTATAGATCCTGTGAAAACACAAAATCAGCAAAATTAGGGAAGATAGAATTAAAACTGCTGAAGATAAACCACACCAAAGCAATTACCTTTGAAATACAATCGAAATCTGATTGAGAACGGTAAAGCTAATTCCTTAACAAATGAGTCACGAGTTGGATTAGCGTTGTCATTAATATTTGAAGTATTGCCTTTTAGAGCAATCATAATTCAAGTACACGCGGAATTTTCCGCAGTTTCAATTAAGAATTTTGCATTATCGTCAGTTCTGCTCCCAAATTCGAGAGCAGAAGTTGACACCTGCTTCATTTCTAATCAGTTACTACTAATTCTATCACAAGCTTCATGAGGAATTTGTGAGGCATATTTTCCATTTTAAATAATAGTCGAGACAAGAGATCCTCATTTTCAAATAGGGAATTTTTGACAAAAACTTGATGCATTTTTGTCTTTTGTACTTAAATTCAAAATGCATAGCAGGAGTACGGTCTTTAATTCCATTATCCTGATCAATATTTTCCTTAGAATTGTGATGACAGTTGACATTTTTGAGAAATAGTAATACAGTTAAAAGTGCCTCAACAGTTAAGATCTTTCCGCGCATATCCCCATAGGTAATTGAACCCGGTACGGCTTGCACCAAAGGTAAACATTGGAAAACCATTCACGATATTTACGAAATGTTCGCCCAAGTTTTATTTTTTTTTGAAAAATGCACGATACATATGCAAATTATGGATACCTCATCTATAATCACTGTACCGATTTCGTGGAAAAACATAATAAACTAAGAGAAAAACACTGTAATTTCCACGTACGATAAAATTCAACGACCGGTTTCGGCTAACATCCCATCATGCGTATATTTCCACTTGAAAATATCGAATTTCCTGCATATTTACCTGATGATGGCATTTTAGCCGAAACCGGTCGATGAATTATATTTTATGTGGAAATTAAAAAGGGTTATCTCTTCTAGATTTATTGCTAGCTTTTGTAGCGATTGGATTTACTGGAAAAGAACTGGAAAAATACATGGAAGGAATTTTTGTTAAACAAATGGCAAAGATTAATCGATTAGGTAGCTAATTAAACATCAAAAACACAGAACATGGTGAGGAAAATTTCTACCTGAAAACAAAACCAAAATGCATATTTCGCACAGAAGATCATTACGAAACCACAGCCTTATTTTCCGAAAGTCATCGTAAGATGACGATGAAGACTCCCAAAATCATGACCAATGGTTTAAATGAAAAAGGTTATTGGCTTATCAATATTACAACACTTCTTAAATAATGGAAACGGGTTATCATAGCATAGATTATCCTTAGGTGACAGGATTAGATGAGATGGGGTCGCCCAAGCTCGGATTGGGTTGGGGAGCCCCATCGAAACACGTGTCAGTTGAAGAAATGAAAGTATAATATGAAATAACTGCATATGCGAAGGAAAGAATTAAAAGATATACACACACTGTGGATAAAGGGGATACGGAGGAAACCGAAAATTTTCCAGAATTCCATCACCACGTTTCCATCGCAAACATATCGGAAATACTACGTATTTTTTCATTCTTTATGTATCTTCACAACATTCGATAGCCGCGGGCGTTGCAGATCAGGAAAAATACTGTATCGTCGAAATTAAGGTATTTTTTGTAAATTCTAGGAATGTTGTTCTTTGGCGTTTACGTAAATCTCGTACTCTGAGATATCTTACAAGTTAATTTATTGATCGAAATAAATATAAATTATAAAAGAATGTATTAACAATATGTATAAGACTGCGTGGACATCCACTTAAAACTCAGGAACCAAAGGACGCATGAATTTACATTTTTTAGATGTCGTATCCCCGCGCACATTATAATGGTCCTGATTGTCTCCGGTTAGATCCCGGAATAATGAGAGCGTTTCCTTACAAATACACGCAAGTTCTACCTCCTTTGTGTAAAGGACTGAAATCTATTGTGACATT
>KZ308244.1:1656225-1729884 GCA_000376725.2 Ladona fulva
TGATCACCTAATTTTCCTAAGTTAAGTTCAATAGCCTGTAATATTTGCAGCAAATTAAATATCAATGGTCTGGACTTGTATTATTAACCAAATCACTAGGGCTCCCGGATATCCATGTGGGTAATGCAAAATGTACTCAGCTGTATAAGTACTTTTATCAGCACCGAATTACTAATGACCGATCTGAACTTGAAGCTTTCATGAAATTCAATACATGAGGCAATCTTCTAATTTCACAAAATATTTTACTTGACTTAAATAATGTGAATCAAAAATCTATTTATTTAAGTTTTCGCGATTTCCAGCCGAAAACTAAGTTTCATTATAAGATTTTTTTATGGAATCTCTCCTCTTAAGATTTACGTATGGTTCATGCTGTTATTCATCAATTAATTCCAAGTCAAGGACTAGTAAATGAATGAAAATTAGATTAAGTTCCGCCGTGTAATGAAATTTAACGTTCTGGGAATTTCTTAAACTGTGCGGTGATGGTTTTGTATTTAAATACGAACATTTATGACAAACTAGATGCATGATTTCTTCCTTAAATTGAACCTTGTACATCTTTTCTGTGTAAATATTATTAAATTTAAGTAATGATTTATCAAATTATAATATTGCAATGTTTTTCGTTATTATTAATTTATGTTTTAATGTACGTTTTTCTTAATGGCTAATAAATATTCTCTAAATATCATTCTTTCACAATCCGCCTATTAAAAATTAATTTTTGCTATCGCCGTACATACTTGCATACTAAAGGTGCGACCGCTGCAGCATACGCAATTTCCGCAGCACTTCCGGCGAGAACAACTTCCGGAAAGGCAACCCTTTTTGAAGTATTTTCAATGGAGCGCAGTACGTGCTGCCATCTCTACTAATTCGCAGTTCATTCGACCGAAACCTCATCAAGTGGCCAACCTACATTTCTTTCACGCGGGATTCGGGTCACTTGGAAAAGATTATTTCCGGAGAAATACATTAATCGACGTGCGTGCATTTTGGAGGAAAAAATATCGCATTTGAGGCGCCTTTCTTTTGTTTTCACGTCAAAGAGATGCCGCCATTATCTACACTAGAATTTGTAGCGCACCGTGAAAAATGTTTCACAACATATGAGGGGAACGCTTGCTTTTGTTTATAGTGCATCTCCAAAAGAAACGAAATATTCTGCCTCACGTTTGTTCATTTTGAAAAAGTTACGGTCACGTGTTTGATGGTCGCTACGAAGAATGAAGCTCATTCGCTGAGATTGCGGTACATTCCGGAACGTCCGCATTAACCTTTAAAGATACTGACAGATAAAACTGGGTGTATGGATGGATGTGTGCTGTAATGGCTTAACCGAACGCTTGTATCCCATGACCCGATTCTCAAGCAAATTATTAAATCTCATCCTCGAGCAGATGTTCAGTTACTTTTCCACCTTATGGTCTCCAGTTCGATCCTACCTATAGTGGAAGTGTTCCTTTAAAAAATGTGTGAACCTACAAATTTTCAGGATTTATTCCTTAGCTGGTCGTGACGAAAAAGTTCCTGAATAAGTCGTGTAGTGACATTATGACCCCTAATTTCTTTGAATTTTTACGACCCTTCCAAATGTTATTACATTAATTTAATCGATTATGTAGCTATAGTAGACAAACAAATGTATGATTCTTTACCAAGTAGTTACATGTTACAAATTTGCAATTTTCTTATATTCGAAAATTGAACCTATTAGAACTGAACCTATTATCGGATCATGTAACAAATGTTCCTAAATTCTGACAAAAGTTATTTAATTTCTATAGATTTGTTATGTGCCTGATGGAAATCTTAAAAAAATAATCTTTCACTTTAATGAAAACCTCGTAAATGATGATGGAGAAACAATTTTTGTCAATAACTACATGTTTGTCTAGAAACTTCCCACCGTTTAAGAATTTTTTCGCCATCCACGCAATGGTATCCATGCAACACGGCCTCCGAGTCTCCCTACATCATTTCTAAGCGCTTGTGATCTGAGGACGGCTGTATTCGTGTCTGGAGACCTCGTGGTGAGCGTCTCAATCATGTATTTGGTGTGGTGTAACATAGCACAACTGCTGGCATCCTGGTCTGGGAAACCATCACATATGACACTCGTTTACCCCTAGTAGAGATACGTGGGATATTTATGACACAGCGATTCGTTAAGGACATCCAGGATGTGTTACTTCTCATGACATAGGAATGTGTCGTAGGAAAAAGTGTCACAGGAATATTGCGTGGTATTGCCACGCTTCTATATCTTGCCCGATCGCCAGATTTATCACCACTAGAGCATGTCTTGGACCACCTTGGACGCCAACTTCAGCAGCCTAGCAGTTTACATGATCTTGAGAACCAGTTGCAGCTAATACGGACAGATATACCGCAGGTTACCATACAGAACCTGTATGCCTCCATGCCTGCCCGTATTATATCGTTAATCCAAACTAGAGGTAGACATACGAAGTACAAGCAAGTTCAAGTTCAAGTTTTCAGTCATTAACATCTTTTATTTAGGCATTTCCTTCTCTTTTCCTTTATCTTCGATTTCTTCTGCAGACATTTATTCCCTCTCAATAGCTTTCTTCTTCTGCCTCCTTCCTTACCAATAATTCGCATTTATTTCATATTTTTAGTATTGTAACACATATGTATAGCTGTAATAAATATACAAGGCAAAATTTATCACATCAATTCTTTATTAGAGGTTTAAAAACACTCCACTGCCTTTGTCTCTGAAATGATCATTGGGCTTCCCAGAAATCGGTAATCCGGAGCTTCCCGTTTGTCTCTGAGCTCGAGTTCCGCTTGCCGAAAGACGGCTTACTGAGTTTTTTTAAACCACTAATTCATAAACAGCCGTGTTCTAACCTTGTTTTTCTTACACACATTCTTTAGCAGAAATATTATAACTCCAAAAGAAAACAGAAAATTGGAAATTATTTATGTATGATTATTTAACCTTTGATGAACCATATGATTTTAATCATAATGATAACCTAAGGAGCAATATGACCTCCAAACACACGGTGGGCTTAAGTACCCTATAATTCTCCACTTATTACTCAATCTTTTACTCCTGGATCCTTATTCGCCCTTATTTAATCCAAAATCTTTAGCATTCGTCTTCCCTTCTTTTTTCTCACATGGATCATACTTTTAATTGTTTCTCTCACTTATCCCCCTCCTCTAAACATTTAAACCACCCGTTTCTTATGCCGTCGCATTACTGTTTTATTGAAAAGTCTTTCTTGCCATATACACTTCAGCGTTTTCTTGTATACTATTCTATAAATTAGATTCAGTGATCTTTACCATTTAAACATGGGTAGTGAGATAAACAGGTTTCAAGAGGCGAAATTAAAACAATAAACGCTAAAATAAAAATAAATCTTTGAGTAACAGAAATATGACAATCGGCATCACAATTTAGTCCAAATCTGATATATGAAATAATATCTTACCACTTCTAGAAAGATTTCCAAGTATAGGGCGTTCCCTTATTCTCTTCCAAAAATTGCTTTTAATAATTCTGTTTCATTATTTATATAATAAGGAGAGTAATATTTCACTCGTAATAAATTACAGAAACGCTATCACACCAAAAATAAACACGAAAGAAAGAGATAATAAATCAAATGTGGTAAAATCGATGACGGAAAGATTTAGTACTCTTCAAGCAAAGAATAAATATTAGTATTTTTACTCTAATTCATTCCGCGAATGACCGTGACATACCATCATCCATTAATGTAAGAATAAGTCAATATTAATTGTAAATGGTGCTGTATAAATCATGGCGATTAGATCACCGATGTATTAGGAACAAATTTTATGAAAGTTCTTCTCAACAGCTGAGGTGACTGGACAATTTATGTTTTAGGCGTAAGAGAGACATATTGGCCTAACCTCGCCAAAAGGATTAAATAAATAAAAGTAAATAAAACCCAGGTCAACAGAAAAAATTACCTCGGAATAAAAAGAATTTTTTGGAGATTTTAAAGTGTTAGAGTAACTCAAGACGCAAAATCAGTCCAATAGCTGTTGAAGACTCAAAGAAATTAAGTTGAGTGTTCTAAACTTTCGTTTAGCGAAAGGATGTTGATGACATGCTAAACAGAGAATAGTTGCTTAGGACTACGAAGAATGGATCGGAAGGAGAGATTTATACTTAAACTACACCATAGAGAGACCAAAAAAGTAAGCATAAAATGCCATGAAATAGAATCAGGAGTAAAGAAAGGAGTAAAGAAGGGGTAAAGAAAGGGTCCCCACTCTCTCTATATTTGTTAAGTTAATACCCTGAATAGGTATATATATTATCACATAAAACTAAATGAATCACAATGAATGGGACTAGAATTCAATAAAATAGGATTACAGATTACAGATGACATTGCGATAGTATCACAATCAGGGAAAGAAATTAATAGAACGCTGAAAGTAAAATCTGATTTATTCAAGAGAGGTGAACTTAGAAAAAATAACATTGAGAAAACTAAAGCGGATGTTGATAAAAATAAGGAAAAGAAAAAAAAACATAAAAGTAAACATTATTTAACAGGTAAAAGAATGTTCCTATTTAGGCCATGTGCTGACTCATGATAACAGAGTTCACCTGAAGTCAAAAGTTGACTTACTCAATTAAAACATGCAACAAGGAATGAGAAACCCTCGAAACATATAAATCTGGATCTAAGGAATACATTTGCTATTTTGATTGGAGGTCCTTGTTCTATGGCAGTGAACGTTTGACTTTAGGAAAGATGGAGCAGTAGAAATGGAGGAGAATATTAAAAATTAGTTGAATGGAGTGAAAAGCGAATGTTGAATTTCTAAAAAAAGGAATATAGAAGAAATGAAATTCAGATTCTTGTGTTGTGTGTCTGTACGTCTTGTATGTATCTATGTATCATTGAGATGAACTGTTAGATTAGAATAATGTTATATGGAAAAGCGTCGGAAAAGAGGAATAAAAGGAAATATACAAACGAAAGCCAGACGAGGATGGCAGTAGATGGACAACGGAGGAGTTAGGCAGACGACATGGTCACCTGGATGCGGGAACAAGGCTCAGTTTATAGATAATGGATGGGTTAAAATTACATAGAAAGTCATGTGTATCAGGAAAAATATATGAGAGCACAATGCATTCAGAATAGATTTAATGGAAGTGTGTGTGAGAAAGAGTCAGAAATGATCGGAACAATGCATATGGGCTAAAGGGAAAGCTATGTGAATGATGAATCTGAGCGTGTTTTATTTTCGAATGAGTGTATAATGGATAAGTTTGCCATATATCCCGTTTAGACAGGACCTGCGCCAGTTTTAACACATGGACCTGGTTAAGGTTAATGTTTCTGCTTCCCCGTTAGGTTGAAAAACTTAAAAAGAATGTTATGTGTGATACAAAAATGTCATCGATAGAAATCATTTAAACAAAAATTTTCATAAATTAGTAAGCCGCACATTTAGTGCCATAAAAGCACACGAAATTATCTCAGATAAAGTTTTAAGGCAACATCCCGGTTTTACCAGCATCATAACTGGAAAATTCGCGGTAACTTACAATCCGAGTATGATAACCCTAAAATAATCACGTATGAAAGCAAAATGACCGAGTAACTAAGGGGTGTAGCTATCTGTCCATGGGTGGGGTTTAGTGCCATGGAGTAAACACTGCATTGCCTGCAGTCAAGGAGCAGGAATACTTTTGTTCAAACTCTAACGAGCAATTTCTGCGTGGCATAATTGCGAGAGCCCACGCTCTCGCACGCTTTTATTTATAGTTGGCTCTGTTCTTATGGGGGGGGGGGTGTTGAGCCCCCAAAACCACCCAATTGGATACGCTTTTGGAGGTAATACATAAGGATTGAATGTCTCTAAAGGGATAGGAAGTTCGGGAAAAGGCATATTTGATATGGTGACTGAGACGTTCAAGGGATTTCTGTAGCTTCAAATGTGAATAATTAAAAGAAAGGATTCTCTCATTATAGGAAAATGTTGAGGAGTTTATTAAATAAAAGAGAGGCAAATAACTTTCTAACCCCTAGAGTAAATACATATAGTGAAAAGTATGAATTTATGTGTATTAAAAATCGGAATATGCCCTAATTGCTTTCAGAAACATAGCGTTGGTCAGAGCACATCAAAATTTCGCCAATTTTCCTTTGCAGGGCTTCCAACCATTCATAATGAGTGAGAATTTTACGTTGCGAGAATGAAGTGGGTTGGCAGCGATGCGTCGCCAACTTTCGTTTGCTGGAGATACACGCGAGACCGATAGTTATAATAGATGAAAGAGAGAGAGAGAGTGAGAAAGAGATAAAAACGAACCAAAGAGGAAAACAAAATCAAATCAGAGGAGACACCTTCACTCCAGACGGATAGAACTACTTTTTTGCCGTCCATTGTCCATAGTCAAATCCCAGGTGATTTCCACGGTCTTCATCTTTTTTATGTTTAGTTCTTTCCACCGCCATCATTTCACCTCGGCGCTGGTTTTGCGCAAGCGATTCGGGATTTTCGCATTCCGCTCTCCTTGTTCCATTCCTTTCGTATCTGCCAAATCTATTTTTTGACTTCCTCTGTTTTTTATCCCCTTTTCTAGCTTAGGAGAGCTTTTTCCATTTTTTTTCTGGCCTCCGGAAAATTCCAGCGAAAATGGCGAGTTTGTGTTGGCTGCCGCCAGAGGTCAGGCGGTCAGGCGTGATAGTGTTTTTTTATAATTCTTTTTCCGTCCGCGAGGAGGCAGGACGTGCGTGCTCCGTAACATCTATCAGACGCTTTTTCGGTTCAAAATGGAAAGAGGATGAGGATTTTTTTGATATAACGCCTTCTCATTCTTTTTCTCTCCTTTGTGAGTTCTTTTAAAATTTGATCGCACGCTTTAAGGGTCCATTCCATGATGGTTGATTTTCAAACTGTCCTCGTTCAGATTTCATAAATCCTTTTCGTTCCTCACCACAGTGCGCTTTTCCGCCATTCATTTCTTGGAATCTTTTATATAAACACAGTCCGCGAAGTTTTTTGTCTGGAGAATGTTCTCTGAGGGTCCGAAATGTAAAAGTAAATCTGGACGGAGTAGATTTTCTTCCTCAAATATGCGCAAACATCAAAGGAATTGAAAAAATTGGGGACAATATTTTCAAATGTTCGGTTTTACGAAGAGAAATGTTATCCTCCAACAGAGAATCATGTTTATTTCTAAATGCATGTGGGACACTTTCATGAAAAATATCATCAATTTAAAATGTTAATAAAGGCACTCGGTTTGATAAAATGTACCCTTTTTCATCTTTCAGCGGAGTTTGATTGATAATTTACAGCTTTAAATGTTGTCCTTTGACCTTTTCCTCAATAGATAGGTAATTTACATTCAACTGCCAAATTAAATTATTAGATTCAAGACGACTTGAAAGTGGTTTGTCATGAGAAATACATGTCAGTTCCTTTTATCGTTTGCATGCTTCATTACTTTTCACAAATTAGATTAGAGGAAATGATCCAAGGGAGTCGAGAGAAGCACGATAAGAAGAGAAATTGAATAGAGATTCTCATATAGGTCGTCGAATTCTGTTCTATATTATTAAAGGCTAAAATTTAGATGCAATAAGTGGAAACTGTTATAAGTTTCGTGATTAGAAGCAAACCTTGCCTTGCAATAAGTTAAAATAATTTTCCTATGAATTATTGAAGGAAAATTCACATGGGAAACTGAGGCATAATAGTCGGAAGGCATTACCTAGTATTTTGAAGAGAAAGCGTTTTTATGTGATTCGGGCATTTAATAGAAACGTAGAAAAACTATGGCTATATATGAGTGCTTATTCAGCTGAGCTATTTCGCCCATGTATGTACAGTTATACGTAAATAGCATTCTCGCGATATGGTGGTGTGAAAGCATCAAGGTATTGATCATTGCTGGGAGAGGAAAGGGAAAGAATTTGGTAGACGATCCTATTTTAGCGAAAGTTAGATATAAAAAGTTTTTAACTAACTTTAAACTCAATGCAATTTAATTAACCATCATTTAGGCTTTCCGATGACGTATTCAGGTTTAAATACTACCTCTACTAGAACATATTTGAACGGTACTTTGTTATGTTTCCAATATTAAAATATAAATTACGTTTCTGATTCGTTTTAGATGGCGTTCAACAGTGTTACGCCAATACAACTGGAGTTTATACAATGATTGTTACATTCAACGAAATACGGATAAGACGCTTTTCAGGGGAACGAGTGAAAACCACGTTATAAGCGGGATATCGTTATAACTGGGATGTAACAAATTTTATTTCAATTACGTTGGAAAACAAAAGGGAATGGTTTTTGGCTCGTTCATTTTTAGATACGTGCTTTACACCTCAAAACAAAAGTGGATCTTCTTTAGTGAGCCTTCTCCGCTTCAGCTGAAGATGGAATATCTATAATGTACGCTAAGTATTGCTGTGTAAGATTGGTTGCCTTATCATATACTTTAAATGAACAAAAGGCCAAATTTTCTGGCCAAGAGAGCGCCTCGCTTTGTTATTTTATCTGGTCATTTTGTCACCCTACAGCGAAGCAATTTTACCAGATTCAAAATTAGGGAAGAAAAACGAATTTGTTATCAGCACTAGTGAGTGGCAGGGCAGGTTCTCTCCAAGATCACGAGCAACTGACTAAAGACTGCACTACGTCTCAAATATATTCAATGTGTTTGCATTATTATTGCGACAAAAGGAAAGACCGGCAAGCGACCTTTTAATCTAACGCTCTGCCCTGAGACCAAACTGATAGGGAGGATCTCAGAGATAGATTCGGCTCCGATAGTGGAATGGAGATTTCGCGATATTTTCATCCTTTTCACACAGAATTAGTCACCGCAAATAAGATAGTTATCCCCAAAGAGATTAGGCGGAGCAGGAGAGGAAAGTGTAGGACGGCGATATAAAAAAAGTAAAAACTTTTGAGACATCAAATGAGATAAGGTTTTGTCAAAGAAGGGATGCAGTGTATATGAAGAGGAGAACAATCTTATAAGCGAAGAGCAGAGCGTCTTAAGCGATATTTTTAACATTGACATTTAATTCGTTCGGTAGGCACGAAGAGAAAACAGCATAATAATCTGGATAGTTTAAAACGGGCTTTAATGTAGTTATGAAAATGTATTCTAAGCATAAGTTGAAACTCAATGGATAAATTAACTATTGTTTCATTAAAATAGTATTTAACTAAATTAAATGGTTACTATTTAACCATTATTCATATGGAGTTTCACCTAATCAATGTAAGCGCCTAATCGCGGCTTCTTACGTCGATTTTATTATACGTATGAATTTTATTTTTTAATCTTATTATGTAATTATAATAATAANTTTTTACAAAAATTAAGTTCCGTCATGCTTGACGGAGGCGTTTACTAGTAGCGAAATAATCAATATTTTGATAACTTGTAATAATATAAGTCCATCGATGAGTTGGAGGAATTATTCCACTTCGTAACCTTGTAAGAAGAGCAGAATCTTCGGTCGAAATACGAACTTTTCCACCGTTTCCAAGGAAACACATCAAGAGAGTACGAAAGCCTTAATAATCACCAAGGCGTATCAAAGCCGAGTAAGTGGAATCGAGACTGTTTTTAAATAAAAAATCCTCGGAAACCCGTAGAAATATTTAAGGAGCACCGATAGCGAGTGCAGACAAGTTCTCGGACTTGCGCTCCTCTTGAGGGAGTCTAGACTCCTTCAAATATATAAGGAGCTTCGTCTAGACCTTTCGGAATCGGAAGGTGGATCCATCAAACCGCGACTCAGTTGCCTGTGACTCTTTCGTAATAGTCTGATATAAAAATGGAACGGATTCCGGAAAACTAGCGAGAATTGAGTGTCTCATTAAGCAGATCTTTTAAAGCGCAAGACGGACCATTTTTGTGGAAATATTAATTCCTTTAAATTTGAAGTCGGAATAGGACGGAACTAGTCCTAGTAAGAAAATTTGAAACAATGGATTAATAAATATTCAAAAGGCACTATTATATCCAAGAAATCTCTATTTAAATAGATTCTCTTATAAATAGAGAACGTTCAAGCCAGGTATGCTGTAAATGCGTCGAAAATAGAATATATTTTGTCTTTTTTCTCGAGGTTTGATCTTTCTATTTCCATAATGCTCCTACGGCATTCATAAAATGAATGTGAAGAGCTGCAAAACTCTCTGTGGTTAATGGAAACCACGTTTTCTTACGGATCTGAATTTTTGCTAAATTAAGGTTTCTTATATTAGAATTACAATCATAACTAAATTGATTTCTGTCATACCGATGCAGCTGCCTAAAAGTTATATATTCTATCACGCGATGCAGAGGCATAGGTTGTTATCAATATAAGGACAGATTCTTCAAACGAAAGCATGCGTGAGGATGACTCTTCGCAATTATTCCATACAACCACTGCTGGATATTAGCCGGCTATTCATATGAAAATAAATTAGTTTCTATTTTTATTAGAGTTTGGGAGGAAGAGTTTCTGTTTCTGGAATTTAATCAATGCAATGTTTACTCCATTGGTCTAAGTCCCCACTCCCTTATGGATATGTTCTGGCAACGCCCCCGACTCGAAGTATTAGAGTTATGAAAGGTATGATATTTAGAAAATCCATCATGTCGGGAAAATCTCATCAGAATCGGGTCTATAACATAGAACATAAAGATGAAGAAATTGAAAGAGAAAAAGTCTGAATTGAAAGAAAATCGAACCCGGGTTCGATTCCCGGCATTGAAATTCAATTTCTTCATCTAAATTCAAGCATATGGACCACGCGTTTCTCATCGCTCATCTACTTCGCCGTTCCTGCCCTTAAGGAAGTCTGCTATGATGGTGAGGTGGCTTCTTCGATGCCCCACGTGTGCGCAGGAGTTCGGAGCCATCTTCGATGGACCTTCCGCAGTACACAGAATCCCATCATAGCCCAAGAAATTGAAAGTGGGATCGTTCTGTCGTGGTAACTTAGAGGACAGAGCACCCGCCCGGAAAGTTGAAGACTCGGGTTCGATTCCCGACTGCGGCAGACTTTTTATTCATCTAAGTTCAAGCATGTGAACCATGCGTTTCTCATCACTTATCTATAGAAAATAAAGTAATAGATAAAGCCCTGTTGTTAAAAGTTAACGAAATATTTTGGTGATACCAATACTTACGTAAGAGGAACTTGGACATCATAAAAGAAAGGAGAATGCGTGGTTTGAAATGAGAATTTTGTAGAAAGTGATTGGTAGTAGGGAGGAAAACGTTGGTTACGAAAGGAAGTTGAAAGAAATCACCTACGTAATTTTAATCTAAATGAAATGTTAAGATAGATATAAACCGTGGAGCTAGACAAGAGAGGTGATGTATCGTGCATTTTATTTAAACAGTATTTTTATATCCGCAGCTCATGCCATTTCCACATGGGCCCACATCGGTACCTTTCCACATGGGCCCACATCGGTACCTTTCCACATGGGCCCACATCGGTACCTTTCCACATGGGCCCACATCGGTACCTTTCCACATGGGCCCACATCGGTACCTTTCCACATGGGCCCACATCGGTACCTTTTGCGTGAATTTAACCCAGGACTTCTTTCACAGAAGGCGGGCGCACTAACCACTTGGTAATCCGACTGCATAGATTGAACAGAGATAGATTCTCATTATAAGTACTGAGCTATACATGTTCGGGTTGTAGAAATAAAGGAAGGTCTGGTAAGAGACCGTAGGAAGCAAATACGGTAGATATGCATAATTAAATTTTCCTTAGCCATGATAGAATGAGAAGATAAATAGTAATTATTTTTGAAGAATCGATTGCAAAAATGAATTGATATTCCTCACATATGGCCTTTGATAGATATCGATAGCTAATAAAAAATTTAAACATAGAGTGGTAAATTGTTACTAAAATCGAAACGTATTCCAGTGGTCAATAGTTACATGCTAGCCTTATAACGATAGTTCCCAAAATTTTGTTTTTTTTATTATGTCAGAAGCATATTTATGCTGTCACAAATATATAGAGAGAATTCTGAAATATCGTGGACTATTAAATTACCTATGCAGATAGATGGGTTACCTATATACATCTGCGTTTACATTAATACCCTACAACCCACATTCAGGCGTGCGTACGGGGGTAAAATAACAAGCTTTCGAGTTACCTCTTTAACTTATTGTTGTCGCGTATCGTTCGCAGAAAGAATGAGTCCTTAAAACGAATTTTGCTTGCATTTATTTCCCTTATTTTACGCTCATTGGCTGAAGTAGCAGGCGGTCGCGTAAAACCGATTACGTCTTCCGTACATGTACTTTCTCTGAATTTATCAAGCAATCTCAGCCAACCTTTCATGGTACTAATGGCCATCGGCTTGACTCCACCTGTCAAGGCAAACCAAGAAATGCAAACAAATTTCATTTTTCTCCTCGCTTCATTTCTCGAGCAAAGATAAATCAGAAGTCCTACAAAATGTAAACGATCCCATTGTTAATAAATTTGAAATAAAGATTTTCATACTGTCTGTCGATTATAGATTTTGTGTCCGGGTCACGCAAACTAAGGAGTAAATTTGCAAAATGTCGCCGAAATTCATCACCAACAGAAGTTGTCACCTAGACGACAAACAAAGCTTTCAAAGTCGAGCGAGCGCTAACACTTTCTCTCTCATAAAAAGTTAACAATCTCAGATGGCTGGTGGTCTTGTATTGGAATAAACGATGAAGTTGTCCTCCGAATACAAAATTTAGGGCGTATTTTGATTTCCTTTAAACAACAACCTCCTAATTTCGCGGGTTATTGCTGTATATAACGGCGTATCGGTCGACGGTTAAATACAACATTTCAATGAAAAAATCCAGGGGTGACCTTTACACGAGAGTATGATGATGATCAACCAGAAATTTCTACCCATTTCGAAATAAAATCTCCGCAGTTCATCTTCACGTGATATTTTTTTGTGTAACACATAAATTTACTGAAAAAGTTATTTAATTATTTTAGTAAATGACATCTATGTACATTTAAATTGAAAATTATTTTCATTTCCTACACATACCTCTGTGGTATAAAATGACTATAAAATGAGTAAGTGAATAGCCCTCTTACAATTCATAGACAACATATAATATGATTCAATTTTATAATGAACAGCCAGGGTGAAATGTATCGATTTTACAAGTGCAAGAAATCGAGAGACCGAATCCGACCAACGTATTTGAAGCTTGCAAAAATTGTCGTAATGCCTTACATCTTGACTTTTACGAATCCATTGTTAACTTATACAGCTCAGAGTTGTTGTTACAAACGTTATATTATATTTTTTTAAGTCCTTACTACGTGAAAACGTCCTTTTTTTAAATTCCCCACATTATTATTAAAGTTAATCGACTTCAGGTAGCTTCGCAATACTCAATATTTACGAAAACGATAGGGTTGAGTTGTAAACGAAATACGTAACAAACGGAAACTGCAAGTAAGAATTCAGGGACCTATACACGATTATATATGGTATTTGGTGTCCTCAATCCTCTGATGATGAGCCTATTTCATATTATGAAAGACTACGGGTTGGAATTTATTGAATTGGATTTTGGCAATTCAGAGGCTGTTTTGAGAATTAAGAATATTGGTTGCTGCATAAAATTTTTCATGAGGTAGATAAACATATATTTACCCTGGGAAAAGCCAAGATAAAAAAGTTAGTATTATAGTATTAAAATATTTGATCTTTTTCCTTCCGCTCTGATGGGAATCAATTGACAGTTTACGATAAAAATGCAGTAGTTGTAACGTCAATAAGTAACAGCAGCGCCTCCTGGTGGAGTCTCTTTGAAACGTTCTGAAGGTGAGAAAAACAGGTGAGAGCACAGAGGCAAGGAAGAAGAAAATGGACGAAAGCAAAAGTATACGAAATACGGACCGCGGTAAGGAAAAAAAAGAATAAAACCCGAAGCGATCAAGAGAATGAAAATCGGAAGAAACGGTGAATTAATTCCTCGCAAATAATTTGAGGCGTAATTTAGGGCTTGGCTGCGATCCAAAAATAGAAATTCAAAACCTCGATCTCGAGGCGAGATTTCAAAGTGAAAGGTGGATGTAAACATTCCTCGTGGGCGTATCGCTCTTCATCAGTTTTTTTTATGCATCAAATGAGTGACGCAAAAATTGCGGCGAAACTGCTCGCTTCCTTGTCTTTGCGATCTTTTCGCAAAACATGAAGCAACACGAAAACAGGAATTTTTAAGAACTAGAACATTAAAATTAAAAAAAGAAGAAAACTTTGAGAGAACTTTCAGCTTCGAAATCAGTTTAGGGTGAGATAAGGGGGTATCCCATTGTTTTCAAGTCATTATACTGTTACATACCCACGACTGAAATAATTTATTTGGAATCTATCACATAAAAATGTCCCAGTACACGTCTCACGTTGTTTAATTTCATACGAGCGAAGACCACTTCTGTAATTTTGTAGCATTAGAAATTGAATATTATATTAGTATCTATAGTGCGTTCCAAGTTTTCACTTTATTGCAGCAGTTGTGGGCTACAGCGTTGCCAGATCTACATCTCACCGGGGCAGCGGGTTTAGTCAATGATGTCAATCTTATAAAAATTGTCAATATCCAATTAAATTTCTTTATTAATGAGATACACATTGTATATGGATATTCATATGATAAACAATGCCATATTTCCGTTCTTTAAATTAATTTTGCTAAATTTGGCTATACTGCGCTAAATACGCCCTATGCTAAAGCAAAGGCAGGAAAAAGCTATAAGAGCCCACTGTTAAATTAGAATGTGGAATTTGTTATAACAGATAGTAAGCGGAGAAGAACTTGAAGGAATTCTACATCTACTTTTACACCCTACAATCAGGTTATTGCAGCGGTTGTGTGGTAAGAGTAGGGGAAGAATCTCTTTGTTCCATGGCGTTTCATCAAAATACATTTCACCCAAGAGTCGGTTCACCAAAACGACGGGACTTCACCCAGGGGACTATTCACCCAGAAATATTATTTTAGGGTTTTCAACCAAAAGTCAGTTCATTCATTAAATGTTACATTCGAAGATTTTTCACCCAATGGATACTTTATCCACGGTTTATTTGACCAAATGGTATTTTGAGAAGCGAGTAATGTCTTCCATCTTGTTGAACAACCAAAGTTAATTTTAAGGTAACTTTACGAATCGTCTCATTATTTCCGGCACTAACATGCTTATATTATATAAGCACTAACATGCTTATATTATATAAGCACTAACATGCTTATTCCTTGAAAATGGCATCAATGGTAGATGCCGAAACGTCGGTGAACAACCACGAACTCACCCGGATGATAACCCGAGAAGAATTCCTTTTCATCATTCACCGGGAAAGCAACAAGTCTTATTTCAACATGCTTATACTTAAAAGCAAGGTGTTAGTGAGTTAAATAAGTGAGGTGAAGATAGAAATTTTCGTTCTCTTTATTCACCATAATATTTTATACACTGAAAATCCACACCTTAATTGTTCATTGGTTTAAATTTTGTTCTAGGCTCTCATTTAAAACCCTCTCAGTTCATTCATAAAAATAGTTACAGGTGGTGTTGTTTTATGCATCATTTACTCACATAATTAATCGCCAATCTTTTACGCCGCATGAATGAGAGACGAAATGTGTCACTTTTTCAGATGAGAAAGGCATCATATTTGATTTGGTTTGAACACAGTCAAATCCGATTAGTTCTTCGTTTAATAACTGCCAAGAGCCATCAATGTCAATTGTTAATTCTTTCCATTTGATTCCGCGTTTAAACTAATATACGTTAAGATATGAATTTGTTTTCGTGTGCCTATCTAATTTTATAATTATCGTTGAACGTTGATTTCATTAGTTATCCCATATAAATAGACGGGAATAATCAGTTAGTATTATTTTCCATAAGAAATGAACGTAAATTAGGTTTTCGTTACCTGCAGAAGTTGTTTCGTTTACAGAATTAAATTTTTTTTAATGGTACTAAGAAATTAAGAGAAGTTTCGAAAGAAAGGAAAATGATCATAGATTCTTATTTTAGTCGTAAAATGTTGATATAGATCCGAAAGTTTGAGCATTTCGATAAAATACACGGAAAATTCGTAACATTATTCGGAAATAAACAATCCATTCCTTTGAATACGAAGGCCATTGTTGAATGTTGATTTCAAGAAGTATCCCACATAAGGGCCAGATATATACGATAATTGTTGTATTTTTAAACAAAATTAAGTTCCGTCATGCTTGACGGGGGCGTTTAACAGAGTCTAATTATAAATAAAATATATATATATATATATAGGAGGAGCAGAAACGTCATTAAATACTTAGAGGTAACATGGCAACGGGAAGCTGAGAATATAGGGATTAGGAAAACGCTTAGGGAGGCCTACATCCGACGTTGGATTGAAAATGGCTGATGAAGATCTATATAATCCCAGCACTGCGAGAAGAAGAACTAGATCCTATTTACCACATTTATACGGTCCACTCAAGTGCAGCAAAATCTCCGTATAACAAACACATTTCAGTGTATTCAGCAATAGTGATTAAGATGGGTTTCATCACTCATACATTTACACTATCTTTATGTCATCGCTAAAAAAATAGAATTACTGAAAAAATTGAATGAAAGAAAATATATCTTTCTCTCCTTCGCCTGAATGAAGGACAAATGAAAAGATCCTGTTCATCAAGCTACTGGAACAGTTTTTGCTATAGAATTGACAGTATCTATAAAATCAATTCAAGCCGTCCGCCTCTTCCTCCGAAAGATAAAAAGTGTATTCTTTGGGAGCGTGTAGCAGCATCCCGAAGCGAGTCCATAACGCTTTCCAAAAGGTGCTTGTTACCCTTCCCATTCTCGAAATAAATCCCTCCTAAATGAGCCCACATTCTTCTTTGGTAGATCCAAGCCACGTACAGGCCATCATCTCCCCCTCCACACATCGGGAATTCCCGGGAATCCTACTGGTTTAGAATTCCAGAGAAAGAACCCGGTAGTGATTTTGCTCCATTGGATAGATTAGCGAAGAAGAGCTTGGTCTATAGGTCTAGGAATCATGGGGGATTGACCCTATCGAACAAAGTTCAAACAGGAATGGAGACAGGGTTGTTACACTCTTCGAGGAGCAATCTAGAATTAAATTGGCAGTGTGAAGTTTAGTTTTATCTTCTATCATTGTGTATCGCTGAGAAATTTTTTGTAGTCCTTTTTTACTCTTCTTTAACTTTGTATCGGTCCGCTAAGCGCTCTCATTTGCTGTTTACTGACGTTTTAGGCGGTGGTCTTCCTTTTCGTATATTTGGCTTTTATGTTGATGAGGAAGATCATGTCTAATGCTATGTGTGACGGATTGCAGTCTGTGTCGCTACGGAAACATCATCAGGAAGGTAAGGATATGTTAGGCCTGCGGTGTGGGATAAACCCAAAGGATGTATGGATTTGAAACAATTACGTTCATCGATATATTGTAGTAAGACTGTTCCTCATTTGGTTTCACATCATCAAAACTATGAATAAACCCGAAACAAAATTAACTGAAAGGTACATTTTCTGTGTGTGTGTGTGTACCAGGAGAAAAAAATATTCAATCCACTTGAAAGACGATGTATCCGTAAAAGGCCTAAATTCATCAGTTCTCAAGATGCAACCGGATGAGATGTGGCGCGATGAAAACAGACATGTATAAAACGCTAATAAGTATCAATATAATTTGTATAGGAATGCAGAAACTTATTATTATGTACTATGATTCAACTTTGAATACGGTTAATACATAGATTTTGTTGTTTTTGGCAATTTGTTTGTTCTTTGTTTTCATTTCAGCATTGCTCCCTATACATTTTTAAGTCATTTAAAGGGATTAATTCCTAATGGAAGTTCAATTAGAAATGTATAAAATGCTTTAGAAGCTTTGAGGTGATCGCACTAAAAGGTACAAAATACCTGGCTGTACTACATGTAGTAATAATATACAATTTGGTAAAAAAATTACAAATCTAATGCTAAAAACATATTATTGCGGATAAGTTTTTAATGAAACACATGATAAACTAGATCACAATGTAAAATATCATTTAAAATATAATATAAGATTATAATAAATTGTAATAACTTGTAATTGTGATGAACAGTTAAGCATTAGGATTACAGTGTATACTTGTCATTCCTGAGTAACTTAGCATGGTTACAAAATGTAAAATATTGAATTTGTAATTAAAAGTAATTTAGATTTGTAATTACCGATTATAGTATAATTGTAACAACCTGTAACAGTGACTTGTCCCAAACTTGTTTATATATGTCGTTGGATAATTAGATTTATAATTACAAATATCATTATAAAACTACTTGCTTTCATCACATTGATTTCATCTCCTATATTAGCTGCCTTAGAAATCAAAATCCTTTGAAAACCCTGCATACGTAATTTTCTGGCGTGCCATTAGTCCTTTCATGCACAGTGCATCCTATGCAATACCTTGTGTTCTCTAGCCAAGAAAACAATCCCCAGGACGGATAGCTGCTTCTGGTCGTTTCTTCCGCAGGGGATTGGAGAATTCAATAGCACTTGGAGTTGGATTGGTACATCGGTCTTTATACACCCACTTCCAACGCCATTGGTGGCTTGCAGGGTCGGTATGTGTGTGTAAATGTGAAAAATTGTATGTAATATCCGCTGAGTTGGAATCTTTAAAGTTTGTCTACTGCACTAAAAGTCGTATGGAAGTTAATTGCGGGAAACAAATCAATGCTTAAGTTGATTGGATGTTTAGGTGATCACTCCAGATGTGAAAGGAGGGGCATCGCATAAAACTTCCCCAGGAGTAGTTTCCGCGCACAAGAATGGAATATTCTTAATTTGAAGTTAATTTCCGTGGGAGAGAGAGACGGAGAGAGGTATGAGGGAAGGGAGTAACATGCACGTCCTCGCCATGATGGATTAAGTCCGTGTCTGTGCGACACCGCGGTCCTCTCGAGGGCGTCCTTTTCATGCAGACACATCGCAGTCACGTGACTGATGAAACGGGATCTACATGCAGACAGATAAGTCTCGTGTGGGTGAATCCCTTTATCTTCGGACCTCCATTTGAATAGCCGACATTAGATTGAAAACCACCACGTCACTGCACCTCTTCACTGAACCAAGGCTCACACAGAAACACACGTGTGTGATCGTATACTCGGATATACTATGCGCATCTAAACACTGACAGACCTGCTCGTTGAATCACAAAGCGAGGGATTGAAACGAAAAATAAACAGTTCATCGTAACCAAAATTTAACATTTCTCTCCCCACCGTTAATTCTTAGAATCAAACGGATAATACCAGCTCAGGATGCAGGAAGCTAATTAAACTGCTAATCCTGTACTAAGAAAACGACATCTTAATTCATAGTTATTGAATATAACGCTGTTGATTGCATAAAATATTATGATCATCCGGGTACAGAGGCTGATAATGTGCAAGATCAATTAAAATGTGTTTTCTGTTTCTTTGAATTGTAATCGTTAAATTACCTTGAGTGAATGTTGAGAGTCAAATGTCAGTCAACTGTATCCTCTGGTTCCTTACTGATGGATTTTCAAGAGGATGATAACATAAATTTGCGAGAAATCAAAAAATCTCATCAACATTTGCGTGGTTTAGAGCCGAAATCCCTTACTGGCAATAGGAAGAAAAATATGCAGCAAATTTCCTTTCTTTGGCACTCGTCCTTAACTCGTATTCATTTTGGGTCAATTCTGGAAAAGTAACCCACCCCACAGGTCCCATAAAATATCCCGAACAGCATGTCTAATCCTTCTGGCACGATAGCATAATTGGCTAGAGCAGTCTCCCGGAAAGTGAAAGATCCGGGTTCTAGTCCTAGTCCTGTCAGACTTTTCGTGCTTCTCCTTGGGAATAATCCTAAGCGCACACCTTAATGTGTAAAGTTGCCTTTCACCCTCTTCCAAATTCAATAATGTCTGAAATCGATGAAAAGAAACTTAAAATGTCACACTTTTCTGAACCTCGATGACTTTTCTTTCCACATTTTGTACTGATATCAAATGTCTCAAGTTGGTTCGACCTTATACCATCATCATAATCAACCATTTTCAATCCAACGTCTATATAAGACTCTCCAAGTGTTTTCTAAGTCTGTATATTTTTAGTTTCTTGTTGTTACGTTACCCATATGTCTTTCGGTCTTTTTCTATGCCTCTTTACATCTTATAGTGTCCTGTTTAGTACTGCTGACGTCCAATGGTTACCGTTTCTTCTCGCCAAATGTCCTGCCCATATCCGTTGAAGTGTCCTAATTTTATCAATTATGCCTGTCACTCCTCTCACTGGGTTTTCCGTCTCTCGTACTGATTCCGAGCTTACAGCGTTCCGTACTCCTTTGTGTTATCTGGAATCAATGGGTTATTGCTTCGTTTACCACCAAAGCTTCACTTGCTTCGGTAATATGCATTGGCTGAATTATGTCGTCCTTAAGGTCGTTGGCATTTTTGACCTCAGAATATGCGCCTTTCTTCCAAAGGCACTCCAGCCGCTTTTAATTCTTCTGTTCGTTTCAGTAATCTTGTAGTTCTCTCATGTTGCTATCAGTGTTCTTTGGTTGGTGTATGACAGTGAACGAAAGACTTTCCGTTTATTACGTCTTAGTCTACTTCACTTTTATCAGTCAAGGGTCCTCAAAAGGCCTGACTTAACTAACTTCCTCCTTTAAATCTATATATTTACGCTTAATGCACACTTATGTATAAAGCTAACTTACTGCAGGATATCCTACGGAATTGATTTATGAATATCATATTTCTTGCCTTCAGAGAAGAACGAAGGTTAAACATATTATTTCCTTTCGGGATAAGTACGTCATCTACCTAATTTACTCTTACACTTATGCATACTAAAAAAGAAAAATTGAACAGTACTATTAGTGAATTAGAGGTTTAAAAACACTCCGTAAACCGTGTGTCAGCAGATAGAACTCGCGTTTGGAGGAAAACGAGAAGTTCCGAATTACCAACTTCTAGGAATTACTCCATGCGCATTTCGGAAACAATATCTCCATACTCAAGGGTTCCACAATGTGAAAAAAATGACTCGTAAGTTCCATCTGCCAATAAACGGCTTACAGAGTCTTTTTAAATATCTGATTCATACTATCCTGGACTCTTTTTATACAGTTACGTTCACGCTTAAAACGCACTTTTCCTCACAGTCAACTTACCACCTTATTCGACCAGCTTTAACATAGTTTTCCTCTAGCTTTACAAACATTTACATTTTCTTTAAGCACCAATGTAGTTTCCCTGGATCCAAAACCCCTTCGCATTGATAAAGCTTCGCTTCTTTTATCCCTTATACATTCTTAACCAATGCCTTCTCTGCCCGTCCTGTTTTTGCCCTCTTATAAAATCCATCCGCCCAAGAGTTAGATTAATTTAACGCACCCAACGCGCAAAACACACAAATCCGAAATCCCGTGAAGGATATAAACTGCATACTTGAGGCGATTGATTTTCTTGTTACGCCCTCTCACTTATATCCCAAAACAGCGCGTTTCCTTTCATCTTTGAGGCGAAACAAAAAATCCTTCTTTTGCGTCATAACCTCGGAAAATACCCTCACCTTTCGCCAATCGAATACTGCGCCCTCTTTTGTTATTCTCCTTTTCTTTCCCAATTTTCGTGGCCGAGCGGAGCGGAGTAAGGAATTTTTCAGAAGTGCTCTCGGAAGAAGAGCAACGGTCCGATGCAAAATGCACGAAGGGTCAGATGAAGGGGCAGCCGAGTAAACAGCTGAATTCCGTCCGACAGCATTTCAGTTTAAGAAAAGCTGCGAGAAGTGTTTCTTAAGTTGGATCCATACTAGCAAATGTTGCAACTACAACAAACTGTGGATAATGCTGCAAGGGGATGTACGGATACACAGCAAGCGCAGATAATCCAAACTTTCACTCTCTTTTCTCATAAGGTTCATAGACTAAATAAGTGTGCAATTTGTTATTTTTGCGGACATATTCCGTTATTTTGTACAATAATTTTGTCATACTTTTACGTCCGGATAACTGTATTCCCCCTTAATTGCATGATCTAATTCCAGTAAGGCATAATTCTAATTTTTGTACAACGAACGGTTAAATACTACTAAATTTTCTCCATTCTATCCAGCAATAACGATAAAAATTAATTATGACAAATCTCAGTCTTGCCCAACAACCAATTTATCGCGTGTAGTTACTAAATCATCCTAGCACCCAGTCGCTGCGGACCAAATCGTCGTGAGACTAAATCTCCCCAGGACCAAATCATCGGGTGCCGCCGGATTATTTAGATTTATTGATTTATATTTCCAGATTTAAGTTAAATGTAGTCAACTGTTTTTAATAATTAGTGCAATATTATTATCACGTAATATCTCCAGAGGTTAGCTGTAAGTAAGAAGAGACTTGTTAGTCTCAATCTCGCCCTGAATAAAGTCCTTTATTATTAAGGGAGGCCATTTTGGCCTAACATCTCCGTAAGAGTAAAATAAAAATAATGATAATAATTATAACAACAACAATAACTGTAATATTCTCTCTGATCCAAAGAAAAGGTTTTACCAAGGTGGTGCTTGTATTAATTTCCGAAAACAGATCGTTTTTACGTTCGATTTCATTTAAATACAGCGCAAAATATCCACAAAGAGTAAAAAAGTTCACAGATGATCTGGAAAATGGATAATCCACCCATGGATGATCGGGTGTTCGTCGTGTATGCATGTAAGTGTACACTGATGAATAGAATGCTTTTCATCATCCTTTTGGGTAAAGTAAAGAGGAGAATGTATCTTATGTCAGTTTTGCCTTAGTTGTATCAATATGAAAGGTACTGAAGTGCTACTGAATCAATTTTCGTTACATCTTATCGTATGCTGAAAGTGTTATTCTCCGGTCACTGTGCAGTAATAACAAAAAACAATTACATTTTGACACAGCGTGGAAAAATAACTCACTCCTATTTTTTAACTTAATGATTAGGGCTCCCGAATATCCAAGTGGGTAACGCCTTCGACTTCAGTGAAAGCGGACCTGGGTTCGATTCCAAATGGGGACCTACGTGCAAATACGCCTTGGTATTTTTAACAATACTAGTACCAATGGCTTAATGATTTTTAAAAACATAATATACATCTTCTTTCAACTTTGTAATCGATTAATAATGTCAAAATATATAAGTGACTAACAATTTCAATATCAGACAGAAATAGTAACAATACACACTTACATAGATATTTCAATCATACATTCCGATACTCTTCGGATTGTTTAAACAAATTAATTGACATTTTTAACACTAAAGATTAAACATTTTGCGGGTAGAGTGACCATTTGGTCATCCTGAGCCAGGTTTGAATCGCCGGAAGGTGCCGCTGATGCATACAGAAAAAATAATAGCAATCAATTACAACAAGACAACATAAAGAATTATTCCATTAAAGAGTTACAACTATCTTCAATGTGGATTTGAACGAAATTAAACTCATAAATACGATAGAAGTGTTGAATTGTCTTACATAGTAAATGAATAGCTGATCAAACCCAATTAAAATGCTTGATTAAATGTAGATTTCTTAATGATTTTTAAAACGAACATTTTAAATATAATTATGATGTATGCAGCTAAAATCTTTCGCCATCGTCTTCTCTTGGCTGTATTTCCGCTATGGCTGATCGAAACATTCAAATTATAAGGAGCTATTTACTATACTATACTTTAAACGAAATCGCTGTTCCGCAAGTAAGAGCATAAAGTGCGAATGTCAGAGGCAGTGATGATGGAACAATGCTATGCTTTGTTGCTCTCTATGATAGTCTAATCTCTTCCTGTGCTATATCTTCTTGCATTGTAGTTCTTTTAAGCAAGATTAGCTCCATGCCCATGTGTGATGGAACTCCACTGCATATTCATATTCTTCCTAACTTGTACAGAAATTTCCTCCAAATTGGATGCATCTCATTATTTTTTCCTTTCTCTTCAAACAAAGGCCGCTTCAGTTTTTTTTCCACCTTTATTTCCACTGCAAGTAGTCTCCCCCAGGGGAAATCCCTCGACTCCCTTTTCCCTCTTATTTCCTGGTTTGGGTAATGCAGTCCCACTAGACAATGCTCGGTCCGTGGAAAGCCATCCGCATTCTCTACACTTATCAAATTGTTTCCTTGACTACTGTTGTAAAGGAAAGGTGTTCCGTAATATTCAACATCTGAACATTATACCACCATGGTGATCTTACTTTATTCCTTTCAAAAGCAACTTATTTACCCTCGCTAGGATTTCCGGAAATTCAATTTGCGGCAAATCTTAGCAAACGAGCTGAGAACTATAAACAAAAAAATCATACATGAAAAATGAAGCAATTGTATTTATGTACTCGTGGTCGTCAACTGCAGGAACCTCTCAACTTTTTCACTATTAACTACCTCATTAGAGAGGGAATGAGGCATGCAAGGGAAGCAGAGTGAGGTAGCGTGCCTTCACTGTTTCCCCGAGTCAGAATTTTATGAGTGAAACAAATTCACCAGGGTGAATAACACTTTTCATGATATTTTATAATGGTTTGCATTAAGCATCATTCTACCCTTAGTAACTTAAATAACTATCACAGTCATGAACAACAGTGAGACGAATATGAGTGAAAGATACATTATTCTCAATCCTTTACCAAATAAATGAAAAAAAGCCTATTCATCGAAATAAAGAAGAAATAACGACATCTTCAGCTTCAACTGGTTAGTCAGACATTACAACTATATTATACTTCAAGACATAAATGTCTTAATCACTCCGTAACATTTGCCGTCTCATCTTTAGCTACTTGAATTAAGAAACCTGAAATATTATAATTTAAAGGAAACTACTGAAGAATAAATATTTCATTAGTATGTAGGAGATCTATGGGTTAGATAGAAGAGGAGATTTTAGTCTCAATCTCGCCCAAATAAAGACGATTTATTATTATTATTATATTACTAAAAGAAAGAATATTTTAAAAACTATATATTAAACATCTCTTAAAGGCTAATTTTGCATTTATTTTGTTGATGCATGATGTTGGTAAATATGGTATATATTATGTCAATTATAAATGCTTAAATGGTTAATTATTATAGTTTGTAATCTATTCTATTTCCATTAATCTAATCTAACATTTTCCACTATTTTTGTGATTGCATATGCAAAACTTTGTAATTTTGTATCTTTGAATTTGTTATTAATATTAGCATAAGTTGACGTCGCCACCTGACACAGGGGCTAACTGCGGCAGAATTACATAGTAGTAATGGCAAAAGTAATACAGGTCCAAAATATTTTTATTATGTTTCATATAAATAATTCAGAAACTTTGAGTTAAGTGACCGATAGATTTCGTAACGTAATAAAATTATTGTAACGTTATTTATAGAAAAGACTTCAAATAAATTCCAATATTTGTTGACCTTTGCTTGAAGTTTGAGCTTAGAAATAGTATTATCTACATCTACATATGTACCCAGCGAGCCGCTTATCGGCGTGTGGCAGCGGGTACATGCAACATGACTCTATTTCCCAAATCGATCACTATTGTACACTGTTCGCGGAAAGGGTGAATTTTTGAAGCGGCCGTTTCTAGGATTTATTCTTCGGAATTTTCTCTCATTATTAGAACAGCCTATGCAACCGGAAAATATAAACTCATGGTTACTTCCTTGAAGGATGAAATACTTCGAACTCTAACCATAACCTCCTAATTTGCGAGATACAGTAGTATTACTCTTAAAATTACTTCGCTGGCTCACGGGGAATTATTATGAGATACAGCATACTGTAAATATACATATTTATACATTTTATCGACTTGTAATCAATACATAAGGAAATGTTTAGGTTCGGTGTCAAATTGGATTAATGTTTGAAGCAAGCGAGTTCAGCTAAGGCGTGAATTTTTGAATAGTTTTGAGGGAATTGGGTCGTACGAAGCCATTCCAATCACGTGCTGTTTGAGAGAGTGTGTTTGCAATCAAAACTGTCTCCTCGTGTGTGATCCCGCAGTTGCATTAGTGGCGATATTGAATGCCTTATGATCCCCTCTCTTGATGAGAATACCAATTGAGTCCCGTTTATGTTGACGCCTACATCTCATTCCCGCGGACTTCGCCTTGCCCAAAGATATGCTAAGACGCCATCAGGTCCAATAAACATGCCGACGCTGATAATCATCTCTGTTACACTGAATAACGACTACATCCAATTCATTTGCTATCGTATCATCAATTTAACGTAAACACATCTCATACTCGCTATTCTCATTACATGGTAGAATCTTAAATGTCTATTTTTATAGTGTGTTTTTCAGTTTTTCAACATTACTTTTGTATTCTCTTAATTGTTTACCCGATATTCAATATTTCATTAGGAAATTATACATACCCGTATATTAAAAATACATTGATTTTATTACGTAAAAAGTTGACTGACAAAAATTGCTATAAATAAGTACTTCTCGGTCATACCTATGTTCGCCGTATGGTTTAGATTTTTTGATTTACTTTGCTTTACTGAAATTATATATAAATTTGATTATTGTAAAAAGTAATATAGTATTAAAAGTACAACTTACATTATCTAAACTGCAACTATGTATTCAGATGTTTTATATATTGGCACCCCCTGATGAGCCTCTTAATGGTTCAGGAGGACACTAATGGTAATATTTATTTCTTCTCGTGCAATCATTTATAATGTATATTGAATGATATGATTGTTATTATATTTTTACTAAAATATTTTATATTGTATTTTCCTAAATAAAAAAATGTCCATATTTATTTATTTTTCTAGATTAAAATTACCGTATTTTCCGGACCATAATACGCATTTTCCCACTAAGTCTTAACTAAAATCGGCCTGCGTCTTATGATTGGAGGGTGAGAATTTTTTCTAACGTCAGGAATACCCATGTGATAGTAATCGTGAACGATTTTGCGCTTTGACCCGTGGGTTTTATCTTCCAATCGCCACGGAAGCCATTTTCCGTAAATTGACTCTTTTTTACGAATATCGTTTATTTGTTTCACTTATAAGCGTCTTACGTTCCTTTGTCTATAATCTTTGCTTCGTTCGTCTGAAAAATCACGTCTCTTGGGCCGGGAAATACGGTATTTATAATAAATTATTTTTGGCTGATTGTGTAATAGATCATATAATTTAATAAACTAGATACCTTTAAAGACATCATTAGACATTTTAATTATGGCAATATCGTTCTCAGAGTTATTTTTTTAATAATAATAATAGGAGTAACAACATTAATAATAAATTTGCTAAAATTCTGGTCACATTTCAAAAAGACAAGGAAGAAGTGTGTTAACTTAATAACGTGCGACTAAAATGACGTAGTCGATGTGTGCCTGAAAGTGATGATCTTTCCTTCAATTAAGAGATAAAACGAAGCATAACTACAAACAAAAATTTTATAGTAATAAAAAATGTAGGCTATCCGATTTCTAAAATTTAAGAAACGGGAAAATTTCAAATAATATTATTCAAACAGTCGAAACCAAGAACGTGAAAACACCAAATTCAGGAGAACACGTGATCGGAAGTTGTTGAAGTGACTCGACTGTCAGCTGCGTTGGACACAGTTAATACAAATCAGCCCACTCAAAAATCTTTCCTTCTCAGTTTGAAATAATCTCAACTTTTTTGGACTCTTAGCTGATGAGATTCTTCGCTTCGGTTAGTTTTTAAATCAATTCTATTCTCAATATCTTTGGATCGAATTTCTTCGGATTCGGAGTCATCAAGCGAGATGGTGCTCTCTAGGAAGATGGTTATCATCGACAATCCAGACTCTCAAATTCTAAAGTAAGATTCGAATACTCTTCCGACATAACCCCGGTATTCTAATGCTCGAAAATGCCACGTAATATACTACGTTGAATTATCACCGGCACCTCCTGAATGAAAGAGTAAACAAACATATTTGAATGCCTCGTTTGTACTAGAAATAATTTACCGAAAGCAATAGAAATTACGCATTAATTAAATTCTTCCCACACCTCCATTCATAATGTTGCATTCATTCTCACTAATTCAAAAGTTAATCGGAATTATTCCTGTGCTTATACTAGCGCTAGTTACCGCAACAACTATCGCTCCACGAAAGAGCAGCGGCAAAAGTATATCTTAATTAGAAATTAACGACTTGATAATTTAAGAATCAAGGCTTTGGATGCAATACCAGTTCGAAAGATACGGAATTCTTTTCCCATGGCCATTTGCTCTTCGATCAACCTCATTACTCCAGCTTTTTCCTCCTGCATTTTTTATAATGCCCTTCCCTCTCTTCCTTTTATATTATTCCCATCATCTTCTCATTTCCCATTGGCTGATGGAAAAAAGGCGCCCAATCTCCTAAATATCTCTCCATTTCTCCCTTTATCAATCTCTTCTCCGTTCCACTTTATATGCTGTCATTTCATTCTCCCATCCCGTCCCTTCAAATCATCTCCAACGCCCTTCTTCGTCTTCCAGTTTCCCATTCCCGTGATATCCCAATCTACGAGCATTTACTTAAACATTTTCAATGACTTCCTTCGGATGCATGTCGGAGAAATTAACATAAGCAGTTTTTGCTTTTTAACATTATTATGTAAATGAAATTGGAAATTTTACCACCATTAAATAGTAAGGGTTTACAACCCCGATAAAGAAAGGTGTAGTGTGTATCCCAGAGAGAGTCGACCATGATACAAGTCTGACAGAACAGGGATTCGAACCCGGATCCTCCACTCTCCGGCTGTCTGCTCTAGCACTGAGCTATTAACCAGAACTTTGAGGCATACTGTTAAGGGATACTTTGCAGGAATGAACTAATTATTTATACAACCTCTTGTCATGAAAAATCACCCTTTTCCTTCAGTTAAATATGTTTCACTATAATTTTCGTGTTGCCGACCCCACCATCTATTTCCTAATCGGCTTGAAATAGAGCGATCTGCGCTTTATTAGTATAAATTAAACTTATTCTTTTATTGGAAGTTCGATCCCTGGAGCTCTTAACATCTTTTCTTAAGCTTAAAATCGATTTTCAGTTATTATTAATGGAGCTCTTTAATTCTCTCTTTCATTTTAATAGATTAATGCGTACGAATTTGCTTGAGAATTACTTCACTCAGAAATTACATTGTAATCTATATTATTCTTGCAAAATCTTATGATTTTTGATCTCTTGTATGTGACCTCAAGGTTGTCTCCTCCACTCATTGTAATTTAATGTATACTGAATTATTTCTCATTTTTTACTGTATATTTTGGTAAATTGTATTCCACATGAGTAATTATTCTGCAATTATTAGTCAATCTACCCAATAAACATATTTCAATATGGATAATATACCATACATCATAGCTTACTCTCACTTTTTACGTATTTCTGTCATGTAAAAGTTATGTTTTTGTTCGATCACATTCCATGAGTTACTTTTGACTTATGATTATCTATTTAATGTATTTATATATTAAGTTATGAATTTCTCATTTTTGTATTCATTAAGCCTTGTATAATAACGTAATTAATTTACAAATTATAACTAATATATAACTGTTTGATTTAATAATATACTGCCTGCAGGACACATTATTTGCCTCCCGTCTTTGGGTGAATGCCAGGAAATGTTAAAATGTATTCTGTAATTACATTATCCGAGAGAGTTGCCATCTTGCCAGAAGGCCAAATTACAAGTTATGAAATAAATGAACGAGTAATAAATAAATAAGTAAATGACATGATAACAGTCACTATAACTTCAGATTCAGCGATCTAGAAAAGAACTCTGCAAAAGTTTCTGCTTTGCAGATACAATGTCACCGATTTCTACATTTACGGAGGAATGTTTTTTATCCAACCCAATGTATTGGCTTCAACGTTTTTTTTTCTACTTTTACGTTTTTGACTTCCATGCAACTTTACCCCATTATTTTTGTTTTGCTTTTTCTTGTTTTGTTTTCAATGTAATAAATATTTTGCTCGTATTGAATTTTTTTCATCGTATTTTGTATTGTTATTATTTAAATATTTGTACAGTAACTTGTATGTTATTTAAAGATTACTACAATTATGTATCCTTTAGCCCTACTGCCTATAGTTTCTCTTCAACTGCAAACCAGCAATTTATATCGTATTTCCTCATCTTTCCTCTTTAAAATTTTTGCTTTTCTTGTTCCGTCCACTTGCCTATCTTTTTTGTCGCAGGTTTCTTGGTAGAATGTGTTCACTATGCTATTTTACTTCGCCCTGCGACGGAAAGAAAACGAAATTCTAAATCTGACAACACAAAATACTAAGACATGAACAGATAATAAAATGTGTATTTATAGTAGGTATATATGAGTAAAATATTTAGTTTGCTGCCCACGCCAACTGAAATGACGGAAATATTTCCTATGCTATAAACTGTTTTAGTATTGCATATTATAGAAAGCCCCAGGAATATGAATGCCGTCTTTGGGGAAAGGCGGATTGAATAATAAAATGTCTTGAGATTAAACGTAAATCATATCTTATTCCCGTTAGGAAAGCATAATTCTTTCATTCTTTAAAAAACGTAAACGTAAAACGTTTCTATCACACTCAAGCTATTCGATGACTGAAACGGTAATCTATTTTAGTTTTGAAATGTTTTTGTTTTTTGTGGTGTTTCGTTAATATTTAGTTTATTTTTAAAAATATCCGTTTCCGTTTTACTTTCCTCTGTAACAACCGAGGCTATCGCCTATGTTGTCACCAAATCAGTGACCGAAGTAAATAAACGGTGGAATAGAAAAAGCGTCGAAGCAAGTGTTGTAGCAACCAATGTTTTATTCATAACAACGTAAACATGTACTAAATTCATTTCGTTAATTTTGCGATGAATCGGTTTGTTTTATTTAAGTTTTCGTAATTTCGAATCGAAAATAATTCTCGAATATAAAAAAGATTCTTCATCACACAATCGGAATTGTGGCAATTATATTTCGCGCGACCAGTATTTCTAATTAAACTTTGCGAAAGATGATACAAGCAAATGTAAAATCAACTACGCGTGTATTTATCCTGGAAATTACTAACATCGTGTAAATACTCGTAAATATATTTATAGTTACATGATAATTATTATAATAGATGCTGATAAAAAATGCTTAATCGTCGTAAAATATTGTATTCATTTCTTCCGCGTACATAACTTTCGCATTTTTTACTTTTAAGATACATTTTCCTCACGATAATAATACTTTTTCATACTTAATATCATTGCTTACACATATTAAGTTGCATATTTTCGGGATTTCATTTATACTACTAAAATTACTCATAACAGATATTCTGGTGACGCCTTAAACACATTCAAGCAGTGATGTCAATTTGACTTTTTGCCATCTGATTTGGCAGATAATGTAATCGCTTGATGGTAAGAAATGATTCTTCAGGGGATATCGGCTAGATTTGCGGAAAATGTGGTAAGAGTAAATCACTCCTATCATTAATAAATTCGTTGAGCATCTCAATCTAACGTTATTACTATGCTAATATATTCTTATAGGAGAGAGAATTAAGTTTTGTACGAGGTAGTTTGAGGTAAAGTTTCGTAAATTCTATTTTTATAGTATACGTTTCCGTATAAGCTAGTTTATGTAACCTTTCTACTTATGAAAGTTTCTGTATCATTGATACGTGGCTTTCTGAACTAAGAGTTGTTAATAAATACAAAACAGAACGCAATTTTGTGTGTGAATTTTGCCCATTCTCCTCGTAATATTTCTCTTTTTGTAAAACCATAATTTTAGTGTACTCTTTTACTAATTTTAATTGATTATAGCGGGATATCAAATTTGCCGCTTTGCATTCATATTCTAGGCTCCGAAACAACTCTTAGAAACCCATTTTAGGAACAATTCACGAATCATTTATTTTAGCTCACTTTTTCAAATTCATTTCTCATAATCC
Source organism: Ladona fulva (assembly GCA_000376725.2). Taxonomy (NCBI): domain Eukaryota; kingdom Metazoa; phylum Arthropoda; class Insecta; order Odonata; family Libellulidae; genus Ladona; species Ladona fulva. The sequence goes on from KZ308244.1 coordinate 1,688,284, forward strand.
ACTCATTACTTACTCCGTCGCTACATGCATACCCCTATAACATTCACTTCTTTATAAAATTTTATTAACATATATTGTGCTTAATGATAAACCGTACACAAAATTTTATATGGCGAATCTTATTTAAAGAATTAAATTCACATATTTAGAGCGCAAACCACGTGTTCCGAGTATTTGGTAAATGACCTTCTCATATGAAGAGGAAGAAGGGCTAATCCACCACCAGAAGGGAAAAGTGGTGGTTCACATTGCATTCTCCTTTTCCCTAACCGCACGGCCAACCCACTCACGGTGTCCCCGCACACAAAAAGGGCTTCCTCTGCCTTTTTCATCTTCTTCCCCTCTCTCTTGGGTCCACTATCATCCTCTCTGTCTCCCTTTGCCTCCCATAATGCGCCTCTCCTTCCCTCTTCATATTTACTTTAAGGAAAGCGATTTCCTCTCCTTCCCTTATGCATTAACTAAAACCCTTCGGCACTCCATACTACAAGTTTCAACTTCTTCCTTCGTTTATGCGCTATAAATTAAAGGAATTTCCTTAATAAACATTTGGAAAATAACGATAATTCTATCAAAAAATCTATTGTGAACCCTATGATCAAAAACAGCAGAATAAGCAAAGGTTATTAAATATTATACAATTAAAATGGTCTGTCTTTAATTTATTATAACATGTGTAGAAAGATAGTTACGCAGTGTCTACATTACGGTGTTAATTACATTGCTCCCATTGAGTGTTTCAATTCCTATCCTTTTGTTTCACAGTTCTAATTACATAACCTTGTCACTGGAATAAAAATTATTATTCTAAAATACCCTTAACTGACGGAAATTTTGATAGACAAAACCACATATAATGCTACACTTGATTTAATTCAATCCTGTGTTTTCGGGGATTTTTTTCGCTCCCCTTCTTGCGCGGACGTTTTCCTGCTCCATAGCTTTTTCTCTGAAAGGCTTCAGCTAAGGAGTTTCTCCCCTTTTTCTTCTTTTTCGTTGTCTTTATTTGGTTTACTTTGCCGTTGTCTTTGTGCGTGCAATTTGGTGGCGGTGAGTGTTGCGTTATCACTTTCTTCAGAGGACGAGTCCCATATGTGCCTAACATTGCTCAATAAAGCGTAGAATAATAACATGAACTACTATTTTTGACGGTACCTGAGTTAAAGGTGAGTAAAGTTATTGATGGTATCTCAAGCGAATGAAGTAATTAAGTCATCAGGGGCAAAAATTTAAGAAATAAAGGAATTCTTAATAGTAAGTTTAGCAACATACTGATCATGAAAAGCTTCCTTACGCATTTAAATTTGAGTGTGGACACATGAAAATGTGTTCATTTTCTTCTTTTCTTTCATTCATTTCACTATCCTGCTATATCTTGCCTCCTTCTTTCTCTATGTTTATCCTTGTATGACGTATGAAAAACATATATTGACTTTAGCTTTGACGCCGTTGCATTAATTTCTGAACGCGATTGACATTACTCTTGGTGATTTTAATGTTTTTAGTAGCCATAACACAAATTTGTATCGTAAATGTTGTATATCCTTTTCATTTTTATTGTGTTTTGCTGCGGAAAATATTTCCTAAGATTTCGACTTCAGGTTTTCTCTATCCACACCCAGTTTCTTCCTTCTTTTCTCTTTTTTAATGCACTATCCTTTCCTTTTATAAAACTTAAATGAGTTAAATGTACGAAGGGACTTCATATTCCCAATCTCACTTGCAATAAAGACCTTTCTATTCTACTCTTTTCAACAAAGACATTGTTTAAAGTAAACAACGAGGTCCCAAACTATAAAACCATCCCAATAGATTCACTCTCCTTTTCCTGAATTCCTCTCCTTTTAAATCAGGCGTTTTCAACAGAAATGACGATGTTCTAGATGTAAGAAAACCGTGATTAAGCACTCTTTGGAATTGTTTCCGAATTATCCGCGACGGTTTTCAAGGACCAGTGCATTTCCCCGTGATTAAGATCCGTGCATCTTGGCGAGAGTTGGTCTCATCTGTTGGCAGTGACGTGAAGATCACTGCGCTACCAATCGTCCTCCGCTTTGCTCCGGGGGATTCTTCGCCCTCAAACAATCCGCCCTTTCTGCTCCGCTACTTCCGCCTTAGTGGTAACCAAGAGAACCGCCACTTTGGACGCATTCCAGAGCATCCCCAGGGCATCCTTCTTCTTTTTTCGACGACGGAGACAAGCTCTGGATTACTCCGGCTCCTGGAGATAATCCCGGGTCCCGGGAAGCATCCCTCCCGGGAATCGGGAATGAATTTCCCGCTGGGAGAAGATGACGTCAGATTGCGAAACGAATCGTTATTTGAAAGAAGACGAATAGGAAGATTGGATAAAGTTGAGGGAAATATAGGTAGGGATCAGGCAAAACGCCGTGAGCATCGCCGATGCCTTCACTTTCTGTAAGAATTTATTTCTATGCGCGCAATTCCTTTTTACGGTTGATTGGTTGTATTACGGTGTATTGGTTATATCTTACTATTACACGCCGAAGGTGTGCTTGCGGGGTGTTAATGTTGATGCAGAAGTGTTCTTAAGATTTCCGTGTGAATGATGTTTAATAATACACTAGAATAAAGTTTCACACACGTTCCCTTTCAAGTAAAAGTAGTACAAAAATAATTATTGAAGTTTCATAGTAAGCAAATGTTTCTTTTATTTCCCTTCGTTACGAATGAAACTACTTAGTATCAGTATCAATACACGTGCATTAGTTGTAGTATATATAGTAGTATATAGAGATAGTAGCAGCATATAGATTTATTTCTTTTCCGTTATTTTGGCCTTCCACGAAGTAACACCTTCGTATATTGAGTTTAATAAAACTACCATTCAGATTTTATGATACGGTCACTAAGTAAATGCTGAATATTCTCGAAAATCGAAGAAACCTCAATGTACCAAAAATAATCAACCTCAAGCCTCAATAGAACTTCGGAAAAATGTAATTCACAGAGAAAGTCGATAATCCTGAAAATGGAGAGATTGTCACATTATTAATGATGTCTAGGTCAACATTTCCATCCACGATTAAAATACTATGCTATTCATTTATGGGCAATATGTTGATATCATAGTTATTAATTTAAGTCCGAGCCTTGGATATAATACTTCAATATTGATGAGAATCGAGGGCAGTGGAATGTTAAAACTAGACACTTAATATATCCGTAGAGCACGCATTGAAATTAATAGTAGGGTCATACTAAAGATATTCTTTTCTTTTGGAATGAAAAAGTCAATTGGATAGCATTTTAATTTTTATCAAAAATTGTCGAAGGAGTAGGAGCGTAGTTGACTAGCAGAAACATCGACCTGAAATATTACCTTAATGAGATACTGTAAAAATAAAATTGCTAAATAAATCTAATTACAGATAATTTTAACTTTGCTCATCATGCATACGAGTATGAGCATATACTAACCTATAATGAAAAAATATGTGATTTTCAAAACAATAATATCAAAATGATCATCCTCAATTACTATGTTCCAACATTCCTCGGGAAAGTTGGAACATCATCCTCCCTATCACTGGCTTACAAGGAAAGATGAGGGGTGAGGCACTTTGCCCGAGCTCTTGTTTCCTCACCGTGCTAGAATGCCGTAAGCTGAACAAATCCACGGAAATGAAGCATAATGACGAGGAACACTTTTCGTAGCGCTCCATAAGGGGATACCTTATTCTATGCCGTTATTCATCATCATTCATACATTACTAGCTTCTATATCAACAAGACTGAGACAAAAGTGGATGAAGGATAGTTTTCTCTATTCTTTTCCGATCCAAATAGGAAAAATCTTCCATTCAGCACGTTTTGTTACCATAGAAGTTACCGCTGATGGTTGAGTTAGTTGCAGTGTAAAAGAACTCCAGAAACCATCACCAATGTCAAGTAGAATAGATAGCCATTGGTAGACATTTACATCGTTGCATAGAATAGATATTTATAATGTTGATGGTTTCTGGATTTCTTTTAAACTGCAGTTTAAGCGTCAATAAAGGTATTATTCATGGTGAAAAAATGCTGAAAAAGATCATTCACCGTTTTACTGCATAAATTTACTCCAGAAAATCCAAATGATTATGAAAGAATAAATCCTTTATCCAAATCCAAAAATTCCATCAACAGAACCATACCAACCACATAAGATACTCTCTATCCCGAGAAATACAATTCGAATTTGCAGCTGTGAACGTAGAGTTCAAAACATGAGTATCTTCCTTCCACTGTCTTTTATGCGAGACCCAGGAAACTGAAAATAATCAGTGGATTCCAACTCCACGGGAGTACGAGAAATCCCGAGAAAGGAAAGCATCGGAGAGTCTCAATCTCTACCACTTTATTTCTTCGCTCTTCGGAGAGTTCCTTTATCTACTCGTCAGAGGGCATCCGCCGCTCTGAGTTCGCATCTCAGCCTTCTTTTGTTTCTTTTGTAGAAAATGAAGATTTTTCGGTGGCATCCCTCGGATGCGTGAGTCCGTTTCGTTGAAGCAGAAGAAAGATACGGGAAGAGGGAATTTCATTTTGTTCCGTGGAAAAGATGAAGAAGGGTTAAGGGAGTCCTCCTGGATTTTTTATTCGGTTTTTCCGAGAGCGTCGGTGATCTTTGCGGTTTTTTTGCGAGGAATAAAAGGGGAAGAATTGGATGAAGGGTTCATACGGTCCAAATGAAGGCTGTTTTGTGGCCACCCATACACCTGACCAGAGGTCTTCTGAAGTACATCTACCCCTTTCAGAAAGATCACACGCGAAATATAATTATTTTAGTTTTCTTGTTGGTTTATGCGTTAATGAAATGTAGTAGACGACAAGGTCACTGCAGTTAGTATCGAATTATCGATGCAAGTCAATTGTGGCCGTGGTTAGCGTACTAGTGTTCTAAACTCCAGGTCTTGGGTTCGAGTTCTAAATAGTTACGAACACACACCCATTCCACAAATAAATTAGATTGTGTGTTCGTAGTAGTAATAGTAGTAGTGTGTAGTAGTAATAATAATGATGTATATAAATGGTATCGCCTTCCTGTTTCCAAAGAAGTTATTATTATTTGGTACTTTTCAGCGCGGAAGCTGGGAAACTTTCACCTATCGCCGCTGCGAAGGACCAAAGGGATTAGGCTTATCTATTGTTTGTTAATAGTCATTTAAAATTTTTCTTACTAAGGAGCAGGTATCAATTATAGTGGTTTTCTTAATTACACGATAAATTCATCTACTATACCAATTGTTTCGAGGCTTTTACGTAAATTTTTAGACATTACATCAGTTGCTAGAATGGTTTTCGGGACAATTTTGACAGGTTTTATTTTCCAAACTTCTTTTATCTCTGCTGCCAGGGATATATATTTCTGTATATTTTATGTTTTGGGTGTATATTTGCTGTGTTCGGAATGGAGATGTCTATTACATATGTCAACTCTTTTTACATGAAGGGTTATATTCGGTCTATTTTTGGCCTTAATCTGTCGGTTATGACTTTTCTATTGTAGTAAATCTTGACTGAATAATTTTCTACCACAGGCAGGTGTGTCATTTGGAAATATGGTGGGTGTTCATGTGTTACACTGTACTTTCATAGCCGTATGAGATTTGTTTCCATATTTCATCACGCCTTTGTGTGTGTTCCATATATGCCCGTGCATTGTACCAACTTTTGATGTATTCTATTTATACTGAGTGAGTATTAAACCTCCGACGTCTGTCAGTCACGTTTGGCTGTTTGATAATGAGCTTTCGGTATTTTGTTGGTTGTTTTTATCACTCTGTCTTGAATAGCAATCATAAAGCCTTCTGTTTCGGAATGTATATTTGTTGTTTGAAGCAATTTTGTCAACATACAGTTGCAAAAGATGGTTAGCGTGCGTGCCGTAGAGTATTTTAGTGCTCTATCTCTCCAGCTTCATTCCATCAGTTTCTCTTTGTATTAAAAGATTTCTTTTGCTTAGCTGTTGAGGTGAATCGCATATTTGTATCAAATCTTTATACATTGGAGACTCATCTTCTCTTGCATATGAATATTTTCTTAAATATTCTATTTGCGATTGGTGTAAATTTTTTATGTCAATGAAACCTCTTCCTCCATCTTTTCTTGGCAGCGTAAATCTTTCTATTCCAGAATGTGGAGGGTGCTTCCTGTACATAGAATTTATTGTTCTCATGAGAATATTGAGAGAATTTAGTACCGTATCTGCCCATTTGATGGAGAGAGTAGGTTAGAAGTGGTCTTGCAAATGCGTTTATTTCTGTTGTATTGCGCCCGTTGAGTTCTGTTTTCAAGATTTCTGTCATTATATTTTTAAATGCATTTTGTTTCTTCTTTTATCTTTTTGTGCTGGATTCTGGATTAACCCTAGCTATTTGTAGTATTCTTCTGTCATCATAGGAATTCTTGCCTATTCATTTTCGGTTGTATACCCTTCCTGTTGACTTATTTCTCCTTTTGTAATACAGAATGTTTTTACATTTATCCAATCCAAAACTCATTTTTATACCGCTGCTAAATATGTCGATTAAATTTAGGGCATTTTATAATTCTGCACTTGAATTTGTATATAGTTTTTTGGTCATCCATATAAAAGACTGGTTTATTTGGAATTAACAGCCATTTCCCATTATTTTATATCCATTTGCAGATCTGTTTAACATTTTTGGTTCAAACTCATACAAAACCATAAGGCACTTAAACGATCGCTTTGGTTAACACAATTTCTTATTTGTATGTCTTGACTATGGCAGAATTTCTCAGTAGTATTGAGTTGTAGCCCTTTTCACAGTACTCGAGAGGAATTGAAACAATGCAGGCTCTACCTTGTATATTCCAAGTACTTCAATGAACTTGATGCGAAAGATACTATCCAAGGCTTTTATCGATTATATCCAATACCTATCATTAAAAGTTGACGCCCCGGAGATCATAGGCCGGGTGCACACGAGCGTCGAAGTACGGCGCGTCAACGCTGCGTACACGCGTTGTCAGCAATTCATGGCAGTGCACACGGTAGCGTCCGCAGCGCGTTGACGCCGACTGGTATGAAATCTTGCCATACATACATTAGCAAGGGCTGACCAAGTATGGACGCGTACGCAAGAAAACTTGTATTATCTGTTTATTTATTTTACGATTATTTATTCAATAGACGTAAAAGGAAGTATTGGGCTCATCCATTAGTAAGATCTTTTCTTGTTCTTGTCATGGTATAAATTGGATGGAGTATCCCAGATCTCTGGATACTTCTTCACTTTTTCTATCGATACCAAATTGCGAGAAAGTTGATGAAATAAACGAAAATGTTACAAACATTTTGTTGCTATGAGCAACCTGTCCCCTTGACGACAAAGACGATTATTGAATAGGGTGATTGTAGAGGAGACAACTTTCTGAGATTTTAGTATCAGCACTTATGAAGCGATTCAGGGAAGTGATAGCCAGGACGGATAGTTACTTCTGGTCGTTTTTACAACGTAGTATTAGAGAAGCAAATAGCAGTTAGGGTGTGAGAAGATTATAGGTGATTTTACACCCCCTGCCTTGCGCTATGATTTGGCGGATGTCAGGGTTTAAATGTAAATGAAAATACTGATAAATCGCTGGGTTAAGCTTACGACCATGTAGAAGTGTTCCTTAATGAGACCGATTTCGCTCTTTGGCAGTTGTAAACCAATAAATGTTGCTTATTCATCTTCAGGCGGAAAAGGTATATTTATAAGTCCTAGAAAAGAAAATAGAAATGTCTTTGCAAAACTGAGGTGCGCAAAGAGAATTTTTCAGTTTTCAACGCTACGGTTACCGATTGGACTTAAGTTTACATAATTTTTGAGGTAGTTTTTGCCAATTTCTGTCTTCGTATTCAGCGCACATTTCGAGTCTTTTGTTTGCATATTCCACATACATAATTAATCAATTCTGGCGATAATTGATGGAACATTTTCATATTTAGTTCAATGAAAACTAAAGCCGACTCCACGGAAAATATATTTGAGTAAAAGGCGCCCGATTTCGAGGTTTGAGGATTCTCCATATACATATTTAGAAGTGAATTGTCAACGTGATTTCAAAATAATGAAGTGACTGAGAATGGTTTCGTTGAGTAAACATTTATTTCCGCACGTCATTTGTTACATGGAATATCTGTTATTCTCTTGAGAGTGCAGTGTCGCATTTTGTATGGCACTTATCAATTATTATAGTTCATCTAGTCAACAGTAGCTCAAATGCACATTATAAAATAGAAAACATTTTGTATGACAATATATTTTACATTAAAATTTCTTCTCAAATAAACACGCAAACACCATTGGGAAATGTAAAACATAATATTCACTCAATTTAATGATCATTAAGTACAATGTTCACCATTAATTTAAGAAACCCTAATGAATCTTTCCACACTTGGGGTAATTGTTCTTTGAAAGTCGTTTCGAGCGAAATTCTTACGAAGGATCCCACACTTTTATAGCATCGATTATTTTCTTTGTATTTTTTATTCTATTAAATACTCGACTACACTGTTCAGATATTGGATTTAGTCTCTTAAGATAACTTGAAAGGATTTTCCATCTGCATCTAATTAATATTAACATTCCACCATCGCGTTTTCATAAGCTGTTTTCTTATAAAAAGGGAGGAATGATAATACATCAAAACTGAATTTATTTAGCTGAATTGACAGTGTTCTTCTATATCCAGCACTTGACAAACACTATTCAGTTAAGAACTCCAATTTTAAACAATACTTTGCAAGCAAGAATGCGGATAGATCCTCACGTTTTATTATGGAAAACAATTGTTACCAAACTAATAGCCTATTTTTGTAGATTTACTGTTTTCATCCACTTAATTGTTTAATATATAATAATGTATATATTTAATAAATTCCAATGCATAATATAGGGTTTAATTACAGTAGTTAAGCGTCTACAGAGGAAATGTGTGGCCCAAATATTGAGAGGAGAGGGATTGATGAAGAATATAATTCACAGAAGATTACAGGAAAGAAGAAGAGGAAAATACAAGGACAAAAGATATTCGATGGCATAAAGGGTGGGATAAATTACCAGAAAACGAAATATATGGCAATATGTAGGAAATATTAAGGCACACGAACCTACCGACGTGTAAAACACTCATAGACATACAATATATAAGAGTACTTGATAATTAATAGTAAATAAAACTGATTAAAAATGCCCTCCGGGAACTTCAAGGCCTCCCAGACAGAAAATAAAGCGTAACTTCGAAGAACAAATCCAAAAATCCATTGTGGCTTACGTTGAATGCGAAACCGTGAAATGAAATGAATGTAGGGCGTGCGTGTGCAGTGTTTCGAAAAAATTCCGCAAGAAGCGCTGCTATGCAGCCATCCCGAACTTGGTAAGAGATTTATCATCCTCGCGTTTTTATTAAGTTTCAACTAAATGTCGCGATGATATCAAAGATGAATGTTCTCCGAGATCATCCAGTTCATTATTGATCTCATAAAAATGCGGATTCCGCAAAACATTCATTTGATTTCCGAAACTGTGCTTTGAAAATGCAATCCCACGGGGAAATCTTTCTCTTCGCTACGTCTCTCTTCATTAAAATCACATACGTCTCCAGATTCTACTCTTTATTTGGAAACAGAGATATGAATTCCGAATTTATAGATGGGGAATAAAAGGCGAAAAACTGGACGCTTGTAAAGGATGGAAGAATGGCTGCGATGGCGCTAGAGGAGAATGGGAATGGATCAAAAAGAAGAGGAAGAGCGAGAATTACATGAATGATATGCTGTAGAGATTTGGCTGTATGTTTGAAAAGATAGGATGAAGGGGATAGAGGTACTGTGGAGGTATTCAGCATCACTATGAATTAACAATACAAATACGCTACTTTACACTACCGCGATTAGTGAGAAAATGTGATTTTAAGAATTATAAATATTATTCCCTCGATTTATGTTGTAGATAAGTACTTGCAAGTAATCTACTTCTTTGAAAGCGAAAACCAGATATATAAACCGCTGAGAACGCGAGGTATCTAAGATGTAATGCATTCTTTATGCTATTTTCATTACTTCTTGAAAAAAGAATTATTTCGGTATAGAATTTCAATTGTATTCGGTATAGTATACAATTACAGCATTAAAAATCTTCAAGAAAGAATTTGAAAGCAATTGAAGTCAGTCATCATTTCACTTCTAATGTCCCTTGAATATCGAAATATGTTTCAATCTAAACTGTAAACATTATAAAGCCGTGAAATTAATTGAGTTGCTTCCGCAGTTTCTCATTATGCCGAATTTTAATTTTATGATATTCATAAACATCACATCTTCCCCATTATTTTGCTCTTCGTCGCCATTTCCGTCGGGGCAACGTTCAAAAGTCAACAGGAAACAAATTGTTTGAATACGCTCACCTTCTACTCATTAGTGAAACGTGCAATTAATCACAAATTACGAGATGCATAACAAAATCGGCACTTAACATCCAAGATCAATTTCTGAATCAATAGATGGTGATAGAGACATACATTGTAAATTTATATATTCTTGCACCTATGATCCTTCAACGATTGAATTGAATATCGTCGGATTTGGATGCGATGAAAGGAAAGAAGTGTGTTTCTCACGATCCCGCATTTCAATTCACGATGGAGTTGAACAGAAAAAAAAAGGGCTTTCAATCATTCGATGAAGTCAATCGAACGATGTTTACACCAATAATTTGATTTTCTCGCAATATCCGTATGAAAAGGAGTTGCTAAATTCAAGAGCTATTCATTATTTTTAGTTCATGTATAAATTAAAACTATTTAAGACATTTTTCAATTATTTATATTTAGTGAGCAATATTAAAAAAAAAGTTGTATTGACAGTTTTTATTGGTGTAAGTAAGGATTCTGGTGAATCGTTTGAGTTAATTGGTAATTAAACATGGTGTCCGTTAGTAGGTTAGATTATTTTGTAAATTATAGATGCTTAAAGTTTAAATTATTGTGGTTTGCGAACTAATGTAGATAATGGATGGAGGTGGTCTTATCTTATCTTATCTTCAGTAGCTGTATACGTAAAACGTTTTTAGCATAATTTTTGTTAGCTGTACATTCTGCAGTGTAAGTTAGCGTCGCCACTTGACTTTGCGTCTAACTGCGGCGGTATTGTAGAATACAATAATCTGACAACAATATCAAGCATACCATTCAATCATTTGCCTATTCCATGCAACCATATTTGTCATCATGAACCCTCATGAGGTTGGCATGTCGTTTGCTTCGTCTATTCAGTGAAATCTTTCATACTTCCTCTCATGCATGAATCCCTAACAAATAGAGATTGCGAACCCTCGGTTCAACTGACCCTAGCCGCGGATATCCCTGCGCAGAGTTGCGGCTCGGGTCGGATAAGTTGTTCTTGCGGATAAGGCTTAGATACGGATATTTAAATCTATATTACAGCAGATTACACGGATTGTAAACGATAAAAATAGTTTGATGTTCCGTGGTTCGAAAGCAGGCAAAAGATAAGGGACAATAACGGACATGATCGAGGAAAACAGAAAAATGTGCAGCTGAGTAAACAATATGACCTCCCAATAGCCTTTAAGGGCTATTTTGGTAAATAGTTTCACTTATGATCTGTCATCATCAATCTCGGAAAAGTAATTTTTTCCACTTTGAGAGGAGGAAGTGATTGAGAAGAGAAAGAGGATGGATTACAGAGTTGGAAATCTACAAACCCGCGATCCATCCGACCCGTAGATGTTCACATGCTGCGGATGTTCCAAAAGCATCCTATGGTACGGGCAGGGTAGGATAAGTTGTTTTTATAACAGTCGTATAAACTGCAGGTATGGTCGGTTGCGTATATAGATATGTAATCTGTATCTGCGCGGATGTCCGACTTCTGCGCGGATCACTTACCTATTTCGACAACTCCTCACGTTCAATTCACATTCATTCACAACACTGTACCTGAACCACAGTACCTCAACGTTAATTTGCATGCTTTTCTACTCTGCAGCTATTACTCCATTCTCAGGAAACGTTCATAAAAGTTATTCACCAAAAAATTATTCACCATTACAACAGGGTATAATCATTCGATTCGTTCAGTAACATAAACACAACAGCCTATATTTCGGCACTATTTCAGTTTAGAACCAATCTCACTAAAGATGAGGCCATCTAATGAAATGTTCAGCTCTTTAGCGATTCCTCTATTAACAGAACATTATCAACATGAAAAACTTCAGTTCCAAACGAGTACTTCTCTTTTCTCGCATTCAACCGTTTTGGTCTTCCTCTCTCTTTGCAATCTCTAATTCTGTCATGCTAGTATTCTATTATTATTCTAATCATACAGTGAATAGAACCCTGCGGACAAGGGTTACCTGGAAAATATACAGCGAAAGGCAATAACTTTTGCCAACAATTGCTGCAAAACATCAGTGAACGTTACCTAGATGCTTCAGAACGCATTATGAACATTTTAATATTTAAAGCTTCATTTGCTTAGTTAAAGTAATTCTGAGATGGTGCAATCTTGGAAGATGTTGGAGATATTATGATCCGCCTCATGCAAAATTTGTGATAATATGTTAAAACCAAGGAAACACATCCTGGGACTAGTGGCTTCAAGAAATCATATTTATCCACGAACGATACGCGACAATAACCAATTAAGGAGACTGTCATGGTGGATGGCCTCTGGCGTAAGCCGGAAAGCAACTTTCCCGGTACTTATGTCGACGTAAACCCAATCTCACAGTTCTTTCAATGTTTCACAGAGTGATCGCAGTGTAATTTCTCAGTTATCTGCAAAACGGCTTACGAAGCGTTTTGAATCTCTATTTTCATAACAACCGTGTCTCCTTGTCATTCTTACAGTGCTTGTTACTAGCCATGTTGTTTGTGATGAGTTATTTTCGAGACACTGCTTCCAGCCATCGACCGCATAATTCCAAAGAAATAAAATGGAAGAACTCCTACTATCTGTAAGACTGTCCAAGTTTACTTTCCTTATTTTCCATCGGAGGTACTACTCCTGCCGTCTCTCTGCCATAGCGGACGGTGTTCTTAAGCCCCGGTAACACTATGCGTGCACCGAAATATACCCTCTGCTCTGCTCGTTCTCAAGTCGTGATTTCTCGGGAAGTGTCCGCAGTAAAAGTATATTCTAGAATCCTCGAGGGAAAACAAACGGACGGCCTAAGGAAGATATCCATGCGGAGGTGATTTTGGGTTCCAAATGGCAGAGCGTTGATTGGCCGTGTGCCAGTTACCTCCTTCCACGAGAACGTAAATATTTAAGAGGTCTTCTCATAAAATTCCATTGCTATTGGTTTCTTATAGCATCTGGAGAGACTGCAAGACCGTTCACTTCTTCGGAAGAAATTCGATATCTCCTCATGAAATCAAAGATTCGTCCCTTTGCTGCAGTTTCATACGAGATCAGAACTTCGAGTGGTTGAATGTAACTACAGTTTGTCTCAGAGAAGCATAATATCAATCCAAACCAAAGGGTTTGCTCAGTTCTATGCCTGCAGTAACTCAAAATGAATAATGGTACATACAGATGCAACTTATGAGAGCATACTTATAAAGTTATACTAAACGAGGATTTGAGATCAAATTAACATTATTCATTCTCTCAGATGCAAAAGAAGTTTCGTATCGTCTTCGATTAAATTGGAACTGGTTAATTTATTGAGCGTGCCACACTTTGACGTCGATGCCATTGTGTACTAAAAATCTTATTAGCAGTGGAATCGGTTAAGTGTCTTGGAGTAACCTTCACAAATAACTTATCATAGGGTAGCCGCACCAGTAATACATATATACACAAGTATATGGAAACTAGTCTTTGTCGAGATAATAGGCTGTAAGAATTGAAGAAGCCCCCGAGCGATTTTACTTTGTGCTGGTTAGACCTCATCTTCTGTATGCAGGTAGTGCATGGGACCTAGCCGACAAGTGTTGCATTCATGAATCAGAAAGCATCTACGTCTACATAGATACCCTGCAAGCCGCCTTTCGGTATGTAGCAGGGAGGAGTGGTAGAAAGATAGGCGATTCGTTTCGTCAAGAACATATACGGAAAATGAGAGTTACTAAGACGCTTGAGGACGTAGGATGGGATATATATCATATAGAAGTTGTAAACAAAGCTTAATTTACTCATTATGTTCTTTGAGGGCGTTGCCGATAAAATTTGTCCTCCCTTTAGGCCGTTCTGATAATACAAGAAAAATCAGTTCATTTTTCCGCGAACTACACGTGAAAGTAATCGATTAGGTAAGTGGAGCAATGGTGCACGCACCCTATGCCCCACTCCGAAAGGTTGCTTTTAGGGTATATATGTAGATGTTTCCCCCAAAGTTGAGCACTAACCCAACTACGGAAACTGGAGCGGCTTTTCCACTGTATCTCATCTCTCTGAGCTGCTGATATACCACTGCTTCTGTTTGTGAATATCCTAACATAACTTTTAAACATATTTACCAAATTCATTTAAAATAAATTTACGTTATGCAACGAATAAAGCATCCCTCATCATAATTAAACCTTGAAGATTTTGCTCCATAAGTTCAAACTCTCTCCTGCAAAGCTTCCTATTATTGTATAAATGCAAATAACATTTCTCAGAAACAATAGAATGTAAACAATAATCTCTGCTAACTTTTAATTAGGAATGAGAAAATCCAAAATAAAGGATAGTCAGGTAAACAAAAGGACCGAATGAGACAAAAGGATTCTCAGCATTCCGTCATTATGAAAGAGTCCTGAAGACAATGGGTTTGAGCAAAAACGCGAAAAATAAAATGTATTTTGCATTCTCCACGCTACGTGGCTAAAATGACAAAAAGTGTCATAAAAAAGTAAATTAAAAGAATATTCTTGGAATTTTTTATCAATTTTTAAAAGATGATCTCAGCGTCTTAAGTAGTTCATAATTTTTCATTATTAAAAGTTATATTTTTTTAAAAGAGCCAATGCTTTGAACTTTTCTTCTTCTAAATTTCATACTTTGATTTTTGTATAACTGAGAATTTTTCTGTATATTCGCCTATTGATATACGAGTATATTGAAAACCAAGGCTTTCCCAACTTTAAGTCTTTGAGCACTTCTTAAATTACTCGATGCGGAAGCATTGGATTAGTTTCCCCTAGCTGTATTGTCTTTGGTGGAATTCAGAGAAATTAAAGCGCCCCCAATGAGAATTTCATTTGTTCTTCATTCTCATAACTCTGTAGGACGTATTACTTTTTCCAAATTAATTTCGGTGGCATTATTTAACGCAGTGAGGGCGGGTTCCTTAAGAAGTCAAACTTTAAGGACATGTTATTCTTATAGTTTCAATTCCAGAAATAGATGTATTACTTTTATTATTGTACGTTGCACTTATTGATGACAATAGAGATCTTGAATAATGCACTTTTAACCATCCTACAATCGGCAACTGCTATATCCTCAGCTGGAAAAGCTGTTTGAAAATTCAAGTCTGGAAGCTACCTGGATAAGAAATCCCTTTACTACTAGCTACAGGAAGTATTAGAAAGGGAATAAGTCTTAATATAGGGAATGAGGCATACTAAATGGAATGAGGCTTACTGGAAGAATGAGACTTACTTTAGTAAACGAGGCTTACTAAGAGGAATGAAGATTACTGGGATGCTTGAGGGTCGCTGAAAGGATTGAGACTGATTAGAGGGAATGAGGCATTAAATGGCGATGAGGCGTACTAAGAAAAATGAAGAATACTAAGGGTAATGAAACTTACTAGAAGGAGCGAGTTATAGGTACTTTGCTCTCGCTTTCCTCCTTCCGATATACGTAAAATCATAGTTTTTTAACTGAGATGCAATACAAAAAAAAACTTGCAAGGTTCACTGATAATGATAATCGTAATGACAAATTTTTCAGAATCCTTATTGAAGTATTTCCATATTAACGGGATTCCTCGCCCCTTTCCTAGCGGCATCATACTCGTTCTTTGCGTGAATTTACGAATATATTTTTTTCTCGAAGTCCTTTTAGGTAGAATTATGCTTGTCTTTTAACGCCATTTTTACGAAAAAGTATTCAAAATGCATTTCCTTATGGCCGAGGATCACGTTTAAGCTTCAAATTCCCAGTGGGTGCGTCTGCAGGCTCGAAGCTAACCTCAAATTCAAAATTAGTTAATTTCCTCATTTTTATTTTCCGCAGAAGCATAATATTATCCCTCCTCCATTTTATAATTAACAAGTAACAATTTTCATCAAAAATTGAAATTGGGAGCGGTATGTATTCCTAAACAAACACGATCTCCGTTTGATGGGAATTATAGACGGATGAGTTGACGGGATAATTAATAAAATGCGTAACAACGTTCAAAGTACCTTGCCTGCATCAGCCATATGATTTAATGGAGTAAATATTAACTTTTGTTTTGGATAATTGAATGGTCGCAATGGGCAAACGAGAAAATAAAACACGCCATAGTAACGGATGTGGAAACATGCCTTTTGGGAATTCGCAGCGGAGTAAAGGATTCGGTGGAATCAGCCATGACTAATTGCTGCTCTTTTATTTGAAGGCTCTTGATCGATTGATGAAATTGGAGAGCATTGGAAATGAGAAATTTGCATTCACATTAAATGGCAATCAATGTTTCCCATTAGATTTTTTTAATTTCGTTTTCCCCTCCATTAAAACATATCGAAATGGGATATTAATACTCCTACTAATTAATCATATATCGTTTATAAGGGTTTATTTTAATGTGATTTCCCACTTAAGTGGATCTCGATTTATCATTTCCAACCACCCGATTTCAAGAGTTAGAACAACCGCCGTTTATTTCTTTCCTCGTCACAATTAAAGCTCTTTTTTAAAGTACACGTCCAATTTTTACATTGAAATTCATAACAGATATTATGACTCAATATCTCACATCAAAATGAGCTATTGAAATTGTGTATCAATAATAAAAAATTAAATTTATGTACCAAAATTAATTATCGGAATTATATAATAAAATTTCACTATTATTTTACATTGAAAATGAAAATCGTGTACCGTGACTCGAAAATTCGCATGAATGGAAAAAATGCTCGGATCGAAGGCAACCACTCTTTTCATAACTGAAATCGCAATCGGGAATGGACTCCTGTGCTTCAGCTATGTTTGCAAATATCACAAAACTTGGATTACATTCGAGTCGACCAAAGAGAAAATAATATCCTAGTATCTATGAAATCCCTGCTAACTGATATATCGTTGTATTCGGCTAAACTCCCTTCCCCTCATTTGCTCAATCCTTTGATTAATTATTTACCGATTTCCCCATACTCGGCATAGCCAAACTGAAATCCTTGGCTAATAAAAATAGTTCTAATTAAACTCATATTATTCCTAGCTATCTGTAATTTCCAATCAAACGAGCCAATCAAAATTGACGCTCAGGTCTAAAAGTGAAATTAAGCAAGCAGAATTGCTATTCAAATTATCGAACACAGAAAAAGCTGTATACAAAAATGATCTGGTGCTTTCCCGGTAAGTTTTTCGGGTGAAGGCGTCTTGGGTCTCCAACCGGGTCGTTTCTTTGCTTAGGATCAAAGGATGACCCTGAAGTCATCTTAATCCTGGAGGTGATTTCAAAGAAAGGAGTCGAAATGTCGATTCTCATCAAAGAAACAACCCGGTTGGAGACCAAAGAAGCCTTTGTCTAAGTTTCAATGTACAAAAAAAATGTAATTTCAATATAGAAGTGGGTTTAATATTACATTAAATTGAAAAATAATTGTATCGGGAATTTCCTTTAGACAGTATTGATTGACTCATGAAACGAAGATCCTATTGCTCGAAAATTTATTCTTGCCATTAGGGTTATATCTTGGATAATGTTTACAATAGACTGAGAGTGTTATGAAGGGGATCCTCTTACACAATCGATTGGAGTAGCTGTCACTATGTGGAACTCCATAATAGTGAGAAGGAAAGGATAAGTTCCACAAGCAGTTTATTCTGACTTCGGAGCGGCTAAGGATAGCTTGACACTTTTTGCAGTTTCGCCTGATAGTGACAATAACATAGTTGAAACCGGTCATAGAATAAAATTTTGTGCTGCTGAAACTTAGGTATTCTTTCCTTGTCACGCTCTCGGAGATCTATCTACGAGCGTCTAAATGGTAAAAGTGGAATCGGACGAAACGAAAGTTGATCTGACTACACTTCTTAAAGAATCGATTCCAAATAAACGCCTTCAGAGGAATGTAACCTTTTGGAATATCCGAAAAATTTGAATACTTTAATTTGTTTTCGATAAGTGAAGACGTTACCATTAAGTTTAAATAATAACTTTTTTAAGTTTAAGTTATAATTTAAGGATCGAGGAAAGGTAAATTAGTAAGGATTATGGGATTAAGCACTGCGGTTGAATCCTAAGGAACAACAGGTGTGGAAAATAGGGACATGACTGGGACTAGAACCCAGGTCTCCCAATTTCCGGGCAGGTATTCTAACCACTTACTTTAAGAAATACTATAATTTAGATGGCGGGATATTCATCTTGCATTTACTTAGCTGCAATGGCTTTAAGATTTTAAAACCTTCATCTTAAAAGAAAGAATTCATCTAATTGTGTTGGGCTCCACGAATCACGGTTGCACAAATTAATTTTATTATAAAACCTTATTTTAGGTTTATGGGATTTGGGAAGTATGACTGAAATTGAGTGATATTTATACAATTAAAACACGTTTGTTTGTTTTTTATCCACGTAATGGTAATTTTTATATAAGGATTCCTTCTGGATTGCCAAAGTTTCACGTAGAAAAGTCCCAAGAAAATGTAATTTTTCTTCATGTTTTTATAGATTTTATGAAGTGAAACACACGCAGTACTATTATTAGGTGTAAAAGATTGTTCCAACAATAACTTAGAGCCTAAATATATTGCTCTAGAATTCAGTATTGCAAAACGGAAGCGTTAATTTAGAAGTGGAGCACATTGAATCTGTCGAATGGAAGAGATAATTCGCGTGGGAATACAATGACGAAGCAGTGGCTAATAAGGTCAGCGTGCGACTGGAATTCCATCAGACGACACGTCTCCATTCCTCTGGGACACTCCTTTGGCTGAGGACGTGAACGATGCGTCTAAAGATCCAAATTCGTGAAGCAGCGGAGAGGTTGGAAGCGTTGAAAGATAACTCAAATAGTACCTGAGTTGATTTGCAGCGGAGGAAGTGTAATAGCAAATTGAATTTAAGATCAAACTTCCTAAGGAGAAGAGAATTCCCGGCATACGCTGAAATAGACTATGTGCTGATGAAGAACGACAGCGGAGATACAGTTAAATGAATAATTGAAATTGATTCTAATCCAAAAATTTCCAGCGGTGTCAAGTTTCTTTCATACTTTCTTCCAGATGTGGCTAAATTTTCACTAAATTCGAAAAAAATGGCTGAAAACTAACTTAGAAATAAAATGGCTCAAGATGCTAAAATACATAAAATATCATTTAAGATCTTACGCATTTGAACTTTATAATTTGAATAGTGTTGGAAAAGTATGAAAGTTAGCACTGGTAACATCGCTTTAAGAGTTGGCTGCCTCTAAGACGACCGAAGGTTTGGTGAATAAAACATAGTGTTAAACAATCAAGAGGTAATTTTTACCATCCACGATGTATAAGTTTCGTTGGCGACTAGCTACGGCTAGTAAAAGCCATCTTCAAATATTAAAAATGTGTTTTAGTCAGCAAATCTTCTTAATGTCGAAATTCCTCTAAAAGACGTCCTGCGCCATGAATTTATATTAGGACCTCTGTCGGCGTTTGATGCCAGCAAGTGGAGCGCCGCTTTCCTTACTCACAAAGCATCCTGTTAACTGAATGTAATTGACTCGGCAAGGTAGTTTAGTAGTTTGATTCCCTGCCCGAAGAGGGAGACCTGGGTTCGATTCCCAGCCATGTCAATATCACTCTCTCTGTGTCTTCACTATTTTCATCCCTTCATCAGCGAAACTTGATGTTATTTTTATTTATAAATCCGTCAAACACGTTATGTTACCAGTGCCCCAAGGCGGGTTTACATATGAATAGAGTGACATATATTGCGTTTAAACAAAAAGAAATTAACAGAAGAAGAAATTTTGCACGATCTAGCAACCGGAACGCTAAATCGGTAACTTTGATCTTATTATCGAATGTAAATTTTCATAAGCCAAACCGATTTTTATACTACCTTCGAATTTTTCAATAACGAGAGATTTTGCAAATTTGTACATTATTATATGTTACCATTCGACTGAAAATGGGCCACCTCTGAACTCAGAGAGACTCAGGTTTGATATCAAATCACACATCAACTTTTACAAAAACGCGTATAAATTTCATTTTTATTACCTCATAATAAAAAATATTTTGTAACTTCCACAGCAGACCTTTTACTACAGTTTCGTCAACGTTATGACATATTTTACTTGACGAATGTGACAAATAAAAGGGTCTAAGAAGAGACTTTGTAGTCTCAATCTCGCCACGAGGAAATCGTTTTATTATTATCGTTATATTATTGTCTTTTCATCACGTTGACGAAACCAGTAACTGGTAATATATCTTTATCACTTGCAGGCTATATTACCTCAACGAAAATGGTAAGAAACGTCATATAAACCGGGAGGTCTATGCCATAAAAACTGCCAACACATTAATTTTAGAAACGCTTATGTTCCATCTGTATTTCCTACGTTAATCTTTTCAGTAACATTCAGGGATTGGCTTCTCTGATACGACAGTGCCGACAGCGTTTTATAGAATCTCTCCATTTATTTAACCATTTGGTTGCCTTTATACCCGAAAACGGCTAGGCCTTCATTCCCTCAGCCATTAACTACCAAGAGCTATGGAATGGGGACGAGGCGTACCACGCAAGAGGAGTGAGGTAAATTTTCCTTCCCTTCTTTATCTACATAGGATGCTATAAGTTCCTCGTTAGTGCACATCATAATGACTATATTTAAAATAATTTTGAATTAAAAAAATAAATAGTAGTCACAATGATGCATTCAGCGCATTTTGCATCTCATTAGCCATTTTACTATAACAGCCATTACGACTGATACAAAAGTGACAGTTGAATTATACGCTTTCCTCTATCCTGCACTGAAAAGGAAAATGTATCTTATATTCCCTTTATTTTTCTATTAAGGATCAATATTATTGTCAGAGTTTTTAATTGGAAGATAATGATCAGTATAGTGGAAATGTGGGGATGAGGTAATTAACTGGGCAATTTTAAAATATTATATGTTGAAGGACAAGTGCCGTTATGGGCATTGCTTATTGATAAACAAGTGTATTTAGCCTTAGCAATTCTTATGGTGTGAATTTAGTAATAAAGGCATTGTCTTCATGAACCTCCTTAAGTATTGTGACTGGTGCTTAAGAAGGCTTTTCCGAGGGGTTTCCTTCCTTCTAGGGCACTGCCTGGAAGGTTAAAAGTGTTCCCCTGAATAGATACAATTTCATATAGCATGCAATTTGAAGGATGTATGTAATGTAAAATTTTTCATAATTGTAAACGTTGTAACTAGGTCATGCATCTACCTGAAGGGATACATTTGTAACAAAAATATAGTAATTCAAATTTTGTCCTGTGCACGGCTGCGATGATATGATGACTACTGAGGTATGAGCTCTGATGAGTAATATTTACAACTTGTTCATCCTGAAGATGGAATCATCCAAGCCGAAACCGGTCGCCGTTGAAGTACTTATTGTGTTTGGGGATACCTGTACAAGTATTGTATATTAAATACGCCGCGTAACCTGTTCCACACAAGAGCCAGCCCACAGAGTCGACTCACACCTTGTTTCCGGTCAGTGGAAGTTCGATCAAGCTTCTCGATTCCTTCAGAACACAATTAATAGATTAACGAAGGGGTAATAAAATAGTTAAAATGCTCCCTTAAACACAAATTAGGCTTCCCAAGGGAGCGTAGGTATCACTGAATCTCATTTGCGTGCGTTGATCCTGCGCCAGTGTGAAGTATAGTTCAAAATGTGTAAGGAATGCGCACAGAGAGAGTTATTCTGCTAAATCAGCATCACGTTCTGAGGCGCGGCTTTGTTTGACATAATCAAGGGAGTCTCTCTAATTGCCAATCCAATCGCAAGGCGTGCGTGACCACGGGCAAATCCCAGCCGACAATCAAAGCGCACCTCAACCACCTGCGCATGTCTTCAACTTGCAAAAATCTTTCTGCTCCGAGTTCTATAGGAAATGGGTGAAATGGCTGTCTGTGTATTTTCCATCGCGCAAATTATTCACCTTCACGAGTGTTACTAAAACACACACAACACTGCATATTTTTGGACACAAAATATGCAGAACAGTGGATGAAAATATCATCTAATCTTTACATTAAAGGAAATACATAGGTAGTCGGGCCAGGTGGAAGTTATGAACTGGGGGATTCATTTTTAAATTAAAACTGTGATTTCCTTGCTTAATGTTTATCCTTCCTGCATGGAATTTGAATAGCTTAAAATTTTAATCTATATAGCCAAGTGTGTAGCGCGTTCGCCTTTAGTGGAAGCGGTCCCAGGTTCATGGAATTCATTCCTTCGTTGGAGCCCCAATTGTGTGAAATGACCTCATTTGCCGAAGCACTTTGACAATGATACTACTTGAATTTCCCTCTCAGATAAATGTAATTTATGCTTTATTTTTTGTTTTCGTCTGAATGTCCGAACGTAGTTGGAGAATATAGTTATAGGTATATAATGGTATAGCAAATGATACTCGGTAGGAGCGAAGAAAATATCCTCGAGCGACGTTAGTTTGTGTTAGTTACAATCATTTGGAGTATGCATGTAACTCTGCCATACAGATCCAGTTTTAGAGAGAAATCGCATGAAAACTTTCGCCAAATATGAACCCAATGTAACTTTTTGAGAATATAGCATATTCTTGACCTTCAATTCGAACTCTAAAGGTGAATGAAACGAAAAAGTGTTTATGAGTTAGGAGATTCAGTTTAGTAACTGATTGACGCATTGGTCATTGGAAGGTGGCAAATTGTATTAATTTGTTGAACAACGGAATGAGGTATTTAAGTCATCGTTTGCCTGTAAGACATCCAAACCCGAAGAGGAATATGTTTTTCGTTAAAATCCTTTTTCTTCTTTGAAACTTCTCGTTCTTGCAGAAATTAGATAGCGATTCCGACTTGGGTAATGAGTTGTTAAGATATCATATATTGAAGGAAAACTTCGATAGTCAAATGTATATATATATATATATTTTTTTTTTCATTTGTTTATTCTACTCTTGAATAATTGGCATCAGATGACAGCACTATTCCTGTCTTATAATCACTTTAAATACATACACACAATATACGAAATTCATACATAAAATCCTTACTGCTTCCTTTTATCAAGTTTTTAACCTCTTCCTTTTTATCACCAACGTGAAAGAACAACTACCAATTTTATGACACTTATGATTGTGATTATTTTTAGAGTGAATAATTGATTCATAAACATTTCGATATCCATAATAAACCACCACAACTTCCCTTAAGCGCCTTACGTGCTTTGGGTGCGGGCTTGTTGATGTTGTGACACAAAATAGTCCATTCTTTAGACTCCAGTTTATAAGCGAGTATTTAGTAGTATTGGTTTAGTAATTTGTTAGTATTATTTATAATTTGTTAGCTTCAATTACTCCTTAAACAACTCATGCTTCCCATAATTCGGTTTCTTTGATCTATTTCTTGATTTCATGCTACGCCAGCATTTTTGACCTGAACCATACCTGTCAACATATTAACTTCCTATTTTCTCACAGTTTACAAGCATAGAGACCGTATATTGTTTTAAAATTAAAAATTTATATCATTATTAGGTATTGACTAGCCAGCAATTATTGTAATTTTTCTATTTACTTGTATACATATCTCTGCGTTGCTATAAACGAATGACGTTTTTCATCGTTACATTAATCAACCCCAGGAATAATCTTTCTTGCACTGCTATCAGTTTTTGCACATTCGTAAATACTCAAATGTAAATGTTAGGCTACTAATTACTCAAACAATTAGCTTTTACTACGTTGTTTGGGAATTGTTGTCATTACTTAATATTTTTTTGCTGTTTAATGAAAGTGTTATCGTTCTCTAGATTGACTAATTAAAAATAGGTACGCAAGATATTTTTGAGATTAAATTAAGAAATATATCTTTTAAATTTAAATTTAACTTTAAATTTTTGACATTAAATATTAGGAATTAAACTTCCCGCTTGTTTGCTAAAAATCTTGGTAAAACCAGTCCCTGATTCGATTCCCTGTGAGAACCCATATTTGGAAAGGAATTACAGGTGTGAAAAATAGCGACATGACTGGGACTCGAACCCAGGTCTCCCACTTTTGTTTTCACACTTGTTATTCCTTTGGGATCAGCCTCAGGACTTTATCCTGCAAAGTACCTACTTAAACCTTTCCTTAACCTATATTTGGTGAATTTCATCACTTGACGAAGACTTATAAAAATACTACCACTATGTTTTCTAATATTTACAGTTGCTATTGACAGGCGATGCTTAGATGACAATAAAAATAAAATACAAAACAACTATTATTATTACGGGATAATTTAAATGGTGATAAATATAATGACCGAACGTCATGTTTTACCAGAACTATCCCGGAAATTATCCCAGTTAATCTTTCAACTTGTCACAATTTAAAATAAAGAAGCCTATTAAGAAAGGACTGGAGACTGATAAATAGAAAATGTGTCAAAAAACGACTGAATGACTGCTTACACAACGAAGAAGTATTAAAAATTCATTACATTGGAATAAACAAAGTTCTTTAACAAATTCCCGGGTTTATCCCGATTTATGTCACTTCACAATTTAGCGTTTTCCGGTTTTTCTCTACCAAAATACGTTAACCCCGACTTTAAGTGTCCTATATTTCAAACCATTTGCGTCTAGATAATATTTAGAAGCGTTTAAAAATTTCCAAATGAACTTACCGCTTCATCGGAGACGATATTTCAACAGAAAGAGTGAATTGCAGCGATCGCGTGCACGATGCAGCCGTTTCATTTGCAGTGAATAAGAGAAGCATATGCCGGTGCTCGTATTTCTGCTTATTTGCGAATCCACGGTATCGCAGCACAGCGCTGTTATTGTTTGGTGATTGGTTAGCGATTTGAGCGCCACCATACGAAGAGAGAAGCAGACATAACATTCCGCGGAGAAAAACAAACATTTAACCGATTCGATCTGGCGAGTCCACTTGATTGGTCGCCTCCATCAACGACGTTCAATTGTTCTGCGGTCAATCGATTGGCCAATCCAGCCCCATCCCGCCACTCTTCTCTACATCAACAGCCGGATCGTTTACTTTTCCCGTCACTTTTACCTCCTCTCCTAACAAGAAAACTCATTTACTTGGTGATTTCGGCATAAAAATTTCACTAATTAATTTTCCATCCTTCTCTCTTTGATGGGTGCAGTATTTTGTCTGTTCTTTTTAGTATACGGTGAAGAAAAATACACCGTTTTCTCTTTTCTATTTGTTCCTGCATGTGATAATATTAAATCTATTGAGGTATGAGTGATCCATCCTAGTCGCTCACTATCATACGCCTTAGAAGGTGGGCATTAGGTAATTGAGCTGTCTTAACATAGACTGTTTCCACTGATTTACTTCCTGGTCATTGTGGAAAGTACCACACTCCTCACTTTGCCTTGTATGCCTCATTCCCTCTCTTTTAAGCGTTCCTCCGTTTAAAAATGTTCCACTGATTTAATTCGTGATCGTTGTGGAAAGTACCATACTTCTCCCTTTTCCTAGTATGCCTCATTCCCTCTCTTTAAAGCGTTCCTCTCTTCAAACATTTTCCACTGATTTATGTCTTGATAGTTGTGGGAAGTACAACACTATTCGCTTAGTCTAGTATGTCTCATTCCCTCCATTCATGGATTAAACTAGAAACTTAACCAGCCTTCGGGGGGATCACTTTACAGGCATTATAGATGTTTAATTATGTAGCACGTAGATAAGCTCAGCTTTGATTTATCAGAAGATGAATTCTTCGTCGTAGCTGAAAGATTTCTTTCAGATTTTAAACGAAGTTCCGTATAAAACTCGCAGCAATGATTAGTTGTGGCAGGGCGGGCTTTACATTAAAAGAGGCACCGGGTGCAAAATATGATGGGACCCCTTTCACCGCTTCTCACTCTATCCTTGCAACCAGTAAGTGTTAATCGATACAATTTTATATGGTATTTGACAATATATGGTATATTGTTTACTTATTACACAATAAGTTACTTTCTAAAAATTGGGACCTCAAATTCTGGGCCCGGATGCTAAGTATTCTGGGAGACCCCTCTTTACCGTCCCAGAATTCAACATTTCTAAAGAATTTAATTTTAAATGAACGCCAAAGCGTGTTTTTATTCCCAAAAATGAATTAATTAATAGCTTCACTACGAATGAGAGCATTTTAAAATACTTTAAATACATTTTAAAGTTTTAAAATGTATCAAATTAACGTCATTAACTATTATAAAACGACGAAATTCCGCATAAATCTCAAATTACCTGAGACATTATAGAAAGAGCTAGTCGAGCTTAATAATCTATTGAGAAATTACGATTTATCACACAATGCAGCAGGGATTATTAGAATGCGTTATTGCATTATAATAAGAACGAACTGATATATTATGAAGATTAATTGATGAGGCAATTTACTCCCTCACCAATTACGAAACCTCTCCAAACAGTGGAATCGTCAATCGACGTTTAGGGAAAATTAATTAAACCGGCGATCAGGGCTAGCGAACTTGAAAGTTAAAATGGAACTTAGCATACCTTATTCCGGCATTTAAGACTCGCAAATTCACAATGGGCAATTAACGCGAATGTGAAAAATGTGGGTTAAGAATCGCGGAACTCGATGCGGGAAATGGAAGAATACCGAACGGCGCTGCCCTCCTAGTGTTGGCGTCCATCGTATATTTATGCATCTGCGATGAATATTCCAATTAAGCCGAATCTAAATTAATAAATGAGGGCAGTTTCAGAGCGCACACAGGGCGGGTTTCGCATACCTCCGTTTTTTGCAAATCGGTTTGATTAATCGCCATGCATCGCAATGACCGAGCACAAATTCACTTTTTTCAGTAGGGACTACTTCGTCGGCATTTTCAATTAGCCTCACTCAAGTATTTTCCCCCCTCAGCGATTGTTCAGCGGAACAGAAGGGTTTTCAAGTCTGTGCATATTATATTCTACCACTAGTGTTATTTTGCGAATTTCCAATTTGGAAACCGAGTCGAATATTTGAGGGTTTAAGTCCTTATGAAAATAAGCGTTGGAATTCGATTCGGGACTCCCACGATTAATATAAATATCAAAATGTAATGTAGTCATAAGGTTCACTGAGCGAATTATGAGAGCTCGCATCAAACATTTTATCAGAATTCTTTTAATTTCATCTACATCTGCAAGCCGCCTTTAGGCGTGTTTTTTCTGATGATTCCCACAGTATCAGAGCAATATTTATAAAAGGGTGGAAGCTTAATATCAGCTACATCTTTAAAAAGCATACTATCTCTGAATTCATTAAATAAACTTTATGAATATTCTTTCTTCTAGAGATTCCAATCCTGTGTTCTGAAGCATTCAAGTAACGTTCGCTGACATTTTTAGCAATTCCTGGTGAAATTTGTAGCCTTATACCTTATCTTATCTAATTCACGATTGCTACACTTGTTGGCAGGATCCTATACAATAAATGCATACTCGAGGTGAGGCGTGACTAGCGCAAAAAGACATCGTCTGTAGATATTTTCACCGCACCCACCGATTATTTCCTTATTTGCATGTTCATACACTGTAGAGCCTTGGTTGTTTGCATGTGTGTTTTTTGCAACAGGCAAAATTATCCCAAATTCATGTTACATCAGAAGTGCTACAGATATATGGATTTCAGAACAGCATGACCTCAATGGTAAATATATTATTAAAAATCTAAAATGGGCCTACGGAATCATCGGTTTGAACCTATACATTTCCAAAGAGATCAATTTTCCGTAAGAATCCCTTGTCGCGTTTTATGAAAATCATTTTAAAGCTAATTGAAATCGACGGAAATGTCCGAGATATTATGGAAATACAATATAATTTCCTAAATGTAATGCACTTTCAATATTTCAATTCGTCAGAAGAATATCAAAAATGCAGTGAGTATGACAGTATTCACACAATGACAGACAATTCATTGAGTAAGACAGGAAATAATAACAAACTATAACATCACCCTTACCAAAGGGTTCCAGAGTTGAACTTCAGACGAATCCAAGAAGAAAAACACCCATTATGAATACCTGTAGATTTCATTTCTCGTTTTCAGCTTTTACATCTTTTGAATTTTGAATTGGATGAAATGGACGTGCGATTTCGCAACGCATACAAAACGTAGATTTTTTTTAAATTGACATTTCTTTCGTAGCATATAGTTACGAGTTCGCTTGAAGTTAAAATTTTGCTAAGCATTGCAAATTTCAGCTTTACCGCCGACCTAACAACAAGTCAAATGTTGACTTCCGATGAAGCCGGCAGCATAGTCGGCGAAACGTCGTAAGACCGCTAATTACAACTCTGCAACACCCGTAAACTTAGCGCTGTGGAACGTGTACGCAACAGAAAACTACACATGAAATTTCATAAATGCGCAAGATTAAATTGGGTTTTGATGAATTGATAGGTAATTTCCGGGTCGCATTTTTTTCACAATTGCATTTGTTCATCTAAAATTTGATTGCAAAGCGATCCACCGACTCATTAATTTAAGTTCTGCAACGAACATTTAAACTATTTTTATTATTTTGGATTGTCTGTTTGTGTTTGCTATTCGTTTCTATATTTTCTGTACGCTCATCTGTTTGCATTTTACAAATTAAGCGTTTAATAATAATAGTAATGACAACAACAGCAATGATGATGATGATGATGATGATGATAATAATATAATTCTCTATTCCTCCTCTAGAAACATATGTAGCATTTCTATACACTAATTCATTTTCACCATAAAACATTGAAAAGTTTACAATATATCACTTCATTTGCAACTTTCTGATGAATTAACTATCATTTATAACTCATCAATACCATAAATTTGTCTTTAACTCACATATAATTTTGTGGCAGGTAGTATCTAAAACAATCGCAAACTACATATTAAATAACCGAAAAATTACAAAATCACCACTATTTACCTCTTGAGCCACTTGGCGGCTCAACAGGAGATGCCAGGTAATGTTATTTATAGCCCAAAATTAAAATTTATATTAAATACTTTGAGTGCTGAAATACCGCAAACATGTAAAAATTATATACAATATGCAAACATAAAACATACCAATAAATACAATAAAATAACGCATCAACGCAATAATAATCATTTATTTAGCGCAAACAGGAAAATACCTAATTAAACGCGATATAATAAATGACGTGGATTGCTGACCATATAACATCGATGACTATTTCATGTTTATCTATATATTTAACACATAGAAATGATTATAAATATTCTATGTATATTTTTGTACGAATCTAAATCGGAACGTGGATTGTACCAGAAAAAGAAGAGAGAGTTCAAAGCGATAGATGGGTGGGGAGTGATAAAAATAACAGAGACGTAATGAAAATAAAACGGACGGAACGAGTAACAAATGAAGCTCTCTTTAGAAGGGCAAAGGGGGAAAGATGTCCTTGGAAAACATTTATAAAAAGAGGAGGAAACGATTGGACTCACCCTAAGGCACGCTGAAGTTAGTACTGAAAGATATGGTAAAAGGGAGGAACTGTGGAGAAAGTCCCGTGTTAGATCGTAGGAAACGGGTAACGGTTAGTGCTGAGGCTGGGAATTACGAGGGAATGAAGTGATTGGCTGAGAATACGACGAACTAAAAGAGCTGCATGACAATCTTCGGATTTTCAACTCATGCTGATGTGATGAAGATCGATAATGACTTCTTGGAAACAATCATGATAATGTCTCTGTATTTAACTAATTATTTAGTGTTTCCATAGAAGGAACAGACATAGAAAAGGATTAAGGCTAGGGGTATAAGCTTACACGGTGGGCTGAACCCCAAGAAATAACAAGTGTGAAAAATAGCAACATGGCTAGGACTCGAACCCAGGTCTCCCACTTTCCAGGCAGGTATTCTAACCACTGAACTAAATTACCTGACCGAAATGTGGGAGACCTGGGTTCGAGTCCCGGTCATGTCCTTATTTTTCACACTTGTAATTCCTTTAGACATGAAAAAGTCGGACAGTACCGGGACTCGAATTTGGGTCTTCCGTCTGAAAACAATTATGTTAATATCTCTGTATTGCTAATTGCTTAGCGCTTCCAAAGGAGAATGGGACATGAAAAAAGCGATATATGACCGGGACTCGAACCCGGGTCTTCTGCTGCCGGTCTCCGGCTATTGCGCAATGTTACCAAGAAGTTGTACATAGGAAAGGCTCCCGAGCCAAGTGGTTAACACGTTAGGCTTCTGTGAAAGAGGCCCCGGGATCTACTCCCGTTTGGGGCCTATGTGCAAAATGACCTAAGCTGTCAAAATAATTTTATCAATACTACTACAAGTCATACTTGGGTTCGGGTCTCGGCCATCTCAGACATTTTTAATGTCCGTTTCTCCCTAGGAGTACACCTAGCCGCACGAGTTTTCGTTCAATAGCAACTTAACCCTTTTCTTGTGTATTTCGCGCATTTTATAAATACTTCGGCACATTTTCAGACTCAATGGCTCTGTAGGTAAAAGTATATAATCTTTCTACGAACACAGACACACGTATGTATGCACCTTACTCGTACATTTATAGATACATAACCTAGAAAACTGTATACGATTCCAAGTATAGGGATGTACGCATAGTTTCATAACCTTCCCTTAAATCCTGCTTGCCCAGTGTTATAAACATGAATGCTAACTCTCTGGGTGAATACATATGCATAATAACTCGCGAATTTTCCGCTATCGAAATAAGCCAAGCGCACATTGAAAATAAGGAGCACCTCGTGTGACCTTGTTTCTCTCCAAAAATCCTCTATTTATATCGCAGTGCTTTGTAAAGTTATAGCCATGACCGATTTCGATAATGGAAGATACTGCATAACGGAAAAATATGATATCCAGTGTCAATGTGAATGGCTTATGTTACTGTGAATTTGTACTCACATTATGAAATATATAATATCATAGACCTTTAATATCTCGGATACCCTACAGAGCATAAGAAAGAGAAAAATAGACTCTAAAATCGAAGTTAGAAACCTCGGATAGGATGAGGTTGCCGTTAAACCCTTAAATGGCAAAATCGTATCATACCATGATAATATAGTCAATACTTTACTTATTGTTAGAACTAGTTATGTAGGAGTGTATAAAATGAGCATTATTCGTTAATTAGGAATTTTATATAGATATACTAATCTCAAGTAAGCGAAGAAAAAAAGAGAAAAATATAAAATAATTATGTCGAAATTTGAAACAGGATGTAATATTAGCACATGAGAAAAGTGGCAATAAAGTTGAATGGTTAGGTTACCGAAAAATGCTTGACTGGAGAAAGGTAAACTTCACTAAATGTTGCGTATACGTTCAGGCCTTTCTTGGTTGTATTAAACGATCACCTAGAAAATATAATAACGGATGGGTAAAATGCGAATCAAAACAGTTTCTGTGGCGATGCTGCATCACCAGAAATAACTGAATTGAAAGTATTGAATTACTGATTTTTTTAAATTTAATATTCAGAAGCAATGAAATTACGTGACGATTTAACTTTGATGCGAAACCAGTTGTGACATTTTGTTCCATGGCGGAACTCAATGACCTTTGCCCTACCAAAGACTGTTCCCCCATGGCACACCCAGAAACATTACCCATACAATAAAGACGATGTTTATTTATTTACCCACTAGACGTTTTGCCCAAGGGTTTTTCACCCAATGTTCGGCTCATCTTTTTCAACCAAAGGAGATTAATATAAATAAATACATAAACGTTAAACTTAAATATTTAGGCCGGAACGAACTTGACGAAAATATTGCCAAATATGACCGATATTTCCCTTTCGTAGTTGAAACATAAGTATCTGACAATCTATTTTCATATTCACTAACGGAATAAGTCTTAGGTTTGAAATACAAGTTGCTAATGTATACATTGATAGGAATTGAATAATTATCGATTCCATGATAAGTGTGGGTAATTATTATTCGTATTTCATACGGCTTTATCTTGCTTGTGCGTTGTCGATTTTCAAGTACAGTGACTCTTAGGTGAAAAATCCTTAAATATAATGTCCCAGAGTCTAAATTCCCTAATGGTGTGAACCGTCCATGGGCCGTCTTTTGGGTGTAATATCTTTGGATGAAACATCCCTTGGACGGAACGTTGTGGGTGAAATTCGAAGGCACATCGATTCACAAGTAACTTTCTTCTTTTAAAATCTATTTAATTATGTCTAAGAAAATTTGTTGATATGCAAGTCCAAATGGCTAGTACTTCCTCTACAGTAATTCTTATTCGTAAGACGTAAGTAAATTTTATTACTTAAATGTACTAATCTACTCCAACATTAATGCTCTGCTAACAGTCTTTCGGCTGGGGGAATGAATTCATTTATCCTTTAATTGAAAATCCTTACCAAACACCCATTTATACACCATGTAGATGTACCCAGTTACTAGGAATGTGAAGTGTGAACAAGCTCGAGGATCCAGTGTGCACAATGGATAATGGAATTGAGGGAAATTATCTAGGGCTTACAAAAGTATATAATAAGGACTCTGAATCTTCATAGGTCTGGACTAATCTTTCGTACAGAGACAAAAGCTAAAAGAATTCGGACTAGGGTCACCACCCCTCCGGTTTCCGCCCGGAAACTCCGGATGTAATTTCCGCTCGCTGATTTTTTAACCAATCTCCGACCTGTGGACTTTTTAAGAGAGTTTCTTCAAACAGCTGTTATTTAACACCTCTATTTATAGTAGCCTTTAATCTAATGAAAGAGCTTCGTAAAATTGCGCTTAGTGTATAATACGCTGGAAATATCCAGTGTGTATGCGGTACATCGGTGCGTACAGAGGACCTCTCGAAGTTATTTCTCAAGTTATACTTAGGGTGCCCTACTCTCCTTTCTTAACAAGTGTGTTAGGACTCTTCGTATCTTCCGACACAAAGTGCTACAAAATTAAGACCCTCTTCTATAGTATCTCCGCATTGTTTTTACTTTTTAAAAGTGTAATTTCCTTGTGAACTAATATAACATCTATGCCTTTATTTTCAATCGCATTTTTAAAATTTTTCTTTTCTTTTTCTTTATTTCAATAGCTTCTATTGACTGTATTTTATTATAAAATTACCTTTGTAACTCGAAGAATAATTTTTTTCTCCTCTGTTATCGCGGGGTGTCTTCACCAGCGGGATGCTTTTCGCAAAGTGGAATTTTTCTTCCTTCAACCTTCAGTTTCAAAGGTATTTTCTACTCCTTACTCTTTCTTTTTGCTTTTAATTAATATATCTACGTACAACAACGGCATACAATGTTCTTTATTTAATTGTTTAATGTAATGTTTGAAATCTGGTCGGTGGACCACGTAGTAACGGTCGATGGCGCGTAAGAAAATAATTATAATTTTTTCCGGTGTTCGCCCAAAGTCAAGAGGAAAGACACCCAAAAACCTCCCATGGACAGTGCACTTCTTTTCCAGTATAGTTATAAACAAACCCCTACAGAGGACACAATTACATTCATTTATAAATTTTTCATAAATAAGATTATACATTGTACATAAATTATCTAAAAGTATAGCTATATAGGTACTTATGACTATACAAGCGAATAAGAAATTGATGATTATAAATGCAAGTACTTTAAATTTTATAGCCTTTTAAGCTTCTTTTTTTAAATTTTTACATTTTTCGGGATTGGAATGAGAAGTTCTTCAGGTAACACGTTCCATTCCCTTTTATCACTATTGATAATTAGATAAGTTTGATGGAAGATGGCGATGTTAGGCCCAATGGGGCCTAACCTCGCCAACAAAGGGTCCATTTATCTATGCATGTTTGTCCCTAAACGGATTCACTCAGTGCATTTGCAATTAAACTTATTTAAACTCAGTGTTTCAATAATACAACAGCTAAATCTATTTCAGCTGCCCCTGGCCATCTTCTGCGAGACATTCTCCACTTTCGGGACGTCCCCACCGTAAAAAAAATCCCCGATTTCGGAATCTTCAAAGGTGGCAACCCTTACGAGAAACCCACAAATAAGAACAAACGTATAAGAATTTGAGATCTTTACGCGTCCCTTACAATCCCTTTCATCACATATACGCATGGACGTGGGCGTTTGTTTACGGGCGAATAATTAAACTCGAAAACTTTGATAAACGATTTCAAGGAAAACTGGGATTTGTAATCATACGACTCCATCCTTTGTCGTTCGGAATGAACGCGTTCTTGAGCCCGAAAATTAATGCCTTTGCGACGCGGTTTCCGCAGGAGGAGAACCTTTATTTAAGTGAAACAAAGAGGAAGACTCTGTGTAGGGTTCGTTTGGAAAGCTTTCCTTTGCGATCTTCTTAAAGGGGGAACGCCTTTTCTCGGATAAAAACTCCGGGGGAGATACGCAACCTTAGAGAAAAAGGTAGATCCATCTAATTAGACAGCATCGCCTTATGCAGGCGCCCACATTGTCTCTCAAAGGACCACAGAATTAGACATTGAAGGCGATTGGTTTATCGCTTTCATTGCTTCGCTCGCCAATGGGCGGGCTTGTGATGCAGCTCATAGATCTTATGGAAGAGAGATTAGATGACTGTAGCGAAGGAAAGGGAAGGAAAGGCCGTACATCATTCGCGTAGTTACGCAATACAATTCAAACGACTTCGTTGGGCGAAATAGGGACTAGAAATTCCAAACTACCATTTAACTCACTGTTAAGATATCGTGTAATACAAAATACAAATAATACGGAAATTAAAAGAAGAAACCTGTAATATCCACACTTTAAATTTATATTTGACAAATATATATTTAAATTGTGGACATTTCAAAGTTCTTTCTTATTTCCTTATTATGTCGTTCCGCCATGTCTGGCCTTCACACAAATAATACATTCAGATTTTGATCAATGATTCATAATATGATGGATTCATATTTTCAACAAGTACAAAAAGAAAGGTTTTGTGGAGCCAAATCACTTTTTTGATCACAGGAAACACCGCAAGAAAATACCCACATAGAGAAGGGGCGTGTGATAAACCTACTGAAGATGCACAGAAGAATTAAAGGAAAACAGAGATATAATACAAAAGAGAGAATAATAAAAATTACCAAATTTATTAACAGATATAATAGTATTAAAAACTCTAGTCTGGCAGAAGAAGGGTCTAAGAATAAATGGAGAGTACATCAGTCACTTGTGTTTTGCAGATGATATAGTGATCTTCGCATCCAACGCTGTAGATATAACTTCAAGAATTCAAGTACTAATCTCGACGGGACGAAAGATAGGACTAAAGATGAACTTAAAGAAAACAAAGGTAATCCATAATTCTTTTGCAGGTTAAGAACCAATAGAACTGCATGAAATGCCACTGGATGTCTGCTCAGAATACAAATACCTATGAAAACATGTTACAACGAGAGACACAGGATTGATGAAGTAAACAGAAGAAATAAATTTGGATAGAGCGCTCTCAAAAGGAACACGTATTTTCTTAAGTCAAAATGGTCTTGAAGAAGGTCTTCAATCAATCCATTATACCTATACAAAGAAGTATGGAACGGTGTATACTTGGAATCACTAGATGAGACAGAAAACGCAGCACCTGAGTGAGGGTGATGAAAGGAGTGACAGACAAGGTTATATCGATGAAATGAATGTGGCAGGCCATACTAGATAAGGTAAGATCACTGATATGGATGTGTGCAGGCCATGTTGCGAGGAGAAGCGACATCCGCTGGACATCAGCAGCTCTTAACTGGACACCCAGTTATTAGAAGAGATGTAGGAGAAGATCGAAAAGCACGTGGACTAGAGAAATCATCAAGTATTTAGGGGTAACATGGTAACAAGAAGCTCAAAATAGGGAGAATTGGAAAACATTTAGGAAGGCTTACATCTGACGTCGGATTCAAAATAGCTGATGGTTATATGTATACATGTCGGATTAGGCGAAAGATATTGCTTAGAAAATAAATAATACCTTATCATATTCATCTTAATATCAAAAGGAAATTATTATGACAATTTATAAAAATCAGGGTACATTAACAGTTATCGAAAGGCTGCCGATGTAAGATATGAAAATAATGGTAGGGCTGGTTTGGACATATGGAAAGTATTGATGGAGGTATAAATCAGTGTAGTTAAAGGAAAAGAAAGAGCAAGACATAGGTCGTTGACTGTAACGAATGGGATTCTAAAGAGATGTACGTGGCTGTAAAAATTAAACGAAATGTGTGAAAGGGGGTTTTGGAAGGTTGTATTGATCATGATTAAGGATTTTCTCTACCATGGGGAACAAAAAGGAGCACTCGATGGTGTTAGTTCCGTCAAAGTCAAAGTTACCTAAGGAGTCCCTCAGGCTACGTAACAGGACTTCTGCTTTTATTATATACATGAACGACTTGAGCAACGAGATGGATAGCAATGTATGGATTTCTAAGCATGAATCAGTAAAATATAGAGAGATAATAAACGAGGAATATCGCATCAGTCCATTAAACAGTCTGTTTAATTTCGTTGTAATTTTGTGAAAAGCGCGAGAAAAGGCAAAATGAACTCATTTCAAGTAAGCACTACGTTACTAAATTCGAAAGGAAGGAGCTTCGCCATGATAGGCAATCGAAAGATAACGGACGAAATGTAAAAGCAGTCGATTCGGTACAATGTCTATGGGTCATGACAAGGAATGACTTCGACATAGAGCACAAATATCCGCAGTATCTGCGGAACGGCAATAAAAATCTCGGATTTATGAAGCGGAAAGTCGGTAAGTGCGATGAAAGAGTGAGAGAGACGACATAGTCAGGTCTCATCTGGAAAATGCGGCAAACATATGGGATATAGAGCATGCATCCGCGAACTTTAGCACGTGCGACGGAAGGCGTTGCGTCCAAAATTGCAATGATAAAGCAGCAAGCCCAAACAATATGCTCTGCAGCTCGGGTGGAGAATTCGTAGAGGAAAGGAAATTAGAAGTGACCTTACGATTTCTCAATAAGCCCGGATAAAGTTTGTTTTAATAAAACGCACTAGAAAGTATGCGACGTACCTTTCGTTTCAGATACTAAGCGCAAAATGAGAGTGATGTACGCAGAGAATAATCGTTGAAAGAGCTCGTTTTTTCCGCGAAGGATACGCAATGGTAATAAAAAATAGAAATCGAAGGATCAGTTAGTATTTACAAAAGTGATCGATTCGTTTAAATTTGCTACATATAAGAACCGAATTTAAAGTTCACTGTATCGCAAGCAGATTTTCTTTTTTGACCAAAATGTAATGTTTTTCTGGCTGCGGTAACAGAGTGCTTAGGGAGACGGCTCTCCAACCCTAAGGTCCCGGGTTCGACTCCCGGTTAGGTGGGTATTTTCCTGTTAGGAAATAGCTGTTTGTGTTCATAAAGAATAATTATTAAAATGGTTGTATTGGAGCCTTCCTGTTTTTATTAGAGGAATAAATAAATAGGTAATTAGAATGAAGCTGCCTATGAAGTAGAGTACGAAAGGAAAAGGGTCATCCAGGTTCATCAGTTCAGTTCAGTCTGCATTCGTGTTGCTGATTATATGTTTCGTGTCCAAATTCGTTTTATATTTCGTCCAAATTTCGTGCAAAGCTTACTAACACATTCACATCTCAAACGCCGTCACCTTGACGACTGATGTACAATCCAGTTTATGTTTACTATCTCTACTTTCTCGAGATTTTAATATATAAAATGGATTCTTAAGGAAGGAACGTTGTTTCGTGAGTGGAGTTTTGGCTCCGAATGCAGACTCTAGAAAAGTTTACAGTTCCGAATCACAAAACTTATAGTTAAAATTTTTAAGTTTCTTCCTAACTGCCGTGTCCTAGGTGTAAGTATATGAATATTATATACTAGTAGATTACTTTCGAGTAAAGTTGGAAAAATTAGGATTTCTCATGGTAGAAAAAAGCTAGTACTGGTATTGAAAGAAAATAATTCGAATGCTGAGGTCTTTTTCCACATGTGAGACCCCACTGGGAATCAAACCCTTCATCAAAGCTGAAGATCCTACCCAGTAGGCAATCTGGGAGCCTTAAGAAAAAACTACTGAAAAATAAAATTCTTTCTTCTGCGAAAATACAAATCTGCGCATTATTTGGCATGAATAAAAATCCTTATTTAGATTGTAATTTGGATTGATTTTTGCTCAAGAAAGGTTTCTTGTCCTTGCTACTATATCTCCATCTACATAAAAACCCTGATAGCGTTTGGCAGGGGAATGAATGAAAATATTTTGACGAATGTAATACAAATCAAATTTCTTTTGGTACAGGACATACAGAAATGTAAGGATAAAGGAAAGGAAGGTAACTTAGTAAGTTGTAAAACCTACGAAAATCCCAAAGGAATAACAAGTGTGAAAAATAGCGACACGACTGGGACTCGAACCCAGGTCTCCCACTTTCCGTGCAGGTATTCTAACCACTGAACTACCGTGCCGCGTCTCTCTCTCTCTCTCCTCCGCCTCTCTCACACTGTTCAGTGGTTAGAATACCTGCCCGGAAAGTGGGAGACCTGGGTTCGAGTCCCAGTCGTGTCGCTATTTTTCACACTTGTTATTCCTACAAAAATGTATCTTTAGTTTAATTTTTGTCTCAGCTGTGTTTATTACTGTGATTACATGAAAGCTACTGAGGTATGAGTGATACTGAGTTGAGTACTTGAGTAAGTACTCGTAGAGCCGTCGTGCATCAGTTGCGTGAACTTGCTCCGCTTATAACATACTGGGTTTATGAGGAAAAGTACCTCACTCCTCATCTTGCTCAGTAAGCCTCATTACCACTTCCTAACTATTGATAGCTAATGGTAGAGGGGATTAGCATCAAAACGGCCTTGAGACTGTATTAATAACAAGCAACCAAGAAGTTTCATAGTAAATTAAGAATGTAATTGAAATATCTTGATAATGTGTAAACTTGACCAAATACAGGTATAGTTATTAGCTGGTATATACAAAAAACTAAGGCAAGATGAGCAATTTTAGATAGTATTTTATAAAAAGTGTACCACAGTATCATTTATTTACGGTTAGGAATCTTATTGTAGTTCTGTCAGTGGCCTAATAAATTATTAGGATAGATGTACATTAATTGTAAACCTGTGCATTAAAGTCTGACTTTAATGCCCTTTACATTATCATAAGCTCCTTTATCGTCGATTATTCCAAATTTCGAACGGCAACGCTGTAAAGATAGGATCTTTGATGAGAGGGATTGAGGCGATAAAGAAGGAAGCGTTACCATGACTACAGCAGATGCTCAGGGAGCGATTAAATTTGTTACCGAAGAATTTTAATTTCAGAATTGGCTGGACTCCTTTTCTCCCTTGATTGCGGAAAAGTTTTTGTAATCGGAACACAAACATCTGCTTGCCTTTTGCCTGTATAAGAGGATTTGTCGCTAAACCCTTTTGATACCTTAAGTAGTTGTGCAATGAGAATATGTACACCAAGTTCCGAGTCCGAAAAAAACACAGGATTATTCTCTGAACGGATGCCTGTTCTATGTCTTGAGCCAGCTCAATACACTACCGAATTCTTTCTTCTTATTTTCTGCTGCTCCTTGTGAGCATTTTGCTTTTATCGACCTTTTCGACGGCTAATATTTGCTGCCCGACTAACATGAAAGTCATTTAAATTTACCAAATTAATCTCTTTAAGTAGCATTTTTCATCCCTGTCATATTCAATCGCCTATTTCTCTTTTCCTCAATTTTAGGTGCTTTGCATCCACCCGATCATTTGCCCTTTTTATAAATTTAGTGAAGTGAAATGTATAATGAATTCTTTGCAATTCTAATGTACGATGGTTAAAACTCAAGTTATTCA
This sequence comes from Ladona fulva, assembly GCA_000376725.2. NCBI lineage: Eukaryota > Metazoa > Arthropoda > Insecta > Odonata > Libellulidae > Ladona > Ladona fulva. Next base: position 1,728,481 of record KZ308244.1, read on the forward strand.
CTCTTAGTGTAAGTGAGATCTAATTCCCAAACAATTGACAAAATAATAAAATATTCTGGAAAAATGTGGTAACAATGAACACAGTTTTCCAGAAAATCTTTCAAAAAAGTTAGTTAATTTTATGATGTGGATAAACATTCAAGGATAATGATATATCGCGCTTAATACAGTGATATACTCACTTTGTTACAGTTGCCCACTATAGTTGCGATATACATGTATGAAAAGGTATGCAATGTCTATTTCCTTGTAAATTTCATATGATAGCCTTCTACGTAAACAGCTGTGGGACCTCAAGAAAGGTGGTTTTATAAAATGTAAATTTACAATCTAATTCACACAAAAATTTATTTTAATACTTCAGTGTTCACGGAAGATGAGTGAAATTGTAGATGCTAACGTTTACTTTTCTAATATTATTTTGATCAAGCCCATACATATCTTGCTCTGTGTTCATGATTGTAATCACGACGAAATAAATTATTAATATTATTATTACATTAGCATCATATCGACCATTTATCTCTGGGCTTATCTTTTTATTAGTCAGAAATATGTTATTATTATCATTATTAGCAATTTTGTATTTTTTTTAATTGTGTACTAATTTCATTAAGTATATATAATATAAAAATTGACATTTATCTGTGTTTGATTTTGGGGTATTATTGATTGCATCATTAATGTCTTTTAAGTTGATGCATTAATAGATTGTATATTTGTATGTCTGTATATTTTATATAAGTTTTAAGTGTTACCAACATTTTTAGTACTGTATGTTACAATTTAAATTTAACTTCAGACTAAAATAAACTTAACCTGGAAGCTGCTGATGAGCCACCAACTACTTCAGGAGAAACCTAATGGTAATTTTTGTAATTTCAATTATTTAACATGTATAAAATGTACTATGAAATTTTATGTAGATATGTATAAGCTATTTAATGTAAAGTTATTTAAATTTGAGAACAAATTATAAAATAGAAATACAAATAAAAATTAATTATAATTATCATTAATATTATTATTAAAACAACAACCTCCATCGTTGGAAACATTTTCCCTTCAAAATCCCCCGCAGGTTCTATCACACTGTTTCGTAAACACTTTTGGAGCCGTAATTTCTGCCACTTTAGTCCAAAACAGCTTTTTTATACCTTTCTCTCCCTTGAGATTCATTCAAACTCTCTTCATACACCACTTTCTTCATTTTTCATTGCTTATTTATGTCTGAAGCAGCGCCAACACTGCTTTCATCTACTAGACACGCATACTTTCTCTTACTTCAAATTTAAAAATTTGTCACCCATTACTGACTCTGTTTTTCCTGCTGCTTTTTTTATAAACACTCCTTGTATCTTTACATACAGATATTAAAATATTCTTGAAAGCTTCTGTATATTC